>OZ020264.1:2204691-2797700 GCA_963971285.1 Astropecten irregularis | reverse complement strand
CTTCAGCTCTGGTCGAGAGAAACTACGTCCCACCTGTAGGTACTTGACCAAGACTTGTTGTTTTGACAGCTCATTGACGATGGCTCCAACCGCGTCACCTTCGTCCCCTGCGGTGGATGGAGTTGTCTCTCCGGTCAGCTCCCCGACGTTGTGCAGCTGGAGGGCATCCTCTGGGTCCGAGTCCCCGGCCTCCGAGAGCTTCTCACCTACAAAAATAACAAGCAGAGTAGAGGCATAAGCACCACAGGGTCTAGAGATTCCAAGAGGGACCTGGTAGAAGTCTATAATTTGAAAATGCTATGGTGTAATATTTCCCTTAATATTATGTGAAGTCTTCCAATGTTTTGTTAGACTTTCCAATTATTTCTTCAGCAAAAGTCTAACATTTTTAAGTAGCCATCACAAAATTAAGAGAGGTCAGGCAGAAGTGAGCATTCTTTCATTTCTTGCTCTTAAGCCCTGCCTTAGCAACGCCATGTGTTTTACATACTGAGCTTAAGCGTTCGCAACTTACCCAGGTAGACAGCTTTGAGGGTAGCGAGCAGTTTGGCGACAGGGTCCTGGGAGTCATCCTGCTCATCTTCTTCACCGTCCAGAGGGCTGAAAGAGGCAACACGATGGAGAGTAGAGAGAGCATGAATATCAAGGGAGTTAATTGTTGACTTGGAGTTTACATTTGAAACTTATATTTTGTAGTTATTCATTTGCTGCTTTTTTCCCAAAGGAAGTTGTGCAAGAATTTGAGATGTATTGTATGAATAGAGAAATCTTCTTCCAACTTGGAAAACTGATATCTTCAGATAGGAAACACCCTCAACAATATTTTGGTATTAACTTTAGATTTTATATAAGGTTTTTTCAGATGGGATTTGAGAGCCTGCAAGTCTCCTTGTTCAGCTTAAGGACTAAAAAACCTTGGTCAATAAAATCAGTATGCCAGCCAAAACCCCTTGTGAATGTTATGCTCAGCAAACAGTGGCCGAATACAAGTCAAAAGCAGTAAACATCACATGGAAATTTGGTTGGTAATCCCGTTTGATCAAGCAAGACTTTTCATGCTAAAGCAATTTTTTTTGGCTTAAGAAGCTCTATGAAATTGGGCCCATACTGCCAGCTTGAACCATCCAGCTTGTCATGATCAACCTGCCTCAACAAATCGTCTTCGCATCCCATCAAGAATCATCCCAGGCATCAAGCAGAGATAGAGACAGAGGGAATAATAGCACCCTACCTCTTGCCCCCCATGACAGGCGTTACATACCTGAAGACTGGAGGTGATGCAAAGAGCAGCTGGCTGTCTGGCCAGCAATCCTTGGCGGCCTGGAGGAGGCGCAGAGCCTGACGGTGCTGGGACTTATCCAGAAGCTCACGGAGAGATGCAACGGCGCTGGAAAGACACACAGAGAAAAATTTCAAGTGCAACAATCTCCCAAATGACCAGAGTCTGTTTAAAAAAGAGTATTGAAGGCTTCCGAAGCCTTTTTCTGTCTTTGCAAGTTTGCTTTCTCTCCACACCAATTTCTTGACGGATGAACTTGTCAACTTCTGACTTTCAAAATTTGTTTGATGACTATGTTGGCAAGTGATGCCACTTGATATCCAACATGACTCACCAACATGACAAGTTGCAAAAGTGAGGACCTACAGTGAGGATCCATTGTCCTCAATCTGCCATTCTTTTGTTTCAGGTCCTCACTTTATCCTGTCCTCACAGATCCAACAAGTCTTCGTTGTTATGATTATTATCAGGGTGATATTGAAAGTCAACTTCTTGTCTTGCCCTGTCCATCATCCCCCCACTACCACCAACAATCACCACCCACCTTTCCTCTGATGCATCCTCAGGAATCTCCACACGCTCCGCCTCCTCCTCCTCTCCCGCCTCTTCGAGATGCTCCTTGACGACGGTCATCAACTCCGGCTCCATCGCCTGCCACATCTCCTCTGTCTTGCCATGTGCTTCTGGCAGAAAAAAAATGACCCAAGAAAAACTGACGGTAAACAGAACTGCCGCAGAGATTCTGCACATTTTTGAAACTTTTGATAAGGCTTCAAGCATCCTTTGAGATTCCAACCAAATGGATTGCTTTAATATAAGGTGATATCATACTTTGGTTTTTATCAAAGAAATACAGATTCATGGGCAAAAATATCAAGACAGATACAGCAAAAGTGAAAATTTCAGTCCCATACGGTGCCAACTTTTTGAGAAAACAATGAAAAACAGCCACAGTATTTCTGAAGTCTTTTCTCTTTTATTTTTGATCTTTTAAAAGATCAAAAAGATTTTCGGTCGTTGTTTTAATAATTTCTGGATAAATACACCATTTCAGGCGGAAACATTTTAAAGGTATGTTTCAGGCGCGGTTCTAGAGCCAAAAATTTTGGGGGGCTAGAAGAGCCATTATTTTTGGGGGGGGCTAGAAGACCCAATATTTTGGATTCTTCTAATACTCGCTTCTGCTATGTCTTATTAGGGGTCGAAAAACATGCACATTATAGCCCACACAACGCGTTTTTTATGTAATTGGCGCTTAATAACTGAAAAAATCCAGTATTTTCAAGATTTTTTTTTCACTTGCATTTTTTTTGGGGGCTAGACAAAATTTTTTGGGGGGCTACAGAACCGCGCCTGGTATGTTTCTACCATCACCATCATCATACCCTGTAAGTTATACGTAAATCTGTGAACATTTCTGTTTTGGTTTCTTACCAAAGTATGATACTACCTTTAACATTACAATTTTTTAAATTAAATGTACTCGTTTGGATATTTACCTGATACATCTTGAGGTTCCTCCTCGGGAGCCATGGCCTTCAGCTTGTCTTTCTCCTTCTCATACGTAGCTGCCAGCTCATCAACTGACAGCTAGACGAACAACGAGAAACAGGAGAAGAGAGGAACAAAAAGACAAAGTTAGCAATCAATGATAAAGAACAGAGGAAATATCATCAAAGAAGTGATTAATATAAAAAGGTGAAGCTGGGAGTAGCATTTTACCAGAGAGGTGTCTGATTGAGTAAGGAGTATATCAGAATGTAAAGTAGTTACCAACTGATGCTGTACCATGAAAAACACACTGTGGTGTATTGTGGTATTAAGGATACCTCATTTGGCACTGGAAAAAACATGCGGTGTGGTAAACTGTGGTAAGGAGGTAGGTTAGGGTTAATCTGGGAGAGAGTGGAAGAGCACACAACCTTTGCTGCAAACGGATTGCTGGTCAGGAACTCGGACAGCAGCTGGACGGCGTTCTTGCGGACGATGCTGGACTTGTCCTGTAGGCGGCCCAGCACCAGCGGCATGACGCTGCGCTGCCTGGGCAGCGGGATGGCCTTCTCCCGGCACAGGTGCAGCCAGACCTGCAGGACACGGCTGCGACTGAAGGCGTTGACATCGTGGATGTGATCCTGTGGAGGAGGGAGGCGTGTAGTCAGTGGGTGGTATGACCAGAATCTGGTGAGATTTGGGCAGCTTCGGGAAGGTTGTTAGCAAGTAAAGGACTAGGTTTGTGAGAGCATCTCCTGACAATTGTCTCTGTTTTGTGAGTGTGTGTTGGTTCTGACAAGAATTGGAGAGACTCTAAGCTTCGGAACAGGTATGCTCTGTTAGGAGACTGCCAGGATGGTGACTGGCAGGAGGCTCCTTATCACTTTTATGGCTTATTCTATGGACTTGGGCTGAGTTGGATCATCAAGGCCAATACAGAGCTACCCAAGTGCCCAGACAAGGTTTCACTGAGTGGGCTGGAAGCCACAACTTAGGGACTGTTTGTTTTAGGCACCCGATCAGTGACCCTGCAAATCCAAGTCTTAAGCAGGATACGCTAAAATGGGATCTGGAGCAGCAGGATCACTGATCCCGTGCCTGAAACGAACAGACCCTAAATATACCCTTGCCTGGTTGTCTACCCTGGACTTGGCTTTCTAGTCTGTATCTACTACAAGCATACAAAAGAAGAAATTCCTAGACTCTAAGAGAACAGTCCTGCATGTCGACGTGGAAGTTAATAACTTCTCCACTGATTAATGGCCGCACGTACCTCTAGCTTGTCCAGCAACTGGTCCCTTGTATTCTTAGCTTTCTTGTCCAATCCATCCTTGCTCAAGACCTGAATAACGATCTCTCCCAGCACACCGAGGACACCATTACGCATGGTGTAAGACTGTCAAACAAACAAAAGAACAACCAATGAAAGAAAAGATGTCAAAATATTCTTGTGTACGGTCACTTCACTCGGAGGAGAGTGGAGCAATTGTGAGCATGATGTGATTTTAGGCTATTCATGGTGGGAGGTAACAAGTCAAGGATGGCTTGTGGTGACAGTCCGTTGGTTCTCCTTAGAACCACATAGGCTCAGTTAACCACCAAAGAGCACATGGTGTCACCACTGCAAACCATCCTGAAATTTGGGCTATTGTCCGATGGTTTTCAACCATTGCATGTCCGCATCTTTTACGCTGAGGTCCTTGCAAACATGGCCCGGCCAGATGACCTAAATTTGACCAGTGGCTGATAATGAGGCCGGTAAAGACAAAGCAAAATGAATCCCGGGCTGAAGGGGTTAAACAAGAAACTGGGAGGTACCTCTCCGTCCAGATGGCAGAGAAGCAGACTGATACTGGGCAGCATCACGGTGGGAATCTTCTCCGACAGCTCCACCAGGAAGGCAGCGTAGGAGCGGGTCCCGCTGTTATCACGGGCCAGGTCTCGAGGATCCAGACTGCCGATCTCTCTGCAAATGGGAAACGTTAAAAAATCAGGACAGCTTTATTCGACCTGTTTGAGAAAATTTTCAATCAATTCGATTTCCGAATCACTTTTGTTCGCATATGACACAGGCAGCGTTTGAAATGTTGTTCTTCCTGTATACTTCTGCCTTGGCAGAAGTCTTAGCTTTTACAAAGTCTGTCGCACTAACACATAGAGCTATATTTAATTACTAGAGCGCTGACTTGTGTTCAGAGTGATGCCTGCTGGGCGCATCCATGTTTGTGCACAAACCTATGGAAAACAAAAATCGTGTACATCTTTTGTATGTCTATTTGCATATCTGCATTTGTGTTCTACACAGGTGAGAATCTCAAAGTAATCATAAGTATGGTCATAATCTGACGTATCTTCAAAATGACTGCACCAACGACAGCTTCAAAGCATCTCCACACTCGAGGACACAGATCTAGCGCTCTAGTAATTCAATATAGCTCTATGCACTAACGCCACACAAACTTTAATTTCATTTGACACAATATAAGCACGAGGCTTGAAACAGACCTTTCAGAAGAAATTGTCAAGTTTCCTTTTCTTTCATGAGGAAAACGTGACAAGGGCCTTATGCTCAGCCGAGGAAGTTGCACTGATGTTGGTTACTTTTTTGGCAGGAAACGTTCAAATGCTAACATTTCACGAGCAAGGAATGGATGGATTTGAATGATTTATTAACAGATTTACCTCATGATTTCACTGATGATGTTCTTGGCTCCGAACTGAGTGACGATGGTGTGCACACCTTGCGCCATAGGACTGACCAGATGCTCAAAGTGCTGCAGAAGCTGGATAATCTTCAGGCTGGCCCCTGTAAAAAACAACAACATCAAAACAAACCTCAAATTAAAACCTAGAGACATCACAAATTTGACATTTTTAGCCTTTGAGAAAGATCCTGCTAGGATCAAAAATCAGGCACTACTAACTCTAAGCATATTATTCATAATCTCACTTTTAATGATGGGAGATTTTTAAGATCAAAGTGAATAAAACCCAAAATGTTGATGATTACTAGATATCACTCTTTCTCAATTATATTCAACTGTTCAACAATTGAGAATGAATGACGTGAAATTGCAACAAATAAGACTTAGGCCTAGCCTAACTTTTTGGCCCAGGCAGAATCTTTCTCAAAGTGTAAAGTTGCATTCTCCTTGGAGTGAAAACACCAGGGCTCAATTTCACGAAAGGAAGACAGATCGCAAAATGCGTATCAACTTTAATTGCTCAGCAAAGTGTGATGTCACAATACTAGCTGCTATGGAAACATGCACAACGTACTCATCTACAAGATGAATCGCAAATCTTTGTGAAATCGAGTTTTGGCCTCAATATCTTTCTAATTTATTTCTATCATAATAATTTGTATCTTTGAAGCAGCTTCTCGTCCTTTATGACGATCTTACCCAGTGTGTGGTTGTATCTCTTGATGAGGAGTCCTAGCAGGCTGAACAACGCCTCCTTTGTGCCGGCGCTCCGGCCAACTGTTGGGTTTTCCAGAAGCTTGTAGCAGCAGCAGCTGACCAGGCTGTAAACACATTATAATTATTATTATTATTGAAAGGTGAACAAAGAAAATTGCCAGGATTGGGACTCGAACCGGTGACCATGGTGTACGGTGTTCAGGAGGTCGCCGGTTCACCTTTCAATGACTTAGAAATTCAGTCAGTTTCCCTTGTCATGCTTGTTGTTATTTGATGATATTATTAGTATTAATAGGTTTCTCAAAAGAGTGGGGAAATTGGATGAGGGACAATTTGCAAAGTCACTGCGTATCAGGGTCGACACGGAAGTTTGTACTTGTGGAGAACCCTGAATACTATAACCTTTTAAATGAAAATGAACTAATACCAACTGAAAAAGATTTGAAGGCATACAGGTCATGCTGGGTGCATGGCGACAGACACCTGAGAGAGTTTGCATCTCTCCTTTGGGCAAATGGGTTTCTCAATAGAGCCAGAGGGCTCGACGTTTCAAACAGCGTGCTCCGCTTGTCACGACACAGTGAGTCAGGTTGGCGTAGCGGTTCTTTCCACGCCTTTTACCTCTGTGGACTGGGTTCAAGTCCGTCTCGGTTCACAAGTGGATTGGGTTTTCAGTCCCTGCCTGATTCCGTGGGTTTTACCCAGAATATAACTCTGGGGTTTTCCTCCCACCTCTAAAACTGTATCTTCTTCTCATCATCTTTCCATGACAGGTTTCATCAGGCTTGCGAGTTACAGTGCCTTGGTCACTTTTGAGGAATCCTTGGTGTCATTACCAGAAATAAATAATAATAATAATAATAATAGTGCTCAGCCGACAACCCTCTTCTATTTCATAGATCAGTGATGACCCTCTAACCCCTCGGTCGATTTCTTGGACTCACTTGACAAATTCCTCCTCTACGATGGGCGGGTCCCACAGCCTCCACACCTCCAGCTGTAAGAGATACAGCATGCCTTGCAGGAACCTCTCCTTCTCAGCCTCCCAGTCCCATCCAGAGGCTGTCTTCTTGCTCTTGGCACGACCCTTGGGAAATGAGAAGATCGTGGTTTAATAATGCGCCTTCCCTATACAAAACAACTTCCAAACCCAATTGAACAAAAATGCACCTCAAAATACTATCGTTATCCTTTAAATATATGTACACACACATGCTTGGTATGTGTGTGTGGATGCTGATATGAAACAGGTTGGATTCAGGGAACAAGACCAAAGAAGGCAGACTAATGAATAAGGTCAAAGGACTCACTATCTGTTGGATGATCTTAAGGGGTTAACAAAACAGAGGCTCAGGCTCCGGCTCTGTCATCCATATGCTGAAAATATAGGTTGTGGTGTTTCATTGAAGCTGAAGCTCTGTTTTCCTTTTCAAACCAGAGAATCTACTTCCAAACCACAGCCAAAAGCCTCTATTTTGATACAATTTATTTCAGAATGGATTCACGAAATGGAGTCTGAGCCTAAGCCTCCATTTCATTAACGCCCTAAGTCTGTCTCATCGGATAACTCATCAATACGGCCACCAGAAACTCACCCTTGTCCCCTTGACGGTGGTGTCAATAGAGGGCTTGCAGGCCTCTGCTTCAAAGGCCTCGGTCGTCTGGCACAGGAGGTAGCTCAGCATCTTCAGCGTGTTCAGGTGCTTCTTGGCTTCGCTGTGAGCTTCCGGATCGTCCAGGAGGGAAGACAGGTTGGCGCAAAGTTGCTGCTGAGCTAATGGAGGCCAAAAATTGAAAACAAATTCAAAATTTCTCCAGAAACTCTAAGGAAAAATCCTAGGTCATCCTAATTAGGATGAAGTATGCAGTGAAAACAGAAAACAGAAACAGAGAATGGAATCTCAATCACTAACAGAAACTGAATTTTACCTTTCAGAAGAACTTCCCAAGCCTCCTCCTTTGCTTCTGTTTCAACTTCATTGAAATGCCTGGGAATTAAAAGAACGCTCAAATTTATTTCAGCCTTTGGGAGGCTTTGAAAAGTCCTAAAAATGTCCACATATTTGAACAACTACTAAGGAAATAACTAAATTACTTAAATACAAGTATTAGACTGCTGCAAACTGCTCATCAACCAAACTAATGTCCTGAAATTATTATATGAAATGGTTATAGTACGTATAGGACGTTTCGATCCTGCCGGATCTTTCTCAAAAGGTAAAGAGAATGAAACATCCTATGACTTTTTTCGTCCCTTCCTTTTACCTGAGGAGACTGTAGAATCCATCGAAGTGGTCTAAGATCATGGAGGGGCCTTCTGTCCTCAGCGAGGTCTTGCAGCCGAAGACCCTGTCCGGGACCTGCCTGGCAAGGTATACCTCCTCCACCACATACTGGCTGGTGCCGCTACTCTGCAGCAGGTCCTTCTGGTGCAACGGTAGAACGAACTCAAAGCTCATCTTTGTACATCAAAGCGAAACCTGTCTCTGAAAAAACTGGGCTCTGAAAAGTAAAGGGTGTGGTCAGTGACCATCGATCGGGTTAGTTAGGAAGAAGTTTAAATTGACTATTTCCATCTCCCTGGACTGAAATGAACACATACTGCAGTGCTTTGTAGGCTAAGCATTGCTACATCTAGTTGCGTTGATCGTAACCCTTGGTCTGACCTAAGGTTCCAGTCCCCATATCAGACCAAGGGTTATGATCATTGCAAGTAATATGCTACCCAAGGCCAGGGAAGGGCACAATTACAAGTGAAGTGTCTCAAAAAGTGTTTACCCAAGTTTTCAATCTGACTTTCTCGTAACGGAAAGAATTCGCCTGATGACCATTACGGAAAAAGGATTAGGGCCTATGATCCTCCAAGAGTTAACTTGTCTTAATATTAATAATAATAGGCCCTAATTAATATTGGATACAAATTATGATGAACTTCAATCTTAGGTGTTTAAAACTGGGGTAGCATATCTGAAAATAGTTGCGATGATCGTAACCCTAAGGTCCCTGTCCCCATGTCAGACCTAGGGTTACGATCATCGCAACTAATCTGAAAAGTGAGTTTTACAGGTTTTTTTTTAACCTACAAATTGTACACTTCAAAGTTCCAATACAGCGGCAGCCATTTCATGATTTTGCTCAAAACGCCCTCGTTCTGTCTGTTTAGTGTTGGTAGGCCTAACGTGTCGTTAGTTGTGCACAAATTATGGTCATCACTCACTCATCAGTCATTTTCAGTGGAATTCTTTCCCTTTTCCGTACTAGGGCCTACTACTACTAGTACTAGGCCTAATACTTAATGGCATGGTCATAACAGTACGTGGAATTCTACACTAGCCACGGCACTACACACAGCGCATGATATGGGGGATTTTTGTTATGAAATAAGACAGCCAGTTCAGTTGCAGCGCCAGTGCAGTGGCAGTGCCGTGCCAGTCCCCGTGGACGTGGTCACTACCGAACTCCGAAGTTAACGTTACCATGGTTTATAGCCTTCCTAGGTCCGCCGTAGCCCTATTTCCTGAATTTATAAAATCTTCAAATTGATGGGGAACTCTATTAATTTTCTAAAATTAAAAAAATTGTCTCACCAATGAATGCAGTGACTTTGAAAACACACACTTGATCAAACGTCTGCACAGCAAAACATTCAGACACGAAATTATTAAAATGGCCGCCTTTTCATTAGCCTCGATTTCAGCAGCCAATGAAATTTGCGCTCCAGAAAGAATTAATTTGAAAAATGCATGAGTTGCTAAAATTCGCTAAAATGTTAATCACAAAAGTATTAGATATTACCTTATTAAATCTGTGAATGTTTTCAAGAATATAATGCTTTATTTTGGCGGTAAATGTTGAGAAAATGTTTTGAAAGACACCTGTCAAATCTGAAATGTTGGTTTGAAAAACTTTCCTCGTACAAAATGTTTAAAATTTAGAGTAAAATGTACAACAATATTATTAATATTATTAGAACAGAGAAGATGAAATATATTATTATTATTTGGTAATATATTTGTGATGTAATGAAATGTATTTAGATTTTTTTTGTGAATAAAATAGATTTGGAAAAAGAAAAATTATCGTTATTCTTTCAAGTCGTTTGAACGCATGCTTGCATACACAATGTACAGTGAAAGGACCGGGAACCAGTCTAGCATTCATTGCCCATAAGAACGTGTACAAAAAACTACAATACACAATGTACATGTACAGTGCATTATGTAGTTAGACAACATGTGGAAGTCGGCCCAAGAGCGTCGACTGCTCGCCCTTTGTGGCATAATTTTACCCCTTTTTCTCATCTTCTTTCTGAATCTGAGTGTGCTGTCGGCCTTCTTGTTGTGTGCTGCACTCGTAGCCCCTGCTTTCATTTTGAAAGTTGTCAGCAGCGGATCGCAGAGAAATCCGCCAATTAAAAGCCGGTTGAAAAGTCGTGAACTCGATCATCATCATGGCGGAATTGTAACAAGTGGACCTGTCAAACATGTAAAAAACAATCACAGTGATGCATATTTAAACAGTGCGAGGGTCATTTCAAAAGTCAGTCCATACCATAAGAGCCCGTTAAAAGAAGCGGAAATTTTTCAGAGATCCGGATACAACGGACATCATCATGACCATCCCTCATCGGTTAAAAATCGAATTTTAGCACCAATCCCAGCCCTATCCCCCATATCGGCAGTCGACTTCGCACCGCAGAAAACTTTTGCGAGGACGCAGTCGCCGGGGGGTGGGGTCGGTGTGTACGCATCACCGGTTTTCTCGTCGAGCATCGTCGAGCGGGATAATTGGAGAAGTCACCCACCTGGAGGTTTGGCTCGTAGTCCTCTGATGAGTGTGCGATCGCCAGTCGTTTCACCGGCAAATACCTCTTTTGTGAGGTGAGTCGTGGGACGAGAGTGAAGAATTATCGAAACCAGCTGCACCACCTCGGCTTGGAATCTTTGATGGCTTTTCACTTTGTTTAGACTAAGGGCCTGTTTGTTTAACACACGGGATCCCAGATTTGCGACTCCACGTCCTATGCAGGGTACGCTAAAATGGGATCTGGATCAGCAAGATTCATGATCTTGTGCGTCAAACAAACAGGCCCTTAGAGTTAGAGTTAGGAGGGCCTGATGTTAATGATCCTAGGATCTTTCTCAAAGGCTTTACTTTGTTTGCCTTTAATATCATCAGCAATGCTAGAAATATACATCGTATCCCTTTTAAGTTTAGTTGCGATGATCATAGCCCTTGATCTATAGGTTGATGTTGACCAAGAGTTTTGATCATTGCAGTCATGTTAAGTTGCGCTGATTGTAACCTTTAGGTCCATTTCACCTTGACGGAGCATGGGTTACAATCATTGCAAGCACATATAAAGTGTTATGTAAGCTCTAACGTGTCAAAGCCTGGTTCATAACATGTACTTCATGCAAAAGTAAAAGCAAAGCTCATTTTGGTGATGAACAACAAGTACCATATGTGCTGTTTTTCTTATTGTTGGGTAAAACAATTTGCTTCAATTTGCGTGAATTTAAGTATGAACAGGGCTTTACCAAAGATCTATTGTAACTATGGCCCATCCCAATAGGTCCGTCCCAAATGCGGCCAAACCATTGTTAGATGTGCTTGGACCTTTGCATAAGCCACGATCCAAGTTATGTAAGTCTTCCTAAAATGTACATTTTCCTAACATTTTTTCCCTTTACCCATAGCTCTTCTCCTCAACTCTTAAAAAGTGCCGCCAAGAGTCATGTGCAACTGGACTACAACAAAGCTCCAATGTTTCCCCTGCCCAACCGCCACTACCCCACCCACCAGCCGGATTACGCCCGGACCAGCATGGGCATCCTCCCATCCAGCTCCATCTTCTACGGAGACGGGGCGGCCAGCTCCACTAGTCCCCTGAGGAGGGAGGGGCGAGTGAGGACCCACAGTCCGGTGACGATCAAGATCGCTCGGCCGGATAATCGACGATCCATCAGCCCACTGTAAGTCAGGACATGACCATCTTGACCTCCCCCTGGGCAAAGTTCAACAAACCTAAAATCTAGAGATTTTACCTAGGTAGATGATTACTGTTTAGTTGAGCTGAAAAAAGATTATCAAAGCTCTTTTTATAGGTGGGTTCTTGGTCATGAGTGACTACTGAGATTTGTGTAACATTTTTTTTTAAATGACAGGCCATCTTGATATTTTTGGTCAAACATTGCCCTCAGAATAAATTTGATTTTATATCTCGCATATCTGTGCCTTATCCTTGTGCACAGGTTCCGCCAACTGACAACGGAGCGTAGCAGTGGCAGCCCTCTACACAAGGACACGGTCATCGCTGCGCTGAACGAAAAGAGGAAGCGCATAGCCATCGAGGAACAGGACGACAGCAGCAGTGAGGCCTCATCAGCAGCAGCTGCAGGAGGAGGGATGTTTGCCAAACGAAGGTGAGGTTTGAAATTCCCAGCCCCTGCCAAGGAAAGGCTGGGAATGTTATATAAGGTGATGTTCAAAGGAAAGGCTCCCATATCTGACGTCATGAAATGACACAGATTTGTCTCCTGCCCCCATTGACAAAATTAATTTAGGGGAGCTTGCAGGTTGAGCATGTTGAGAGAAAAATCATTCATCTCAGTGTGAGATAAATATGTTTTTCTCATGTCAAGTAATTTAAGGATTATAGTTCTAACAAATAAAGCGAGGTTTGTTGAGTGTTGAACATCCTTTTTAAAGTGACCCAACTCTGCACGCGCAAACATCTCAGTTTGGTTATCCGGAGACGAGTATTTGGAGCTTAACCCTAGCCCCTCCATTCTCTATTAAGTGTTACTTGGACAAACTTGAATTACAACCGTCACAACCACGATTGCGATCACCTTCCTGTTTTCTCTTCAACAGACGTCTAGATGACGGCTCCCGGTGCAGCACTCCCAGCATAGGCATGTCGTCAAACCACTCGGGCATGATCAACGGCGACATGCAGTCGGAGGGCTCAGCTGACGAATCAACGACTGGCAGAGAATCCTGGATGGGGAATAGGGGACTGCAGTCAAGGACTCCTCGTAACCCCATAGCCAGCTCCATTAGTTCCAGTCGGAGGGCTAGCCTAGCAAATGTAAGTGGGACCAAGAGCAGATTCCATGAATTCCATCTGTTTTCCGTTTTTGCGGAAAATCAGTGGCCCTAGATACAATAATTCCACAAGTGATGCAAAGTCAATTGCATTATTTGTTAGCAAAAGTCTAAGGAATCCATATGAATTTGTAAAAAATTCAGTCTGCCACAGGAGATTGGCACTGCTCTACAGATTTCAATTCAACATTTGACCACAGATAGCTCAGACGTTAAGATGTCTTTGACATCTGGGTTAATTACAATTGAGCAAAGCAAATTTTTAGACGAAATTTTCACCTACAAATCTGTACTTAGAGTGGAGGTCCACAAATTACCAAATGTGATTTTCATTCATTTGATAGCAATTGTTGAGGAAGAGGACGCTCATCCAGCCTGCCAAGCCGGAAAGCTCCCCGCCGAAGAAGGTCTCTCCAAACCCGCAAGACGTCCAGGCTGATAATGCCATCCCGTCTAAACAACCCAGGTCCACCACTGACTCGGAAGCCGCCAAAGAGACCAGATGGTCCGATGCAGTAGGCCAGGGTGATGGCGACAGGGATCGCACCAGTTTGTCCGAGAAGGTCACTCCCATCAAAGGACCCGAGAAGAGTCTCTCAGCATCTAGGCTGAAGACACCCAAGTTGAGAACACTCGGAAGCCAGATGGTCAAGGTATTATTCAAAACATTTATCTTTCATGATTTTGCCAAATATTTACAGTGGGGTAAACAAATATGGTACTGTAACATCTAAAAACTTGTTCTAAATTCTAGATGCCCCATTTGAGACCAGAAGCAAAAAGATAAAATTGATGACTGATAACTTTTCTTTTGTAGAATTCAAGCCCTCCTGGTGAATACACAGCAGCCGATTTGGAGGAGGATCGTCATATGGCCAAAGAAAGAGTCCACTACATCCTGGATTCACTCAAGGATGACAAAGAGGAGGTGGATGGAAAGGACAAACCAAAAGGTACAGAGTTTCATCAGCGTTGCGGTCCACTCCAAAAGTGGAATTTCCTATCAGTTACCTAATCCGAGTTGTGAAATGCTTTCAGGTTGATGCAACATTTTTCTGTTGTTTTAGTTCACCATCTCATCTAGATCAAAAGAGAAGCACCAGATTCTTTTGAGTACCATCCCTGGAACCTCCTTGCCAAATGTGTGAAGAGAGAAGTAACATACATGCCTGAAAGTTGAATTTATCAAAATGTAATAAGAATCTCTTCTTTCTTTTCTTTTTTAGCTCACACAGACCAGGCACCAACCAAGACTGTGAGCTTCTCTGTACCACCAACGGCGTCGGTTTCCAGTGGACCAACAGCAACATCCTCTGCAGGTCTGACTCCCTCCAACATAGCCCAGTTGAGCAAGATGAACACCTTGCCCGTCTCTTCAATCCAGAAGGGCCAGCTGTTGCTCAGTTCTGATGCAGCCTCTGGCAATGCCGTGAAGGAGAAGCAGCTCCCAGTGCTGGGAACTAGTGTCCCTGCAACCAGCACTCAGCAGACCGTTGCTGCCTCGAGCAGTGGTGCCCTTACGACAGGATTCCTTTCATCAGGAACGGGGATGGCACAAGCGGGAGCCGCAGCTGCTACCTTGACAGCCTCATCAGCTCTTGGACTAACCACACTGGATTCCTCCAAATCAGGGTTCACCACGTCATCTCAAGGAGTGCAATCAAGTTTGGAGTCCTCAAAGTCGGAAGCTGCCAAGAGAGACACCATCTTGAAGGGAATCCTAGCAGAAGCTGATATGATATCGGCCAAGACTTCAGCAACCTTCCAACTCAATGGAGCCCCAACGAATTCACCTCTTGGACTGATGTCTGGAGGGAAGCAGGTCGGCACAGACCAAGGAGGTGTGGGAAAGGCTCCCGTAGGACAGTCCCTAGGAGGACTGTTGAGCCAAGGAACTCCCCTCGGTGGGTTTCCCTCTGCACCTGGCTCAATGCAGTCAAAGACATCACAGAGTGGTCTGGCACAATCCTCAACAGTACCTCAGCTGAGCAGCACCACTGGCTCTACGTTGTTCTCCCAGACTCTTGTTGGTGCTCCGGGACTGACAACTGCTGCGAGCACGGCCTCCATCACTTCAGGAAGTTCTGGGTTTCAGTTAGGTGCTCCTGCCAACAAGACCGTGCCCGCTTCTGCTCCATCTGGGACTCTGTTTGGATTAGCAGACCCAAAGGCCGTCAGCGCTGCACAGTCAACTTTTGGTTTCTCTGCATCGAGCCAAGCTCCTCAAAATAACACCTCAGCCTCCACGATGGGCACAGGAGGGATAAACCTCGGAAGTGTGCCTCCAAGTTCAAACTCCATGGCAAATCCAGGTGCACAGTCTAGTGCCACATTTCAATTTGGCAGTGCCTCATCGACAACAGCAAAAACAACTGCTTCAACTCTGTCATTTGGGGCAGCCTCCTCCATCGCGGGTGGGCAGTTTGGTGCTGCATCTTCCCCAGCACCTTCAGGGTTGTTCAATGCAACCACAACGACATCCAGCTCTATATTTGGCAGTGCTGCTGCTGCTTCCAAGCCAAGCTTTGCGCCAGCTTTTGGCCAGGCCACTTCAGCTGCCCCAGCCCAGCCAGCCAGCCAGTCCTTCAACTTCGCCACTCAGCCCACGGCCAGTGCAGCTGGCTTGGGCTCGACAGGGTTCCAGTTCAAGCCGGCATTCGGTGCCCCGCCTCAATCGCAGCCCTCCCAGAGCCAGGCACAACCGAGCAAATCGACCTTCCAGTTTGGCAGCAGTTTGGGCGGTGCCGCTAGCAATCCTCCCGCCAGTAGCGGCGGTTTTACGTTCAATGCCGCACCTGCGAGCAGCAGTTCATCTGTCTTTGGATCGGCCGCACCCGCAGTGGCATCCCCTTTCCAAAGTGCCACGTCAGGGACGACAGGTGGCCTATTTGGGCAGCAGCCTGTCGCTCAAGCTCAACCTCCTTCATTTGCCTCAGCGACGGCCCAGCCAGTCAATGCCTTCGGAGCGGCACCTGCAGCAGGGCAGAGCATGTTTGGTGGACAGACAGCAGCACCAGCACCCTCAGGCGGCTTCGGTTTCGGTGCCCAAGCAGCAACACCACAAGGAAATCCTCCTGCTTATAATTTTGGTACGTTCACTTGAACTGACTTGACTACATTTACACTTCTAACTCCAAAGGTTTCATCTCAATTGTCTTCATTTGATCAGATTTTAGATTTCATGTTAGATTTTGTGGTCTGCTGTCAAGGAAATGTCAATTTTTAGAAAACCGAAAACCAAAAGTAAGCAGACCAAATCCATCGATCAAAAGATGGTATAAAAATCAGATGTTGAATAATCCTTCAGCCTCAAAACTTAATTTAATATTACAAAACCATTTAATATTATTTATTCATCTCCAAACCTACCTAATATTTTTTGGGCAAGTTTTAGTTAAGCCTTAACTTTACCAAGTCCACCAAAGTCAATCTAATGCTGTGTTAACGTTCCTTGACTCCGCAGCGGCCCAATCTGCTACCCAGCAGCCAACCACCGGTGGTATGTTTCAGTTTGGACAGCAGGCCGGTAGCGGACAGCCAGCAGGCCAGCCCATGGGGTCCTTCAGCACACCCACCAAGCCAGCACCTTTTGCTTTTGGCGCAGGTGAGTTTCCCAAAATTGCAGATACTTGGTACTTGATACATGATTGATACAATCTTTGCTTGTTCGACAGTGTATCAATGACAAATCATCATAAAACGAGCTGTGCACTCAGTAGTTCTATGAAAGTTGCCCCATGGCTTGTTTTTTTCTGTCAGCTTCAAGCCGGAGTAATGTACAAGGGCCAAGTTCCTCCACCTGATAACCTCACATTGATTGTGTGCTCCTTTCAGGCATGCAAATCAGACTTGACCAAAAACGAGGAAATTCTAATCTTTGCAAGACTGCAGTGTTTTTCTATTTTCAATGGCATAAGATTGAATTGAAAAAAGAGGAAATCAGCTGATCCGAGGAAAACTTGCATGGCTGTCCTTTGGCTTCGCTTTGGGCAATTTCCAGATTATTATTTGAAGCATTACACAGGCTTTTCGGCCACAGTAGTCATTTCGGAGCCTGAAGACAGAACTGCTTGTCAACACAAAATAGGGGAAACTTGATGGCAGTTCATAGGTTGGAGGGAAGCAAAATTGAAAATATCCATGAATTTCCATGAATTGATGATTGACAATTTAAGCTTTTTGCTCAATTCGTCCCCAGCTGCAGGTGCAGGCAGTGGTTTCGGTACGCCGGCGCCATCGTTCGGCGCAACGACCCCTTCCAACCAGGGCAGCTTCAGTCTAGGAATGGGAAGCACCGCACCGAAGCGCACCAGTCGCATGATCCGACAGGCTAGGCAGACCAGACGACGGTGAGAAAAGGACTGGTCGGACTTCGGCAGCCTCTAGGGATGGTTGCGGTCAGGAATGGGAAAACGCATGAATTCGGAGACGGAAGGGCGTTATTGTACGTTTGAACAAAAGTACATGTACAAGGGTTTTTTTTGTACAGAAGGATTTTGTACATTTTGTACAGATGCATAGTGGAATATCGCTAACGAACACAGAGGGATCCATAGATATTGTCCGTTATAGTTGCGGTCGTTCGCTGTTGCGATTTTCGACCGCCAGTGCTTTGGCATTTGGCATGCTTTGTTCACAAACATTGTACACAAACAAACATTGCCAAGGAAGATGTTTGGTATAGAAGAAATAGCATGGGGATTGTGGGTTGACGGGTCCTAAAACTATAAAGGAAAGGAAACTACTTTTTGAAAAGTAACTTACCTACATATACTTTATTGGTCTCCTCCTCTATATTACCAAGGTTAAATTTTTGGAAAGAGGGCAGGGCTTTGATTTTTGAGGGAAATTATGGGGTAAAAACGGTAACCAAGATTGTAACATTTCACCGCCGCACGGATGGCCGCAGACGAGAATAGTCTGGTTTCCACTCTGACATTTTGAGGACTCTTGATCTGTTGGGTCTTGGCACTAGACTAACCAGACCAGACAAAATGGCCTCACGCGATGAGACGGTCTGTTTTAAAGTTTACAAGAAGCGCGTAAGAAAATTTAATTTTAACCCTGAAATGTTTAACAAATTTCTTCAATCTAGGCTTTTAAGGACCCAGGAACATTTGCTGAAAGTCAAAAGTATCATTTTTGAGGAGTAGAAGTTAGTTCAGAGCCAAAAAAATCAATGTGTTTTGGGATCCCGTCAACCCACAATCGCCAATAGCATTGTTATGATGACGTTTCATTTTTACAATGTTTTCTGGGGACATTTGTACAAAAGTACAAGGTTTTTTTGGTATGTTTTCAAGCTCAAGTAGCAATATGATCCAAATATTTAAAGGCAGATTTACCTCATACCTTTAAAAGATAAATTATTTTTTTGGACAAAACATTCTTTCAAAGATGTTAATACTGAGATTAAACCTATATCTTTAATCGAGAGCTTAAACAAATTAACATCGCCCATATTTGCCATTGGAAAATAGATTTAATTTCAAAATTGCAAATTTTACCAGGTTTGATAGAAAAAGTCAGAAGCTATCGTTTGGAATGTTGCTTTGAAAGAAAACCATCGGGTATTATATAAAAGGCTGTCTTAATAATTGAAAGTGTTTGTGAAAAGCTCACAGAATCAAAAATTTAGTTAGCATAGAAAGACTAAGGAAATAACTACATTTAAGCTTTCGTAGTAACAACTACTTCATCAGATGTAATGAAGTTGTGACTACGAAAGCTTATGCATTTTTTACCTTATATTAGTTTGTCTTTAAGTGCTACCTACATTTTGTATACTATTTTGATAAACTAACATGGCTACCCACGATATTCTTTGAAATGCTTATGAAAGTTTCCAAGTTTCTGATTTTTCATTATGAAAGATAGCTTTTTGCTCAAAATATTGTTTAATCCAGAGATGAGTTATACACCATTATTCTATTACACTATTGGTAGAAATTTATAACTATATGATTAAAAAGTGCCCTATTCATTATTAATGGAAATACCTCATACATGTATGTCAAGTTTAATTCATAAACATTATTCTATTTTGTTCTTGGAACCTTTAGGTTTGCATATTAATATTTTGTATTTTTCCTAGGAAATGTTTCCCTTTTTTCAATTGATCATATCTAAAAAAAGAAAGTAAGTAAGTAAACCATTGAAAATATGTAAATATTTGTGTTCCAAACACCCTGTAAATAGTTTGCAAGTTTTTTGTGTACGAAGATAATAATCATGAACTATGTTGCAAATTTTTGGCATCATTCTAAAACAAAATTAGGGCCAGTTGTTGATTAACAGGGATACGTTCTGCTTGCGCAAACATGTTCACGACATTTGCGTTACGCTTGGATTTTGAAGTGGAACACGCACACAACAAATGGTGATCTTGTGTTGCGTATTGCGTCCATCTTTCATTCAATGTAGTTAGCCAACTTCAGCAAACACCTCCTCTACACCGTTACCTATGTTAGGCGAACGTTGTGTGCGTGTTTGGCGAACAGCGCGTTCCGGATTGAAAAGGGTGGCGCACATTGTGCGCGTAGTTAGCTGGAGTGGAACGCACCCCAGCTGTTGCCGATGGGAACGGTGTGCTTAGCTGTATTGGGCACATTTGTTTCCGTGGCAACAGCCATTAAATATATCCCGGAAAAGAGAGGCTACAAAATGTGCATTCATGGAGGAATAATTTATGTATGTTACAAGATTTGAAATCTCAAACAAGATCATAATATTATGCCCATTTGATTGATTTATGTATACTGTACAATTCAAAATCTTGTAACAAAAACATGTACATGTATGTTTATTCTAATTGAAGTATAAAATAAAAATAAGGGAAGAAATTTGGAATCGCATGAATATTCATGCAGGTTTTCCATTCAGTGATCGAAATCAGTGCGAAACACAAATTTTAAGTTTTCTTTTTTCGAGGCTCCAATTGCTAGAAATTTTCCATGCATATTTTTGTATTGAAAAAAAAGCAATTCCTACAATGATTTAAAACAAATCTTTACAAGTTGTATCGAACATTGTATGCAATAAAATGCTCACAAAAGGACAAAGAAAATGGTCTCTATGTTTTGTTCATTTAACATAGTGTGTGAATGGATTTAGTAGTTACTTAAAAAACAAAATCTAAAATGTGGAAACGACAAGATATTCACAAACAAAAAATATTTTTGTTTTGCCTTTTTTATTCGAAATAGTCCGTCATGAGATACATTAATGTAAATAAACTGATAATAACCTAACTTTACACAGTACATATTGTTTCTTCAACAAAAAAATTTATGCTACATAGTTTATCACTGTACACTATTTTCATCACTGCCTCCGCTGAAAAGCACACTCAAAAACTTATTTCCGACCCTCGTGAAAAAAACCCCCCACAAAACCAACAAAAACAGTAGATTCCGAATCTGCAGAAAATCTTCATTAAACATGCACACAGAGGAAGCATTTGGCTTTTAAAGTTTGACAAAATATCCTCTATCGCGGCTTTCTGTAAAATTTACTTGTATTTGAAAATGGGTCACTTTTGTTTTTATAGAGATAAATGGAAGCCATGTAAGCATCAGTACAAAGCATACCTCCAATTTATGCCTCATAACATCAGCAACTAAACCATATTCCTTCAAAAATGACAAATAATAAAAAAGAAAAGAAAATTGTAACATCTGCACACTAACATTAGTCCATTCCGAAAGAACACCCAAAACGTCAAGAAATAAATAAAAAGAAAAAAAAATACGTGTAGGATCACAGAACATTTCTTTTTGATCAAAAATATTTGTGGTTAAAAGTATCCTATACGCAAGTTTTGAATAATAATGCAAAACAGCTATACTTGGTTTTTACACAACTGATATGAGGTAGACATGTTGGGCTACTGGCATATGTTTTAAAATTGTAATTGTCTGCAATACAGATGTCCGTTCATAAATCATGGTCCGGTTTATGAAAATGAGGCTAATTATGTAGCACAGCTTTTTTTAAATGGTACAAAGGGGATTTTCTGGCTTATCCATAGCACAGCAAAAAATTTGTTATAAAGGCAAGTTTGAAGGGCCGGTGGAGGCAACCACCTACACCGCAAATTGCAAAAGGGAAATTTCGGGAATGCATAAGTAATTTTTCGGGCAGTTTCTTGCTGTCCACAAGAAAACTATGTAAAACTAGGCAAATTTGAAGGGCCGGTGGAGGCAACCAACTACACTGCATATTGCAAAAGGAAAATTTCGGGAGCACGAAAAGTAATTTTTCAGGCAGTTTCTTGCTGTCCACAAGAAAACTATGTGAAAATTTAAAGAGTGATGTCATTTCTTCTTAAATTGCCGAGAGAAAAATTGCACAGCATTTACGTGTATAAAGTTAATTGGGCAACGTGCGTCTTGTTTGTGCAAACATCTGAATGTGACGTCACGAGTGTGGAGCCCTACTGCCTCATGTGACGTACGTTTAAGTGAAAGCTTATTTAACAATGTTGCGAGAAACTGAGGCTGCGCGCTTTTTTATCGTTACATCACTCATTTTGCTTTAGGATATAAAGAGCCAAGAGGTTACAACAATTTTCCAGGGTTTAAGAAAAACAACGGTGGGGAATTTCGTAATCAGCACAAAACAGGCCATTAACCTAAGCCAAGAAATTGACTTGGGGAAGAACATTACTTATTTCTCAAAAAGTGGGCACCGTATGGGACTGAAAATTTAATAGATGACTCTGTATCTTTCTTGATATTTTTGCTCATGAATCTGCATTTCTTTGACAAAATAAATAAATATGATTCTACCTTTGAAGGTAATATCATATTTTGGTAGAATACCGAAACAGAAATCTTCACAGATTTACCTATAACTTACAGGGTACAAAGATGGTGATGGTAGATACATACCGTTAAAATATTTCTGTCTGAAATGCTGTATTTAACCAGAAAACAAGTAAAACCAGTGACCAAAAAACAATTTTCATCTTTCAAAGATTAAAAACAACGGTGAAAAGATTGAAAAAATACTGTGGGTATTTTTCACAGTTTTCTCAAAAAGTGGGCACCGTATGGGACTGAAATTTTCACAGATGACTGTTACTTCTTCCTTGATATTTTTCCCATGAATCTGTATTTCTTTGACACAAACCAAAGTATGATATTACCTTAAGAAGGTCTGATGTTTCAGTCTTAGCAGGATCTTTCTGCTAGGATTTCTGTCTCTCTCTCTTTTTACTTCTTCATAAGGTAAATTAAATTAACAAATTTGGATTTTTCAAGTCTTATTTCATCAAACACGTTATGTACACTCCACATATACATATATTGATCGATGATGTTTTGGGCAAAAATGAAAAAATATCCTTTGCTTCTTGTTCCTTGAATAACAAAAAATTCATCCACTGTTCTACAGCAAACAGATAAGACCATGATTAGGGCTCTTAAACATAGTACCCTGGAATACATACAAAGGAAGGGAAAACAAAGTTTGTTATTTAGCTTGGGCAAATTACGTTCAAATTATCATCAGGATGATGGAAACCATTCACCATCTACTGATAGCAAGCATTCAATATCCTCATCATACAGGAATCAACTTCACTGACTGGCAGTGCAGTCCAGACATCGTCGCTCATCACACCAGGGCCCAATTTCATGGAAACCGCAAAAATTCTTCGCTTATGGTAGCAGACTTTTTTTGGTTACGGTTAGCGTATTTCACGGGAGAGTTTTCTTTTTGGTAATGGTAAGCAAGGACTTTGTGCAGAATGTACATGACAGCGCGTTGAAAGAAAATAATCACGGTTACCCTAGAAATTCTTCGTTAACCGAAAGTCTTGCATACGGATTCCATGAAATAAATTTCACGCGTAGCAGTGCCTGTAATCACAGAAATAGGCTGTAACGGATTCCATGAAATTGGGCCCAGGCCCTAATCAGGACCTTAAACAATTATTCTTTCTCGCACGGTCGCAGGCACAACAAAAAGTACTGAGCATTTATAGTGCTAAGTGGCCAAAGGATAGCTCATGTTTAATTTATCATCGCAATGAAAAACTTTTTTTACCATCAAACAAGAGGGGAAAACATTCACGTTATGACATCAATACGCCCCCACGCACAAGAAAATTTTGAAATGAATTACACAAATAAGGGGAAAGATGCATTTTTGCACAAAGTTAACGCTGGACAAGCTCGGTTACATATTTTAAAGACAAGGGAACAAAAAATAACAATCACTTTTTTAAAGACGACGTTAATAATATCAGAGTGTGGAGAAAAACCACATCAAGGCTTGATAATGTTATTAATTTGTTGATTTTAAACACTGTCAAAAATAGGCACTCGTTGTCTAAGTTGGGGGCCGGTATCACCTTCTTCTTCTGTCTCTAGACCGGCCGTGCCCGCTGGAATCTCTCTTGGTCCCCTTGCGGGAATGATCTCTGGATCGGGACCGCTGCTGTCGACGGTGCTTCTCTTTGGTCTTGCCGCTTCCGCCCCTGGCCGGACTGCTCTTGTAGTCGTATTTCTCCCGTCGGATCGGCGAGCGACTGCGCGAGCAGCTGCGGCTATCGCCTCGCGAGGACGACCGGCTGTGCTTGCGCTTGCGGGAGGACCGTGAGGACTTGGACTTCGGGTACTTGCGGTCGTGATCCCTGGCCCGGTCGCGGTCGGCCCGGTCGCGGTCACGATCGCGCCGGCTGCGCTTGTGCTCGTCCCTCTTCTTGTGCTTGCTGGCTGCGGCAGCCCCGGAGTGGCTGCTGGAGTAGTGCTTGTCATTCTGAGGGCTACGGCTGTGGCTGCGGCTTCGACTGTGGCTCCGACTACGGCTTCGGCTGCTACTGCTGTGGGAAGACCGGCTATGGCCACGCCCTCCTCTCCGTGGACTCTTGGAGTGACTGCGGCTGTGGGAGGAGTTAGTCTTTGAGCGTCGGGCTACCTTTCCATTGCGTTCCTTGTGGCTGTCATTCAAAGTTTACAAAAACAGTCAAGGATTACATATCTCAAAATCTCAAAAAAGGGAAAACAGTACTAGCGGTCTTATGTTTTGTACCAAGCTTGCAACAATTGGTGTTATCATTAATGTAAGCAGTAACCCACAACTATTGTTTCAAAATGGTTGGTTGGCCGATGTAACCCTCTGCTGTTATCAACCCCCCATTCCTCTAAACTCCACAACGAGCCGAATGCCCTTGCCCAAAGGTACTTTCATTATTGTCCCACAAACCCCCTCAGGTCTGGTCTAGAATGTCAATCTCAAAGCATGGTGGGCATTCCAACCTTAAGGGCCACAAATCTAGTTGTCAACAGGACACCATGAAGGGCCAAGACCACGAGAAGCAACAGACAACTCAGGAAGGCTCTAGGCCCTTTAACACTCACCTGCTCTGTCCACTGCCCCCTGAAGGCGGTTCATCCTTCAAGCGGTGTTGATTGTAGCCCACCTTATAAGAGCTCGGGAGGCCTGGCGATTCCGTGTTCACCTTCGGAGAAGCTGCAAGGTCAAAATACAAAACACACAGAGGTGTGCAACTATAAAGTCTTCACAAAAAATGAGGAAATTCTAATCTTTACAAGACTTTGTGCAGTGTTTTAAATGGCATGAGTGCGATGAGAAAAACAAGGAAATCAGCAGATCCAAAGAAAAATTGCATGCCTGAACACACTGTCACTTCACTATTACAGCTACAAACCACAAGCCTTGACTGTGTCTATACATTCAACCCTAACCCAGTGCTGCTTACCACACATTACCACAGTCTCTACAGGGGGACTGGATCATAAACCAAGCATTACTGCACAAAACAAACTGTTGTGTATGTAACTACCACAAGAAAAACCATGTGTGTGAAACTGTGGTATGCAGGGGCCAATTTCATGGGTCTGTTAAGCACAAAAAAATTGCTTAGCACAAAATGTTTTGCTCAATAAAACAAACCACCGTTAAAAATTCCATTTGATAATCATGGTCAGTGAACAACAGCCAAAGAAAAATCAAAAGCGATATGCAACATATGAACATTTGGCTTTTAATTCTGTTTTAATTAAGAAGGAAATTTCGTGGTAAAATTTTTGCGCTAAGCTGGGCCGTAAAATTGGTCCCCGGCGGGTTAGGGTTAAAATCATGCAGGTTACAAGGTGACCCTGCGTGTACCACGTCGCTGGCACCAGGAAGGATCCTGGGCAACGAGGGTCAGAGTTGGAGGAAGGAAATACATGTATACATACATCAATACGACAACATGTGAGTTTCACAAGTCATATTTGGGATCGGTCGCAACTGGGGAGGTTGGCAACCAAAATCTCAAAAAAGTCGTGAAACTGGTTTTCCTCTTCCACATACGAAACACCAGAGACATCATTGAGCTGATGCCCTGGTTGGCTTAATGTGGATGCATGAAATTCCGTAGAGACATTTTAAAAACCTGTATTAAGTTGGGGTTCATTTTACAAGTAAAATATTTACTTTTCAAAACAGCAAACAGTAGTATCCGACTGCACTCTGACTACTTAAATCACATATTTGAATACCCATTTTAAGGTATAACACATGCTTGGTAAAGGTCACAGAACAGCACCACACTTTGTCTAATCCAACATGTACATGAAATGATAAACCTGTGAATATTTGAGCTCAATCGGACATCTGAATCAAGAGAAAATAGCAAAAACATGACTCGATTTTTCTTTTAAAACAAAAAGAATGGTTTTGATCTTTACCCCGTGACGATCAAAACTGTTTTCAGTCTTTGCTTTCAAATATTCATATCTTGATAAATACACCATTTCAGGCAGAAATAATTTAACGGTATGTTTCTACCAGCACCATCTTAATACCCTGAAAGTTATACGTAAATCTGTAAACATTTCTGTTTGTGTATGTTACCAATCCTGTTCTGTACCTTAAACACAGTACAACTAAAGCCCCGCCCGGTTCATACTTCCATGTGAATTGGGAAGCAAATTTGACATCATAAAATTCACCTGAAAATTCACTCCTAACATCCTGGGGCAAATTTCATAAAACTGTCAAGCACAAAAATTTGCTTAGCACAAAAATGTCCCACCCAATAAAAACAAACCACCATTGAAAATTCCATTTGATATTCATGGTCAGCAAACAACAGCCAAAGAACAATCACAAGCGATACACAACACATGGAAATTTGGCTGTTAACCCTGTTTTTATTAAGACAGAAATGTAATGCTTAGCAAATTTTTGTGCCTAACAGTTTTATGAAATTGGCCCCTGTTGTGAGATCAAGCTCAGCACAAAGCATTCGGTAAATAACGTTTCCATACTCCCCCCGAGACCAAGTCTGAGTAAGAAGGAAAATGTGTGCCATTGCCTGCCTTACCTGGCCTGGAAGAATGCGGGGAGAAGTTGTTAGGAGTACCAGCCGTGCTGTTCACCTCCACAGTCTGCCCTTTCAACTTGGCAAACTTGGCTTCTTGCATGGCAAGGCGACACCGCTCAACGACCCTGTCAAGCTCCTCATAGGTTTTCTGACAAGCGGGAAGAAAAAAATCTGACTAAGTTGGGGGCCGGTATCACCTTCTTCTTCTGTCCCTAGACCTGCCGTGCCCGCTGGAATCTCTCTTGGTCCCCTTACGGGAATGGTCCCTGGATCGGGACCGCTGCTGTCGACGGTGCTTCTCCTTGGACTTGCCCCCTCCACCCCTGACGGGACTGCTCTTGTAGTCGTACTTCTCTGAGTGAGAAGGCAGATGACATGTCGCAGCCCTTTCAACCTAGAACCTGCTACAAAAGCCATGCAATGGTTTAGTCGGATGTTCCCGAGATTTCTACAAGGCCTGCTAGCCTCAACATTTGTCATAAGTATGAAGGATGGGCATAAAGCAACCCTTCAACAAGTAGGACTTTGTGGAGGTGGTGGAAGACAGATTGAGTTTCCAACGGATTTAACCTCAAAATGATGATTTAGACCAGAGCTTAGGGCACGTTTCAACTTTAAACAAACACATTTTTATCAACCACAATCATCATGAACAGTGTTTTCTTACCTTTGGTCTGGCATACAGTCGGAGTATCGTCAACGATATCTGCTGCAATCTGAATTCCAGATCGGCAACGTCGGTGATATCGTCAGTCCTTAGGAGGCCGTACCATGGCGGATTGCTGGGAAGAACCACCTGAAAATAGACCAGAATAAACCCATTAACCCATTGCTCCTACCACATAAGACAATAAGGGCTGCTTTCCACAGGGAAAACCATATATGTGGTTTAATAAAGGGAGTATAGGATTTGCAAAGATGTGCGTTTTGGCTGAATTTGGTACTTAAACAAAATTGAAGGTCTTGAACTTCCTTACAGATGTTGTTTCATGTACATTTTTTTGCTTTGTTCATCTGTATAGCAGAAATACGGCCGAAATAATCTTGGCCCCTCCGAATCCTTTACGGTTACACCACACTTTCGAAATGCAAGTAAATCGTTTGGACGAACGATCTTTTTAAAAGACACTAAATCTTCATTTCCTTGAAAAACCCAGCATCTGATGAACCAAGATTTCCCATGGTGACTGTTTGCACTGTTTACGAACTGTTGAGTCCAAATCAATACTTTTTTGTGGAGGCCTTGCAAATCCTGTCCGCTACCTTTAAGTATCCTATGCAGGTGGGTTAGTGAAATTCTTTTCTCTCAAATGGATTCTCCCTAAATGTTGAAAACAAGTATTTATTAGTTTTGACGTTGTTGTAACTTTTCTGGGTTTTTGTGTGTCCTACTTACGTTCAGCATCCTGGCTGACAGGTAGATACAAGCACATGCAATAGTCTCAGGCTTGAACCTTACAAAGACGTCCGTTCGAAGACTATCATTCATGTAGTTCCTTAAGAAGCCAAGAAAAAAGACAGAAAACGTCAACGAATGTAACAAATTTTGAGAGCAAATACACATACAAGCTCACAAGACAGAATGCTTCCATGGTGATGAATGTGATTTTAATGGTTTTTGTGTGTTTCAATCTGGTTGAAGGGGGATGATGTTTGACTTTTCAAAATAACAACAAGCAAATGAAAAATTTGTCAGTTGCTAAATGGATTTTGAAAATTATTGAGGATACATTTTGACATCTTTATGGGCAATATTACCCAACTCAACATACAAACATATAGCCTCACCATCAAGTACCACTGGTGTGGTTTGGGATATGAAAGTGTCTTTGGCTACAGGCTTTCTACTTACTGACCTTCCAACCAAATCAGTATTTCAAATCTGTTACCATCCAATGAACCACCACGAGGGTCTTGCTCCTGGAATGCTTGTCACTGATTCCCATGCTCAAGTCCACCGACACCGATCTACTTTATAGAGAGTTCAGTTCATCCGAGTCCAAGGCTGGGATATGCAAATCGTCCTTGTTGGTTTTTCCATAGTCATCCACACAGTGCACAATGGTGTATCCCTGTTGCTGTTTCACATATTGGAGAGTCTGTGGTCCTGTGAATAGTGAATTTCCTCATAGGTCTACACAACTTGGACCATTTTCAAACGGTCCTCTGTCAAAACGCTGCTAACATATAAACCATACTACTCACCTGATGTTTTTGAAATTAAAAAGCCTCCGCCAAAAATACGCCAATTCTAAAGCGCCGACCCTTTTGGGTTTTTTTGGTAAGCTTCTGAGTAATAAGGTACAAGGTATCCTAGGTGGCAATAATTACAGTAGATCTACATGCAAAAAAGCTCAGCTTTTTAACAAGGAAAAATTCATTTCTTGCAGGATCTGCAAAAGTGGATTGGCAAATGACTTTGCCTAATTTGACAAATTCCCCAAAATTGTAATTTTCTTTTCTCTTTAAGTCGGTGTTCATCAAGGGAAAGACGTTTCAAGTAACAAAAAATTGAAATCGGGGCAGTGTCCGAAACCGCCTTCCAGAGCTACGGCTAGGTCTATTGTCTTGATGTCTCCACAGATTTCCAATGGAGCGAAGACCTAGACCTAGCTCCAGACAACAGATTCGGATGCAGCCTAAGTCTTGGCACACTTGGCGGGCGTCACTTGACAAGCTGCACTACAACAAAATTGGAAACAAAAAACTGGACAGAAGCTGGTGCGACATCAAATTAACAATTTCTACGACTATCTGTCTACATGTGAAGAAGCAGCATGCCTTCTCTAGCTCTTGTTCTTGGCCCACTTGATGGGAAGGATCCCACAGACTGAAGACGAGAATTGCACTGATGATGGGTCCTGAAGCACTCCTTGTTGATGATGATTCCTGTAGTCTCTTGGTGTTTCTACAGCAGCATACAGTCTTTGGACAGTCAGAGGTCAACTCTGGGTCATCGAATGGCTCGCTGTTTGCCTCCAGCTTCTACCTGTCCGTCACTGAAAGTGAAACTCTCCGATACAATCAATCTTTTCCATTGCTACAGTTTAACCCCCATCTCTTAATTCAACAGGTGTTTTGGCTGGAAACAGCTCTGTTATTTTTCCTCATTGAGAAAGGGTACCAAGGCTCCTGGCTTCAAAAAACGTCAAATTTAAAACTTCTCTTTTAAAAAGTAAAGTTTTGACAGAGAAGTTTCCAATAATAGTTTGTTTTTTGGGCACATATTGAGAATCGTACCAACTGCATGTACACCCAAAGTTCCAATCTGAGTCTATCGTTAACCAAATTGCACTCTCTTTTGTCAGGAAATTACATGGGGGAAGTGATTGAACAAATTCATACCACTGAATTTTCTTGGGAGTCGTGGCTGCAAATTCACATGCATTGTCCTTTCTCAGTGTTTTGTACAAGCATGCTTTGCTGTGTTTACAAAGACGCCCTTTTTTGTTTCCCCCTAAACATGTACAGTGTACACGCTTACTGGCAAACCTGTTTACCGTACAAACATGTCCTGATGTTCAACAACTTGGAGTGCGACTTTCACACGACGTCTTGGATCATAAATTCAACATCCGAAGGGTTCTTGGCAGAAAGGTTCCATGAGGCAAAAGGTTCCATCCCGAAGGTTCCAGATGGCGTCACCAGAATACAAAAAGCTTTTCCGTTGCGAGGAGCCAATGTTAGCACTTCTGTCCTGCATCCACAGACGGCCTCTTCGAGCTGACCGTCACAATGGAGGCTTTTACAGTCCACACGATTGGTTCATGACATACATGGCGTGGCCGACTTAAAATGACCTTGGGGAGAGAAACTGACAAAGACACTCATTACTCAGTGGAGCACTTTGATCAGTTACAGATACAACTACATTCCATCAATAACCTTAACATCTATTTGTTATCCCCAATATTCTGTAAAAGGAAAAGTGTATTCATATATATCAAGGCCGCCCCCCCCCCTCCCCAAAAAAGGAGTTTTGCAAAAACGCACCAATTCTAGCATTAAAGCAATGTATTATACACCTCTTCCCAATTTTGCATTATCATTTCATCATTTCATTTCGTGATTTTAATAAGCTATTCAACTTCTTTTCCTAAATAATTAGATGTAATTTACTACTAGGCCTACTTACGAGGAAAAAATTCATCAAAAAAAAAAAAAGAACCATTGGTTAATATTTCAAATTTCCTCTTGACACAAAACAGAAGATGCTTATTTTCCTTCCATGAACTGCTGATGATACGTCACTGCCGTAGCTATCTGGTTATTTTGAGTGGGGATGTGTACATGCGAAGATGTCGATTCCCGGTTCGAGCTTGGCTCGTCAGTCAGTCCAGCGTGGTCTTAGTGAGTCCATGGGAAACAAGTGGAGAAGGAGTCAGTCAGCTGGGGTGGCCAGAGGCTGAGCGAACATGGGAAGAGTGACCAGACAGAGCAGAAACCAGGGTCCCTCCTCCGACGACACTTGAGCCATTCAGAAGGATGGCCAAAAAGCCGTGCGGATGGACGGTTGGTTGGTTGGATGGTTGGTTGGAAGGGCGGACTGAGCCGCTGACCGAAGACGACCTGTCGGCCGGCCCTTTCGTCCCTATTAGTTTTTACTTACCCCTAAGGCCCTTTTGGTAAGGAAAGATAAAAGAAAAGTTGCGTGTCACCATGGAAGCTTCTGTACTGAGCCAATTATGGTCTGGACATGCACATTCACTTGGGCTTTTATTTTAAAACAAAACAAACCAAACAACCAAAACAAACAAACAAGCTAATAGACTTCACAAAAAATGTGACAGGCATAGGCATTTTTAATGGAGGTTAAGGTTTCAACCAAATTTTCTGGACATATATAGGACAAATTTTGGAATCGTTTCTTCCACTTCATGTTTGTGCTGATGAAAAGTGAAAGCCACAAATTTTGAATGATACGAAAAAGGAAAGACAGAGGGGTGGGGATGGAAAGGACAAATTCCAAAAATGGAAGCCAACTGCATGCCAGATCAGAGACCTAGGGTCTTTACGAAATGAGGCTTGAGGCTCGGCTTGGGATTTATGTTGCTACTGCCATTTTGTGTCCTTAATGAAATGAAGAGCTCGAGATACATGGTGAAGCTGGAGCCTTTCTTCTGCTTCGTCATGTGGCCCAATCCCTTCATTTCAAATGCGTCTCAAATGGAGGTAGCGAAATAAAAACCAAGCCTAGCCTCAAGCCTGGTTTCGTAAAGGCCCCTAGTATTTGCAAGCTGGTTGGCAATACTTCTTTGTAAGCATGCAAGAATTTGGTAAGTGGCTGCCAAGAGGTGTGTGAGTCAAGTTGAGAAAGATAGACAGCATCAGTGCTGTCTTTTAGAGATCGGAGCCAGCCCTCAAATCTCAATGCCAAAGGAGCATTACTGAGGTAGTCCTAAGGTGTATCCACATAACCTCTATGTGATTGTTTGGGCCGTAAAAAGAACATGCTTCAACAATCAAATAACTAGTACTAAACTTTTGGGAGGGGCAAAGGATTCTGTGCGTTGCCTATGGTGCCATCATATTCAGGCCAAAGAAAAATCGGACAAATCCCCACTTTTTTTTCCAGTTAAATAAGCAAATGCTTGACTTCCACAACTGAAACGTTTTCAGTGACTGTTTCATCAGCTGACATATTCATGCAAATTGGGCACTTTTGGAAATTTCACAAATGTGAGAAATAATTCCAATTTGCAAAATTAAAAGAAGGGAAACATGGCAGTTTTCCCAAATTGGGTGACTTTTGTACTTTTAAGCCACTGTTTGTGTCACAAGCCTTACTATTTAAATACTCGTACGTAAATTCAGACCAATGAAAAACGTTGACAGCAACGATCCATCCGTGAGATTGTTGACACACACAATTTCTGTTAGCTTGTGGTTTCTTTTGGTCCAATTTTTCCAAAGTCTGAAATGACGGCCAACAAAGACCACGCACATCGTCATAAAAGGGGCGGAGAGTTCGGGGGAAAGTGGGAGGGGGTATAAAGGGGAAGGTTAGCGTCAACTCACCAGGCGGTCTGCACAAGCTGTGTGTTGCGTTCACACTCCAGCACTTGGAGGTATGTCACAATCATCTGCAATCGCACGGGCGAAAGTGCGAAAGAGACAAGACCAAAAAAAGGTTAGCTCAAGCAGCTGATCTTGCACATCCCTACAAAATTGCAGGTCAATTGTTTTTAATACACCTGTGTCCGTTGTTTTCGTTCCTATTTGTCATGCAGTGCAAACCTGTGGATAGACAAAACCTCCAGACATTAAGCTTGATGCTTCCTGACGGTAAAGGACATCACAGCGCGTGGACAACCCTGAAAGTCTAGGGGAAAGAAAGTTGACTGAATTAGCTTCTCTCAGAGGGCTGGTTAATTTCTCTTCTTTCTGCTAAGTCACGGGCTCAATCGCAAGAATCCTGGAAAATTCTCAAACAAAAACTTTGATTTCAACGACAAAAGTTTCCAAATGTCAATGATGCTTGCTTCCCGGCGGCGACTAGTTCTCCACTGCCAAATAACCATCGTGACAAACCAACGCTGGCACCTGACTTGAATGCAGACCTCATAAGTGAGAGACAAAAACTAGCTGTGAAGAACACCTACGAAGTTTGAAATGTACACTATATCTTCTACTCCCAAGTTTCTACATCGAACCACTTCTAAATATTGCCTCATAAATAAACTAAACTTGACAATACAAGAATGAACACGAGGGACGTCCGCTTTCCTTCACATTAATGCTACGTGATATCAGAAATGTCACACTATCATTATTCTAGTTTATTCCACTTGATTGCAACCCCAAGTTTGAATTGCACAGATACTGATTACGCTACTAGTGTAGATATATATTACATAAATTCTAATACACAATTCCAATACGCCATCTTTCGTTACGTCCTTTTCAACAACTTTAAGCAAACTAAAAACTACAAGACCAAACATATGTTAACTCTCCATAATGACCCAAGGGAAACCGAGTATCAGAGCTGTAATATAAAAACTTCATGCGTTAAAAACTACGCAAGCCTGCAACAAAACAAAGAGGGTGGAACATTTCAAAGGGTAGAAGTTTAGAAATAAAGTTACAATGTTAAGGTCAATCAATGGAGAATACGTACTGGATAAGAAAAAACGATAAAACCCATCAGGAGAGAAGCCTACCTTGTGTGGGTGCTTGACATGAACGCAGAACCCTAGCTCCTTCAGGACACGGCGCTCCGCCTTGATGACCTGATTCTTCATGTTGATGTACTTCTGGTCTAAGACCATGGGCTCTATGGGCCTGCAATGACAAGAGGTTAAAGGGTCAAATTAAGGGTTCCTCAGCACAACTTGTAATAAATAACGTAAAATGTAGCATGCAGGGATGAGATTAACTAATGGAAAAAAAATCTGAAAACAACAGCAAAGGGGCATAAAAAATTTGAACTCTGAAAAACTCCTATACTTTTGAACATAGCCTGTGAGGAAAATAAAATCTGAAATCCAAAACCAAAAATCTGAAATCTCATCCCTGTGCATGATGTCATGAAGCCGTGAGCGAATTTAACCTTTACCCTCATGCATGCCACAGTTTACCATACACATTTTTTCTCCAGTGGTATTAAATATGGTATCCTGAGTACACCGATACACTACAGTGTGGTTTGTGCGATATTGCATGGTTTTATGATCCAGTTCCCCCTGTGTGGAGACTGTGGTAGTAATGTGCCGCAAGCAGCACTTGTCCTGTCAAGCAGCATTTGACTTGTGTGTGTAAGTGCAGAGGGTTAGGGTTAATTCAACACACCAATGAACGTGAAGTGTCAACATTTCAACCAACCTGTTATTTCTCTTCTGCCTAATGTGATGGAATACATTGATGACGTCTCGAATGCGCCGAGGGGCTTCCTCGATCTTAGAGGCCAAGTTGATGCATGCCATGGCAACGATCTAAGGAAAAGATTTACAAAAGAAGAATAATCATCAAATAACCACAAGGGAAACTGACTGAATTTTTAAAGTCATTGAAAAGTGAACAAAGAAAAATTGGTCACCGGTTTGAATCCCACTCCAGTCAATTTGTCTTTGTTCACTTTTCAATAAAAGAAAAATTGGAGGGTTTAAGGTAAAAAGCGACGTCAACCTACCTCCATATTGTGCTTTACAAACGACTTCGAGTAGTAAAACCGCTGGAAAATGACCTGTCCTGTGGCCATGGCAACCTGTAAACGAAGCAGCAAGATGAAATTTGTTTTGAGTAAAATGTGGTATTTAATCAAATTTAGGCCTACTCCATGCAGGCCTGGGGTCGATTTCATGAAGCCCTGCGATCGATCGTAACTCGAGTTACGAAGGATAACCCATCGACTTGGGCCTTGGGACCAAGTTTATTTGGGACTGAGTCGACTTGGGACAAGATTTGTCTTGGGACAAGACTTGTCTTGCTCTTGGCTTGGCACAGTGAAAAATCCCATACATGAATTGGCACGAAACGGCCACAAGGGGGCGTCACGATCATATCATTATGTGACGTCATCGTACTGACCAAAAATGGAAGTTTACATGAATGAAACTGATGTGCATGGGCGCATACTCAGCAATGTCCACTCGAATCATTGAATTTCGACAGACCTCGCCACAATCTATCGAATGGTACCAAAAACTAACAAATTTGTACATTTCTTCGACCTTTTGAACAATTTTTGAGGTGTCACCTGACGTTCGAGAACTCACGGACTCCGTGGTCGTATTTGAACTTTGGTCAGAGTATTTTGTTGCCATTTTACCGCGAAACCATGCCACCCTCTGAGTGCGATTGCTGGGTCGTTGAATATTCATAGCCATGTGTGTTGGGTCTGTTGGTTGAGTATACTGAGAGCGCCACATGAATATGCATAGAATTGCATGGTTGCCGGAGTTGTCGTACGGCCGACTGTTGATCGTTGCGTAGTTGTACACCGTGTGTGTCTGCATAGGTGCATTGCGTGATGTGTGCTCCGTACGTGCTTGCAACGGCCCTGCATGCGTGCGTAACGAGTTGGGCCAGCACATGGTTTCCGTGACGTCACAAGCACTGCCTTGCGTGTTGACCAATCAGTGCGGCGCTTGTCACACACGGCACTGTTCCCATCCGTGTTACAGTAAATTATGGGGAATTTTTCGCTGTGTTTCCCCCTTAAAAATACCAATCCCCTGAAAAAAAATCATGCACCTTTGAAATAAAATCAAGTTTTTCTTTTACAATCCTGAAAAAATGCCAATCCCTCAAGTCAAATCAAACGAAATCTCGCGAAAAATTCCCAATAGTAAATACAAAAACGGCCAATTCCTCGAAAAGAAACTCTGATTAATTAAGTGGCGTCTGAATTGGTACTGGAACCAAGTTGGTTTGGGACCCAGTTGGGCAAGAATTCCACTGACGGCCATGACGGAAAAAAAAGTTATATCCTCTAAAAGTTAACTTACTGGATACAAGTTAGGACCAACTTCAATCTCAGGAGTGGAAAGCTGGGTAGCACATCTGGAAAGTGAGTTTTACGGGGTATTTTGGACCCACACTTCAGAGCAGTAGCGCACAACGGGGGCAGCCAAATTTCTATCTGTGAACTTATGTGTGGTGCGCATGACAGAGGGCAAAGGGCACTGGAGCTGTTGAAGGGCCTTTTCCAAACCTCGGCTCCGGCTCAGGCTCCGGCTTCGGCTCCATTTCGTGACTCCATTTTTGAATAACAGGTATCAAAATAGAGGCTTTTGGGTACGGTTTGGAAGTATATTCTCTATTTTGAACAAGAAAACGGGGATTCAGCTTCAATGAAAAGCCACAACCTACATTTTGAGCATATGGATGACAGCGCCGGAGCCGGAGCCTGAGCCGGAGCCGAGGTTTGGAAAAGGGCCCTGATGTTCAGGAGGGACCATTGTTTGGCGGGGGCGGGGGCGGGTGGGGGTGTTTAGTGTGAGGTAATAACGGTAGGAAAATTCAGGGAGGGTTTAGGTGTGGGGATTTCAAAATAGCATTATTCTAGGGACATTTTTGGGGGATTGTAGCTTTACGGGTCCTAAAACTATAAAGGAAAGGAAACTTCTTTTTGAAAAGTAACTTACCTACATATACTTTGTTGGTCTTCTCCTCTATATTACCAAGGTTAATTTTTTGGAAAGAGGGCAGGGCTTTGAATTTTGAGGGAAATTATGGGGTAAAAACGGTAACCAAGATTGTAACATTTCACCACTGCACGGACGGCCGCACACGAGAATAGTCTGGTTTCCACTCTGACATTTTGAGGACTCTTGATATGTTGGGTCTGGGCACTAGACTAACCAGACCAGACAAAATGGCCTCACGCGATCAGACGGCCTGTTTTAAAGTTTACAAGAAGCGCGTAAGAAAATTGAATTTTAACCCTGAAATGTTTAACAAATTTCTTCAATCTAGGCTTTTAAGGACCCAGGAACATTTGCTGGAAGTCAAAAGTATCATTTTTGAGGAGTAGAAGTTAGTTCAGTGCCAAAAAAATCAATGTGTTTTGGGATCCCGTCAACCCACAATCGCCCATTTTTGGAAGGTTTGAATTGAATTGCGGTACGCAGCTTAGATTTAACCATTGCATATTGGGACTCCCCCGCCAATTTAACTTGACCTTAACTTCAAATGGAACATATTAACCTTCTTCTGGCAGCAAGTGTGGCGTGCTCAGATAATCCATTGCATTTGTAATAATATTGTTGTTTCTTCCACAGTCCGGGTTCGAATCTCAGTGAGATCAAGGTAAAAAAAAGTTGGAAAATAAGAGTGAGAATGTAGGGGAGGAAGGGGCGATTGTGGGTTGACGGGATCCCAAAACACATTAATTTTTTTGGCTCTGAACTAACTTCTACTCCTCAAAAATGATACTTTTGACTTCCAGCAAATGTTCCTGGGTCCTTAAAAGCCTAGATTGAAGAAATTTGTTAAACATTTCAGGGTTAAAATTCAATTTTCTTACGCGCTTCTTGTAAACTTTAAAACAGGCCGTCTGATCGCGTGAGGCCATTTTGTCTGGTCTGGTTAGTCTAGTGCCCAGACCCAACATATCAAGAGTCCTCAAAATGTCAGAGTGGAAACCAGACTATTCTCGTGTGCGGCCGTCCGTGCAGCGGTGAAATGTTACAATCTTGGTTACCGTTTTTACCCCATAATTTCCCTCAAAAATCAAAGCCCTGCCCTCTTTCCAAAAAATTAACCTTGGTAATATAGAGGAGAAGACCAACAAAGTATATGTAGGTAAGTTACTTTTCAAAAAGAAGTTTCCTTTCCTTTATAGTTTTAGGACCCGTAAAGCTACAATCCCCGAGGAAGGGATATAGGAGAGGTAAGAGAGAAGAAAGAAGGGTAAAGAGGGCGTTTTTTTTTTTTTTTTTTAATTTGCCCCCTTTTTTTAAACCTCTCCCCCTAGTCACTGAGCCCCCTCTCACACCTAAAAACCCTCAAAATAGATTCCCCCCCCTTCTGAACTTGTAAAATATCCCAAAATTAGGTCAATTTGGCCATGGCCGTCAGTGGAATTTTTTCCCCGAGTTGACTTGGGACAAGAGTTGTCTTGGCTTGGGAAGTACGGACAGACGAGTTTTAGACCGGCTCACGGCTGTACCGTATAATTGAAGTTGAACATTATTTTGTTAGAAATAGAATCATCATCATTAAATTTAAAACTTAAATAGGCCTAAAAAAAACATAAAATCATATCAAGAATGGGAAAGACGTTCAGGTAGAACTATTGTGTCTCACAATCCCACGAGAAAACCCCATATTCATAATGTCTGTCGAGAATGCCACTTATTTAAAAAAAAAGACAAAAGTAGGAAGCGACGAGACGGGTGCCAGTCAACTCGGTCCGTAACCAACTCGGTCCGAGTCAACTCGGTCCGTGACCAACTCGGTCCGAGACCAACTCGGTCCGAACCCAACTCGGTCCGTGGCCAACTCGGTCCGTGGCCAACTCGGTCCGAGGCCAACTCGGTCCGTGACCAACTCGGTCCGTGACCAACTCGGTCCGTGACCAACTCGGTCCCTATGAGAAAACGTACACAAACAAGAATCCATGCAGTTTGCAGCAGCAGTGTACAACATGTAGGCTACTTGCATTAATGTTTTTTAATGTCATCATAACATAATATTTTGCTTGTGGCTGAAACCATGAAGAAATAAATTAGGGGGACCATTATGTTGATACCATAATTACTTGATTAAATGGCACAATACAATTTTAATTAAAATATCAATTAAATTATACACGAAGTCAAATGCCTTGTGAAAACGTGCTTTTTATGTTTAGAATTAATAAATCAATTAATGAATAATAATGATGATTGTTTTGTGTTTTTGTTTTTTAATTTTTAGGTTAGCTTTGTTTTAATTAATCTGTGTATAAACATATAATTGGCAGGTGTTTGGGAGGGCACGTCTTTTGATGACAGGTTTTTTTTTTTTTTTTTTTTTTTTTTTTTTACTTTTTGTCATCCCTGGGCAGCACCTGCCAATGTATTTTTTATTCTTAAAATGTTTTTAAGATAATAAATGAATAAATAAATAAATAGGCCTAAATAAATAGTTAAATTCACGCAATTTGCGAGACTACGTACTCGTTTTGCTGCAAGAAAATTAACATAAGTTTTTGCGTGCATTTTCCCATAGGGACCGAGTTGGTTACGGACCGAGTTGGTCACGGACCGAGTTGGTTACGGACCGAGTTGGTCTCGGACCGAGTTGGCCTCGGACCGAGTTGGTCATGGACCGAGTTGGTTACGGACCGAGTTGGTCACGGACCGAGTTGACTCGGACCGAGTTGGTTACGGACCGAGTTGACCTGAAGCCGACGAGACAAAAATAAAACAACGGGACTGAAAAGTTCAAATTACCTGCGGCAGTTTCAATAGGATTCCTGCCGTCTGAATAAACTCGCATCCTAGCACTCGCAGATTCATCTCCGTCTCTGAATCCAGTCCATCACGAACCGAAGGAGTAGGGGACAATTTCTCGACTGGAATAGTACAATTTTCTAGCGTAATTATGACGTCTCCGTAAGTTTTAACAGGCATGGTTTGAACTGATCCTTTCTTCACGTCCGCCATTTTGGTTAAAACGAAAGTCCAACGATATGCAACACCGTTATGAATTATGCATGAGGTAAAGTAGTTCCGGCCATTTCATAAGAAATTTTAATATGGCATTTCGTAATGTTTTACCATCCAACACACATATTTTTCGTCTTAATTGGTTACATTTATCAATGTGAATTGATTGTTTGAATAACTTTTAGTTTTAAAATATGTTTAAGTGAGGTATGTGTTTACTTTTTTTGTATGGAAGTATACATAGATTTGTCCGCTATCAGGCTACTTGCGCGTGACTGATCACATTTTTAGCTGGTAAGCGTGCAAATTGCATTAGGACAATGCACGTGAACTACACAGAGTACCAGTACTATTACCGCGAAACGTGACGTCAGTGTGGAAAACAGGTCAATCATTTTAAAGGGCCATTCAAAATAAAACAGTTTTCATCGGGGTTGGGGGGGGGGGGGGTCTGATGAAAAGGTGGCAGGGGTGGGGCGTAGCAGGTTGATGTGGGGTGCATGGTTATATTTCACTCATTTCTGTGAATGTCATTTTCAATAATGTGTCTTTAAATTTTCTACAACCGAATGCAACTATAACCTGCAAATTGTTATCAACCAATTAAATCGAAATAAATGAATAAAAATCGACACAGAAAAGACAAATTGATTGTTTACTTCCATTTACTCAGCAACTTTCAAGGACAAAACCTTATTTATAATCTGCGGTTTTACTATTTACAAACATTGAACAAAAATTGCCACTTTAAAAATGTACTTTTGTATAATACAACAAATTAATTCAGCCTTTTGAAGAAAATATACACGAGCTAATTTAGACAGAAACTGTACATGATCAACTTAATTGTTAAAAATGCAGAAAAAACAAATATGTGCCACAATTATGAAGTTATTTAACTATTTTTGTAATATTTTTTTAAAACTTGGCCAAAGCATGAATATTTTACTTGCATTTGATTGAAATCTAATTACTGATAGTGAATGTAACCGACTACTCGCCCGTTGTAAGTTAAAAGTGAATATCTAACACAGTGACTATTTCAGGAATTGTTGTCGTACTGGCCGCCCAAAACAAGGCAACTTGGCTGCATGACTACACCATATCCTTTGCCGGCATGAAAAGTTTTAGTTAACTGCCGCGTAAAACATACAAAAAAAATTAATGGAACAAAAATAGGGGCGTTCTGAAATATTTCCCCAATTATTGTATCTTGAATGTTAAATCACTCTTTGGCGGTCATCCAAACATTACTAAGACTTTCCCCTCTCAATAGGCCTTTTTCCACTTGACCAATCTCAGGGGTGGCCCCGGGGCGACGTAGGGGTGAAAATAAAAGCGCATTATTTTCCATTATTTTGGGTCAACTCGTTTTCTGCTAGGCTCTTCACCTAGTTAGGGTTAATCATTAAAACAACTTCATGCGTAGATTTCTGGAGAAAAAAAAACATTGTGGACTGTGAAAGTTGAAACCAAAATCAAAATTTCTATACAGGTACCCAACATACCAGTGCACAATCTAAACATCAAAACAATTTTTTATGAACAAAAAATTAAAAAAGATCATTTATATAATTTTTTTAGAATTTCTTTTGCACAACTATATGACAATATACAGAAAGCATACATTTAATTGGCATCGATCTCAAAACTATTTCACATTATCAACATCAATTGGGTGATCATTCAAATGAAATCAAGAATGATATCAATTTTAATATTTGTCAATCTAACACATTTCCGCACTCGCTATCACGTACTTGACAAACACAATCTGGGCTCGATTTCACGAAGCTCTGCGATCGTTCGTAACTAAAGTTACGAAGGATAACCCATCGTAAGAGGGCCTATCCCATGTAGGGCTTCAATGCATCAAAAGTCCTACGATTGATAGTAAGTTACAAAGAGTTTGGTGAAATCAACCCCTGGTCTAGTCACGGTAAAGATGAAATAATGTCTACTTTGAAAACAATTAGACAATTTTATAAAAGTCAGTGAGCACTTCTGGTTCTCTATTATTGCATTTCTTGAAATAATTTATAAATTTGTACGAGCTACAAATAATTTTCCTTCAGGATGAGTCATAAATACCCAGTTTTCAATAATAAAAAGGCATCAGGGCTCCAGGTTTCACGGCTCCTCATTTGAAATGGTTCAACTTATTGCCTGCATAAGAAAAGTAATGAAGAAGGTCAAGAATTAGTCAACTTGAACCACAAAATGCACTAAATCAAGCACACAAAGCCATCTCTACCCTCATATGTACCCATTTACTCCTGAGTGAAGAGGAGCAAATATTTGACAAAGTGTCTTGCCCAAGGATGTAAGCACCACTAGCCCATGGCTGGTCTTGAACCCACAATCTAGAAAAATGACCACAAGATCTTGAGTACGATGCACCAAACCTCTATGCCACAAATATTTTCCCCTACTTCGTTTGGATCTTTCCAGTTTTCATATTATGTCAGTATGTTCTTCATTTTGGCTTGCCCAAACAATCCTTGTGTAAGGTTCCTCTCATAATGGGAGAGATTCTGCTGGGATCAAACTATTAATTATCACAATAACTTTTTTCTTAATATTTGTGTCAACTCCCAGATTTCTCTTTACTCACCACAGCGTGTTCCAAATTAATAAGTTTGGCTGTTGTCTCACATAGCTGATGATCTTTTTCACTTAATTCCTGGAAAATGACAAAAAAAGCAACCAAATGAATTTGTGTGTGATTACAAAAAACCTTGATGATTAATTGATAAAAGAATTAAGGCTTAATGGTTGCAGTAGACATTCTATAAAAATAAAATTCAGTTCAGTAGTATTTGAAAGCGATGGCCATAAATCTTGTACACAGTGTCCAGAATTGTCTTTCAAAATTGGAACTGATATCACAGATGTAATGGAAAAGTAATGAAACACAAAATTGTGTCACAAAATCTCTACGCTCGTCAAATGACTGAAATGTATATATCCCAGTGCCATTTAGGCATTGACACTATAAACCCTCTCCACCTACCACATAAGACAAGAGCTTCTAACCACAATATTACCACTTTCTCCACAAGTTGAACTGGATCATAAACCATGCACTACCACACAATAAATCACAGTGGTGTAGTGTGATATCCAGGATACCACACCAACCACAGGAAAAAACCCATTATTACTGCATTGATAATTACTGCATTGTATTATATTTATTTATTTCTTATAATGTCTATTCATTTGACTAATCTAATCGCTTTTTGTCTAGCCTAGTATTAGTAAATGTATCCATTGATTGTTTATTGTGGTCTGTTATGTAATCTAATGTTTGTTGTGTTTTTTTGCTTTGTTTAGTTTTGTTTATGTACTGTATACAGGCTGTTCCTTCCACAAGCCTTGCTTTTTTGGAACTTGCCTCCACTTATATCTAAACCTCTGTATATTATATTGATATTGTTGTTTTGTGGAAATAAATGTTACTTGAATTGAATTGAAAATTTATGGTAAACTGTGGTATGCAGGTGGGTTATGGATAGGTATTAAATAGAGTATATTATTAAGCCCCATCCTTCAATATTTTGACTTACCGCTTTCAAGCTATCCAGCTCGTAGCTCTTACGCAGCATTTTTTCCTTCTGTGATTTCTTCTTGGCATCTTTCTGCAAGACAAAAGTTTAAGAAGAAAAAAAAATGAAACTTCAACTGAAATCACTAAAAAATATTTTTTGCACAACCAAATCAAATCCAATGAGACAATATAACACTCAATGAGTTGAGGCTAGAAGTGAAAGACTAGGCAATTCAAAGTCTCAAAATGTGACTAATTCTTTGACTTAAAATGAGAAAATAAGGATGCATAAGGCCTAAAAAAAAATGTTGTGTTGCCCTCAGCGACCGACCGTAAAAGGCCAAAACTTTGGGTCGGGATTTTTTTTTTTTTCGAGTCCTAAAGTATACAAACTCACCATTTTTGACAGAAAATATAAGATTTAGCAGTAAAAAAACGTGTCTCCTCAAAACGACCCAAGACCGTTGATTTATAAGCCCTGGTGACCATACATCTTGTATTTATTCTTAAATGTTTGAAAGTCTGCCAAAAAAGAAATCCAAAAAAAAAAAAAATCGAACGACCGACCCAAATTTTTTATTTTCTTTAATATCATTAATAAAGACTTTGTAATAATCTGAAAGAGTCTGTTACCATCTTTCTTCAATGTGACTTTGGTTCGATCGTTAATGAAGCAAGACGTAGTTCTTTGTTATTATTCAAGATCGGACCTTGAAGGGAACCCGATCGTACAAAATTGAGCGAAATTGATCCTTTTTACCTTTGCTTTGACCATTTCATCCTCGTAACAGCTGTGCTTGGGCCACGTCTGCTTCTTATTCTTATCATCATTCTCCAAGTGAAAAGTCTATCAAAAGGAAATATCCAGACAAATTCAAATACACATGGAATCTTTGAATGCAGACACAGAAACAATACACCGATCCAGTAGGCCAGCCACTTTAGCAACATCCAGTCAACAACGCACACGCGCACGCACACAACGTGTCATGATCGCCCACACACGAAGGATTGCACACTCTCAACCACCGAAAGCACCTCTCTCCGTTGGATTTTGGTTTTGCAAAGGGCCAAAAATGTACATTTCCTCTGAGCCAGGGCACCGAGTCAGAATTACAATGAAAATATATATAGCACTGCTTGACCATGGTTAAGAATAAAAGTCAGATTTGTAAAAGAATTGCCTTTTACATGCGAAACAAAAGTAATCTCATCAAAACGTGTGTAGTAAAGAACACAAAATGAAAAACATTTTGTCGGCAAAATGGCGGTAATTTGTCGGACCTTATAACGCATTGTGATTTGTCAATTTGTCATTGGGGTGTGGCCTACTAAATCGATGTATTTAAAGCTGTTTACCAGCTCTTCTCAGAGCCACACTCAGTCTCAAAAGAGTCTAATACATGGTGCCACCGCAAAAGTCCCTCGGATTCAAGAAGATGCACAAAAGGGAGACTGACTAACGATCGACAGAAAGAGATGTTTTAGAGGTAAAGAAATTGTTTTACATGAGTTTCATTGCATCCTGACCATATACAGGATTCATGTTCTCTTACCTTCTTGTTCTTGATGGCTCTGTTAAGTCTCTTCTCCTGGTCCAAGCCTTCTCTCGTCCGTCGTAATGTTTCCCGAAGATAGTGGGACTCTTCCGTGCGACCTCGAAGATCATTCTAAAGGTGGGAAGAATGTTTCAAAAGCACAAATTGTTAGATGAGGGTAAAGTAATAGTTAATGAAAACAGTGCTGAAATAAAGAATGACATGTCTCCTTGTTTTCAGTAACCTGAGGCCTTTCTCAAAGCTCAGCTCCGGCTCCGGCTCAGGCTCTAGCTCCATTTTGTGAATCCATTCTAAAATTATGGCTATCAAAATAGAGGCTTTTGGCCGCAGTTCGGAAGTAGATTCTCGGTTTGAAAAGGAAAACAGAGCTTCAGCTTCAATAAAAAACCACAACCTTTATTTTCAGCATATGGATTACAGAGACAAAGCTGGAGCTTGAGCCGAAGCTGCGCTTTGGAAAAAGACTAAAAAGAATGATTGGTCACTTACAGCTAGCGTCTCCACCTGCCCTGCCTTGTCATTGGCCAGTCGCTCGGCCAATCGTAGCTTCTCTAGGTCCTTCTCGTAATCCTTGAGAAGCTCGTCTTTCCTGTCCAGCCGCTGGTTCAGGGTGCGCAGCCGGCTGATGATCAACTCCTGGGTGTTGGAGCGCTCCTGGGAAAGCCGGTCCCGCTCGTCCTTTGGCAGGTGGCCCATGGTCTCCTGGCCTGCCACCTCGCCAAGGCTTAAGAGGTTGGCTACGGACTGAGTGAGTGTCAGGTACTGGGGATGGAGGGATTAGACATTGATGTTAGTCAGTGGGAACTAAAAGTTCCAAGTGGGAATTAGGTAACCCATGGACTCGAAAGCATAAATTGTTCCAAAGTTTCATCTCAAAGCTTTCCCATTTCATCTTCACCTCGATACTTCCTTCCCCTTTGGCTGTGAATGTTTTTGAAATCTATTTCAGACAACTCACCGATTGCTCGCTGATCTCCAGACCCTGCTGCATCTCGATGCGCGCACTCCTCTCGATGGCTGCATCGGATGATGCGGTGGAGATCTGACCGCGAGCCTTGGCCACCTCCCGCTCCAGGACGGCCTCAGGGTTGGGAGGCCCTTGGCTCTGGTCGATGATCTGTGCCTGCTTGGCCCGCATCTCGGCCAGTTCCTTCTTCAGGAGGATGACCTGCTGGAGGGCCTGGTCTTGAGTTGGCACTATACGGAGAGGAGAACAGGACATCATAAAACCATCTAGATGGTCAACTCTGAGTTGATGATGCATTTATCAGATTTCAGAGGACCTCTCCTTCCTGATATTGTTAAAATCACTGTAGAGTCAAAAGCCGACAGTACAGAACTTCAAAACTTCCTCAGAATCACTAAATAAAGATTTGAGGCTTTGCATGGTGACAATTGGTATGTGGATCGATTTGCGGAAACACCATGTAAGAATCATTCATACTATCTCTTACCTTACGAGAAGTGCCAATGAAATAGAAGTGAGAAAGTATGAACGATTCTTACATGGTGTTTCCGAAACCGATCCACATACAAATCACTAAATAACTAAACATATCTCAAAATGCCATAAAATTTGTATTCATACGTACATGGAGGTCTGTTGGACTCCATTCCTTTGATGCGAGACCGAAGTTCAGCGAGAGCTTCCCGTTGCCTTGCGATAACCTGCTCGTGTCTCTCACCGCGGCACTGAGCTCCAAACGCCGACATTTCACTCGTTATCATCCCCTGGAAAGATAAGACAATGGAAGATGATTTAAGCTTGAAGGGAGGAAAGCCTGTACTCATGCATGAGACATTTTTTGAAAGTCCCGGAGCTACTTTAAAGGTAGTGTGGGAGAATGGAATTTTTGCCCCTTTAATGTAATACACTGTGCGTGTATGAGGGCTGTACGAAGCGTGTTCTGCCACGCAGTGTGTTAGTCCCTTTAATGAGCGTCTACTGTATCTGGGCAGATGGCTCTTTGCTCATGTAAACAAGGCGTACGTCCGCCGACGTAAAGTAGTGCCATTCGTGTTATTTCTTGAGTATGACTTTGAATTACACAATGATGGCTGTTCATTCCTATGAACACCCTGTAGGGTATATTGGGATCTGTTAAGGTATAAATTGTATACTTAAATAATTTTTGAGTTGATTGTTAGAAATAACTTGTCCGCGGATTAATAGTAAACATTGTCCGGGTACTGGGCTGGCAGCGAGGCTTACACGCTCTCCGTCTTTTACTACTGCTTAAATGACATCGTATGATGATTGCTGGTTGAATTTGGCTCCAAATCTTGCCTTAAAAAGTTGATAGGTGTTTGAACCACCCACTGGAGTAGCCTTGACTGAGTGGATGAAGGGAGCACGCTGGCTGGCTGGCTTGGGTTTTTTTTCTGTTGTCATCTTTAATTACTACCGGACCGGGTTCCCACTTCATATGTACTATCTGACTGATGGCGGCATATTGACGTGCTGTATGAGAAGTGTGTATTAAAAGCCTACCGGCCCTGGATTGTGAAACTACCGAATAGCACCATTGTCTGTACATACTGTGACTGTGTTGTGTAATCACCTTGAGAGGTCCACACCCTCACATCCCCGAGGTGGAACTTCACCCCACCTTCCTCGACAGGAGCTGACCCGCCCCTGTTCCATGACAAGTGGCGTCGTAGACAGGATGTTCAACACTTCGTAGCCGGTATATAGAGTTATCATTTCTAATTCTATATGCTAATTATGTAATGGTGTTATACTGTATGAAACGTTTAGTATGGAAACCCCCAGGCCATGTTAAAGAAATTTTGTGATAGGATTACCCATGTGGTTGATTTCCTTGAATTTTGAGATTTAACTACATTTTGTGTGTTTTGGTTATTTTGTGATGTACATGTGTACATGTTATATACATAAGTGTACATGCATGTAGGCCTACATTTAAGTACATATGGCTAGGCCTAACTAGTATTTTGGTGTCACAAGTATTTTTGTTTTTTTGCTGACCACTCAGCTGTTTGCATTATTCCTAGTGCGTATGTTTTGGCTCTATTACTAGGATTATATGATATTATGACTTGTGAATATGCTTTGTATGCATTATCGATTCCCGAGTTCCATGGGAGTGGTGTCATTTTAAGCTATTGAATTAAGAAGTTGTCTCAAGTTGAACTAGTGAATAATACGGGCCCAGCTTTACATAAGATTTGGGACTTTTCCTCATCTGTTCAAACATGGCCAAGGCTGAAGGCTTAGCGGAGGTCCTTGCCAAATCAAATGAGGCCCTTGCTGAAACACTTGCTAAGGCACTACAGGGTTTGAAGTTTTCAAGGGCACCTAAACCGAGATTGACCAAATTTTGTGGAACACCTGAGAAATCTGGTGGCCTGACTCTTGGAGAATGGGCAGAAGAACTTGATTCTTATGTTAGGCAACTCGAGTTGGCAGATGACGAACAGGTGGGGGTAGCTCTTGACCATTTGGGGGGCGTGGCTAGGGAGGAGGTGTTATGCAATCCCCCAGAAGAACGGGATACCTTGGACAAGTTGTTGACCCTGTTGTTGCGGATGTTTGGGCCGGCCGAGACTATCGCTTCCTTGACTAGTGCATTTTATGCGCGCTCACAGATGGAGGGGAACACTTGCCGAATTCAGTCGCGCTATCGTGCGCTTACATGATCGGATGGAACGGCAAGCCAAGGGTGCAGAACTGGATGCTTTACGAGTGATGCGTAATAAGATTCTCATTGAACGTATGGTTCAGGGCGCATATGACCATGTTATTCGTCGTGAGTTGCGCCGCATACAGGTTGAAAAACCTGGCTTGCCTTTTCACAAATTTAGGGAGCATGCCCTTAAACTACTATCTGAGTCAGAGCAGAAGTTGACTCGAAAGACTAGGGCTAGGGAAGCGATGGCTATTGAGAAGCCTGGTGAGATATTGTCTTGCGCTGCCGAGAGATTTGATGATAGTTGGCCACAGTCGATAGTGAAGTCGAATAAGTTGGTGGCAGATAGGTTAGAGAACCTTGCGCAGCAGCAAGCTGCAACGAATGCGCAATTGTCGGAACTGACCTCTGTTTTGACGAAGAAGCTTGACTCCGCCATTGCAGTTGGGTCAGCTCGCTCCCCGGTAGTATGCCATTATTGTAAGAAGAGTGGTCACATCTCCCGAAATTGTTGGAAGAAACAAGAGGAAAATCGTGATGGGGCAAAACCAAATGTGTCGGGAAACCCAAGTCCTTCACCATAGTGGGCAAGGTGGTGGAGGTGGAAGACCTGCCCAAACCGGAACCTAACGAGTTGGCGAATGTTGAGTCTTTAGAGACAAATCAAGTTGAGACTTTGGGGATTGATCGTTCTAATATACTGAAAAGCAGTTGCGAGCGAAATTGATTGCCAGTAGTCCCACAGCTGAAATTATTATGGGAGATGTGACCACTCAATGTATCTTGGACAGTGGTGCTGAAACATCCTTAATAACTTCATCATTTTATAGGAAGCATTTGGCCAACATAGTGGGCAGTTTGAGGCCGGTTGGGAGGTTTATCAGATTGATGGGAGCCAATGATCTAGACATACCCATTAAAGGCTATCTGGAGATTCCTATAACTATTTTTGGCTTGACAATTTCTGCCTGTTTCCTGGTTCGGGACGACGGTTCGGATGTACCCAATGAACGTCGTGAGATATACCCTGTGCTCCTTGGGTGTAACATTTTGCGCACTCTTTCTAAGATGCGGGCCACCCCGTGTGGACCATCCAGAGATGAATGGATGGTCGCTTTACAGTGGTTCTGTTGCTTGAGTGAAGGGCAGGATGGTGAAGTGTGTAGGCCAGTGTTACCAACGCAAGAGGTTGTTGGTTGTGTTTGCATGGCTCGAGATGAGACCATTGCCCCGTTTTCGGCCTGTGTTTTATCCTGCGTTGTGAGTGGACCATTGTCAGTTTCTTCCCGTGGTGCAAGCGTTCTGATACAGCCATTTCCTTCCAGGGTGCGTGTTGATGATACACTGGAGGCAGTGGCGGAGACTTTCCACGTTGTTGAGGGTGTACAAGTTTTGGAAGACTCGTCTGTGCACGTCTTGGTGTGCAATTTGGGCGAGACTCCGGTAACTCTTCCGGAGAAGTTCAGGATTGCAACGGCTGTTGAGGCTAAACTAAGCGATGAGGTTCACCTTTGGGAGGTTGAGGATGGGTTTCGGGTGACTGTGGAGAAGGTCATAGTTGACCAAAGCTCTGATTTTTCAAGAGATCCCGAAAACAATGATGAGGATGAGACAGATGGAATGGGAGTTTCGGGTTCGCCTACTGCGAACAGAGAAACAATTGTTTTTCCTGATGGTTCCTCATATCTACTTCCTCCTGGTATCAGTCTTAGAGGGTTTGATCATGGTGAAGCTTGTCTGATCGCTGATGTGATTAGGAAATACGAGGGAGCCTTTTCGATGGGTCCCTTAGACATAGGGGAGTGTGCACTTATCCCACATGAGATAAAGCTCTCTAGTGACCAACCTATCCGACAGCCATACAGACGTATCCCTCCGCAACACATGAAGGAGGTGCAGGCATTGTTACAGGATTTGCTGGAGAAAGGGGTCATCCAACGATCTGGTAGTCCCTATGCAAGCCCTACGGTTCTTGTTCGCAAGAAAGATGGGTCGATTCGGCTCTGTATAGATTATCGTAGGCTAAACGCCATTACATTGAGAGATGCATTTCCTCTCCCGCGGATCGAGGAGACTTTGGAGGCATTGGGGGGCTCTCAGTATTTCACTTCGTTGGATATGGCTCATGGATATTTTCAGTTGGTCATGCATCCAGATTCTGTGGATAAGACCGCGTTTCGAGTTCCCTGGGGGCTGTTCTCATTCACTCGTATGCCCCAAGGACTTTGTAATAGTCCCAGTACTTTTCAGAGGACCGTTGAGTTGATTTTTGGGGACCTGAACATGTCCAAGCTGATTTTGTACCTTGATGACATTCTAGTGTTTTCGGCTACATTCCAAGAACATCTTGAGAGACTTGGTGTCGTGTTTGAGAGACTCATCAAGCACGGGCTGAAACTCAAGGGCAGTAAGTGCCGTTTCTTGCAAGGTGAGGTCAAGCATCTGGGTCATGTTGTTGGAAGTAGTGGGGTTGCAGTGGACCCCGATAAGGTGGAGCGGATTGAGAACTGGCCAACTCCAAGGAGTGCCGAAGAACTCCGTTCATTCCTCGGACTCGCGTCGTATTATAGACGCTTCATAAGTGGATTTTCTAAGATGGCAGCTCCGTTGCATGTAATGGTTGCTATGACCGGGTCGAAAACAGGGAAGAGCCCGGAGTTCAAGTGGTCGCCTGTAGCCGAGGGTGCTTTTCAGGAGTTGAAAAGGGCGCTGTGCACGACTCCTGTGTTGGCATACCCTAACTTCGACAAGGATTTTGTGTTGGAGGTTGATGCCTCTCTCAAGGGTCTTGGTGCCTGTTTGCTACAGGTCGGGGATGATGGAGCTTTTCATCCTATAGCCTATGCAAGTCGTGGATTACGCGGGGCGGAGAGGAATTACTCCGATTTCTCAAGCTTTAAGCTCGAATTGTTGGCATTGAAGTGGGCCGTTGCGGAGAAATTCCGGGATTATCTGATGGGGTCCAGGTTTGTGGTTTATACCGACAATAATCCCCTCGCTCATTTGCAGAATGCTAACTTGGGAGCGACAGAGCAGCGTTGGGTTGCCCAATTGGCACCCTTCAACATGGAAGTTAGATTCCGTCCCGGAAAGGCTAACAAATGTGCGGATGCCCTTAGCCGGCGCCCAGTTGAAGTAGTCGAGGTTGTGGATGTGGTACATGATTGTACCACCGTACCGTGTGAAGTTCGCTCTGCCGGTGAAGAAGGGTGCGCTAAGGTTTTTGATGTTCCCAAAGGAGAGTCTAAACACTCAGCTGTCCTACCGTCATTCACATCATGTGAGTTAGCAGCAATGCAAAAAGTTGATGAACAGTTGGGAGCAGTTTGGAGACACTGGTCGGACAAGTGGCAGTCTGTGCAAGGGGGCGACGAGTTGAATGTTCCTGGCCTGAATGGATGGTTGAGAGAACGAAACCAGATAGTAGAGAAAAATGGCGTTCTCTATCGGAAAACAAGGGATGCTGTGCTTGGTGTTGTTTATCAGTTGCTTACGCCTAAGAAGCTTCAGAAATGGATGGTCGAGTCAGTTCACGACAACTGGGGCCACCAAGGTGTTAACCGTACACTGTCACTTCTCCGAACACGGTGTTTCTGGCCGGGGATTGCCGGTTATGTGAGGGAGCATGTTCGTAACTGTTTCAGGTGCGTGGCGTCTAAACCACCTACGCCGACTGTGCGCACACCAATGCGGCATCTTTTGGCCTTTCGACCAATGGAACGAGTGGCTATTGACTTCCTCAAGCTAGACCGAGGTAAGGGAGGCTTTGAGGATGTCTTAGTTATGACCGATGCGTTCACAAAGTACGCATTGGCCATCCCCTGTAAAGACCAGACTGCTCCTGTGGTCGCTAAGGCCTTGCGGGACCATTGGATCTCTCACTATGGCATACCTCTTCAGTTACATTCCGACCAGGGACGTAACTTTGAAGGAAGGTTGATTGGAGAGCTGTGCAAGCTGTACGGGGTTAGGAAAACCAGAACTAGTCCATATCACCCCGAAGGCAACGGCCAGACCGAGAGATTCAACAAGACCTTGTGCTCCCTGATAAAGTCCTTGGAGGTTTCAGAACGGAAGAGGTGGCCTGAACTTCTCCCCCACATGGTATACATGTATAATGCGACGCCTCACAGCGTCACTGGTGTTACGCCGTGGACCTTGCTGTTTGGACAGCAACCGACGATTCCCATAGATCATCTGGTGGGGAACTCCCATCAAGATCTAGGGGAGGAGTTTGTCCTTGAGCAGGCCAAGTTCTTGAGACGTGCCCATGACATCGTCAAGGATCGTCTTATCAAGGCGGCTGACAGGAACAAGAAGTATGTAGATGCTAAATGTAAGCCTGTACAGTCATTGATGGTTGGGTCCCGGGTTCTGGTCAAGAATTGTGCATTTAAAGGGAGGCACAAATTGAGTGATCACTTTAGTCAGGAACGGTATGTTGTCACCAAGTGCAATGATGAGGAGGATCTGTTTGCTGTACGTCCTATCTTAGGAGGTAAGGACAGGTGGGTAAACAGGAGGCTACTGATCCTCGATCCGAGGGAGGAGTTTGAGGCCTTCAAGTGTCTACCTGAGCTTGATGGTTCGTCTGATCATTTAAGCTCTTCTGATGATTCAGACCATCAAGAACCAGAACCTCAGGATGAAAGTTCCTCGTCTGATGATGAAGTTTTGGTGTGTGACCCTCCCGAGACTACCCAATTTCCGGAACCTAATCCGCATGTCAAGTCTGACTCCTCAGGGGGAAATACTGTCCCGATTGTAGAACCTCGTCGATCTGAAAGGCTGAGATCGAAGCGTCGTCAGTCGAATAACTGGCCAAGTGCCATTACCTAGTGTCTTAGACCGGAATTTTGTTTAAGGACCATGGGGATCGAGTGAAACCTTCATGGGATGGTTGTAGGTTAAGTAGCAGTAGTTCTGTGGAACGAATGAATACAGTTTACATGTATCGTAAGTTGTTTCTCTGGGATGGAACTTTCATTTAATTTTTTGTGTGTTTTTCTTTTAAGGCCCTGCGGATTCAGAGTTCAGTGAGGAGGCTGCCGCTTCAGCGGATCTGGTGTAAACCACTCTGACCTGAACTTGGACCGAGGAAAAGTGTGGGTAGCCACATTTCAGCTACTGCATGCGTTTTAGAGACTTTTAACTGCATACAGAGTTTCAGAGTTCTTTGATAGTTATTGTTGTTCTGCTTTCGACATGTCTAATAAGCGAAATGTATATATTTACGGACATTCGTTTCCCGCTCGGTTTTTGAGGTCGGCTCGTCGGAATCGCCAGACTGTTAGTAGGTTGCTCCGCGTTGAATCGAGCAACAACGTTCATGTCGAAGGGCACTCAGGGCTTACGTATAACAGAATTTTTAGTAGTGGGGATCGGTTCTTTAAGGAACTCAAGCGCCACTCAGTGGACTTGTTGTGCATTGATCTCGGATCGAATGACTTGTGTGGGACAGGGGGTACCCCCGCAGTTGTTGTTCAAGATACCCTCCGTTTCCTTGCGTCATTGGAAAGTCAAGAGTTACCCCCCACACATGTTGTAATCCTTTCTGTCATTAGGAGGTCCAAAATAACTCGACCTGGTCAAGTTTCGGTGACTACCTTTAACCATAGGGTCAAGAGGTATAATGCTCTTCTCAATGAGGAACTGCAGAAACACTATCCGACTGTGAAAATGTATTGTCAAAGGAAAACGAACCATCCGCAATATATTTCAGAAGATGGTTGTCATCTTAATGACGAGGGTCTTATCAAGTATGGCAAGGGTCTCCGAGAAGTAATTCTTGGTTGTAAGGACTAAGATATGTTATGATGGATCATACCAGTTCTTCCACGGTGTTCTGTGAAGTGTCTGCTCTTCAGTGAAGAGTGAGGGGTTCTGTCTCCCTGCACTTCCGGGACTTTTGTTTTTATTGTTAAATGTTTCAAACTTGATAAAACGTTAAGCTGTTTGTTATACATGTATAAGCATTCTCCTGGTCGAGCTAGTCACTTATAATTGTATAAGAGGTATTGATGATACTGTTATTTCTGTTTTGTAATTTGAATGTCGACTTTTAAGTTTCTTAAATGCTGCCTTAGATTAAAAGCAATTGGGTTTAGGGGAGGACAAGATGGCTGTCCTTTGAAATCATTCATTGCATCATTGTATCAAAATTTGGATTTTAACCATTCGAGGTCGTATGGTTCGTAAAACAGGGAAGGTGTGGGAGAATGGAATTTTTGCCCCTTTAATGTAATACACTGTGCGTGTATGAGGGCTGTACGAAGCGTGTTCTGCCACGCAGTGTGTTAGTCCCTTTAATGAGCGTCTACTGTATCTGGGCAGATGGCTCTTTGCTCATGTAAACAAGGCGTACGTCCGCCGACGTAAAGTAGTGCCATTCGTGTTATTTCTTGAGTATGACTTTGAATTACACAATGATGGCTGTTCATTCCTATGAACACCCTGTAGGGTATATTGGGATCTGTTAAGGTATAAATTGTATACTTAAATAATTTTTGAGTTGATTGTTAGAAATAACTTGTCCGCGGATTAATAGTAAACATTGTCCGGGTACTGGGCTGGCAGCGAGGCTTACACGCTCTCCGTCTTTTACTACTGCTTAAATGACATCGTATGATGATTGCTGGTTGAATTTGGCTCCAAATCTTGCCTTAAAAAGTTGATAGGTGTTTGAACCACCCACTGGAGTAGCCTTGACTGAGTGGATGAAGGGAGCACGCTGGCTGGCTGGCTTGGGGTTTTTTTCTGTTGTCATCTTTAATTACTACCGGACCGGGTTCCCACTTCATATGTACTATCTGACTGATGGCGGCATATTGACGTGCTGTATGAGAAGTGTGTATTAAAAGCCTACCGGCCCTGGATTGTGAAACTACCGAATAGCACCATTGTCTGTACATACTGTGACTGTGTTGTGTAATCACCTTGAGAGGTCCACACCCTCACATCCCCGAGGTGGAACTTCACCCCACCTTCCTCGACAGGAGCTGACCCGCCCCTGTTCCATGACAGTAGTATCATACTTTGGTAAGAATCCAAAACAGAAATGTTTCCAGATTTACGTATAATTTACAGGGTATGAAGATGGTGGTGGTAGAAACATACCCTTAAAATGTTTCCGCCTGAAATGGTGTATTTATCCAGAAATTAGTAAAACAACGACCGAAAATCTTTTTGAACTTTTAAAAGATCAAAAATAAAAGAGAAAAGACTTAAGAAATACTGTGTCCGTTTTCACTGTTTTCTCAAAAAGTGGGCACCGTATGGGACTGAATTTTCACAGATGACTGTTACTGTATCTGTCTTGATATTTGTGCCCATGAATCTGCATTTCTTTGACAAAAACCAAAGTATGATACTACCTTTAAAGACGTCGCAAAAAAGGACATTTGATGCTGGTGCTGTGGTATTGAACCACCACCATCGGAAACCCCATGATATATCCTCCCTCGTGGGCACTCACCTCTTGCTGCACCTGCTCCAAGGCACGTTTGCTGTTCTCCTTCTCGTGGCTGAGTTGACCTTGTAGCCTAGCAAGCTCGTCTCCTTTCATCAAGGCATCCTCCTTGTGCCTGGACACCAAATCTTTCTGACCACTGTCAAAGATAAAAGATATTTCTACATCAGACTCCAATTTTTTCCCACTGGCAAAATAAAAACAGTTCGGCAACTGTGAGTGACAAGCAACATGCATATGTGATTTTGACTGGTGATCTGTTATTTGCAAAGTAAATCAATTTTCTAGCTAAGCAAAAATCGGCTGAGTACTAGTCAGAAACAATATGTTTATGGTCCTTGGCTGGTAATCATTATTTGGTGAGCAAAACGATTTTTTAGCTTAGCAAAAATTGGCCGAGTACCAGTCACAAACAATATGTAAAAAAATGTAAGTGGGGCTCGATGACCAGGGATAATAAATGGTAAGCACCATGATCTAGATGGAATGGCGCTATATGAAAATCTGCTATTATTTTTATGGTCTTTGGCCTGGTAATCAGTATTGTGCTAAGCAAAATTGTCTTTGCTCAGCAGATCCCATGACATTACCAAGAATTAGAAAAATGCAATTTTGCTCTAAGCTTCTCTAGGAAGCAAGCGATGAACTTACGTTAGATCCTTGACCAGTCTCTCCATCTCGGACGTCTTTTTGTCCACCAGCTCGGACAGTTTGACCAGCTGTTGCCTCTGAGTGGAAAGCTCGGCCTCCTGGTCTCGGATAAGTACGCGATTGTTCTCCAGCTCCTCCTTCTGCCGTTCATTCAGCTCTCCCGTCATGTCTGACAGTCGGGCTGAGGCGCCGGCCAGGTCCCTGCGGAGGCCGAGGACAACGTCCTGATGGTCCTGAATATCCTTCTTCAAGTTGGTGTTCTCTTTCCTGTAGAGGGGAAACACAAAAAGCAAGATTACTTTTCTCCCAAGTTTCATAACTGAAGAGTTGCTTAGACCTGACTGAAAATCTTCTTTAGAGAATGTGTAATATACATATTCATGATTTATTCAGATTAAGGCTATGAATATTCATGAGTATTGACTCACTTGAGTAGTCCGATGAGCTGCTCCATACCCTTGACATCGGCTGCTGGTTGCTGGATGATGACCGGCTTAGGGGGTAGGTCTGGCTTGCTGGCCTGCTGTTGGAACTTCAGCAGCATCTCCTGAGCCTTCTTGGTTTGTTCTGAAAACAGAGAGAGGAAGACGGTAAGATTAGCTGTCAGACTTGACACTGGGGGGTTAAGACCTTCCATTGGAGGTCCGTCTGCCTATGCTGATGCCAACATTTTCCAAACGATAATTTGAACTTTTGAATATCGTGCGTGGTAAAACTCTGCTGATGGAAGGTCATGGGGTGCTGTCATTGAATGGTTCTCTTGGGGATTCCCTGCAAATAATCTGAGCATCATTCGAATGTCCCCTCTAGAATGTGGTCAAGACTTGGTCAGTACTTCTCTAAATGCCAAAGATGCATCTTTGGTGGACGATGGCCCTGATTGACTTCCAACCAATCAAACTGAACATCTAGAAGCCTTGAGAGCAGACGTCTACGTACAAACTCAGGACAAGGCTTCCTCAAATAGCACCAAGGTTACCATCATATCATACATGGGTTTGTCCTTACCAGTGAGCTTCTGCTGCAGCTCTAGGACCTTAGCCTGCCCCATGGCCAAGTCCTTCCCGGATTTGACAATGCGATCCTCCAGATTGACGATGGTCAGAGAGTGCTGCTTGACCTGCTCCCTGAAGGCTGCTGTCTCCTTGCTGTGTCGACCCTCTGAGGTCGACAGTTTCTCCTGCAAACTAGTGACCTCAAGTTGGTGTGCCTCGTTCAGCGAGGCGAGTTCTTTACTGAGCCTCTCCTGAAGAAAAGGAAACAGAAATAGACTGAATTAAGAATCACTGAAAAATTTGCCTTCATTGAAGTAAAAACCATCTGCTTCGACTTCCGATCACTGATACAACATATTTTGCGAACTACAACCATATTGACTATTAACAAGGGAAATAATACTTGATTGGCAAGCAAAACAGGTTACCAAGCAAAATTCCATGTGCAATATTATGGCCTGTCCTCCGCTCCATTTTATTTTTTGGCTTAAGATAAAAACTGTCTTAAATGTATTTTCTGCTAAGCGGCCACAGGAACTTGGTCCCTAGATGCCGTGTTCCTACGGAAACGTACTTGTACTTCGGCAAACTCCTTTTCCCTGCTCTCCTGTTGTCTCTCAAGGGTCTGTAGCCGCTCTTCGTCGGAATTCTTCTCGGAGAGCATCTGCAAAGAACAAAACAGGCGAATCAAATTGAACGAGTGTTCGGGAAATGAGGAAATCTGTGGTCTGCGTATTCATAAATTTGAGAAGCAACATCTACGAGTGATGTCCTTGTCGTCAATAAGAAACAAGAAATTCTTGGCCAACTTTGAGTGCCAATGTCAAACAAGAAAAATCATCTGCCTTTTTGAAGTTGTCGGATTTTGTGGGCTTACCCGTCTGAGCTGCTCGAGACTGGCCTCCTGTTGCTTGACTCGTTCTTGCTCAGCCTGGATGGCGCTCTCTCTCTTGGCGACCTCCTCTTGACGGACTTCCTCTAGAGATGTCTGGAGTTTATGCTCGGCTGCAGAAAAAAAACACAAAATACGAAGTTTGTAAATACACCGATCCAGTAGGCCACGCCCACCATAGCAATGGCCAAGCAACAACGCACACACGCACTGTGTTTCACAATCGCCTACACACGGCGAATTTCATACCCTCAACCACTGAAAGCACTTTCCTCTCCGGACTTCGGTTTTGGAAAAGGAAACATTTTCAAAATTTTACTGGTTCTGTTTTTGCTTTTGCTGTGTAAATTAGCTGAAACTGGTGCCCCGGCTGGTCACCACTGATATGGACAGCTTACCATCTAGTCGTGCCTTCTCCAGTGCATCGGTCAAGCTGGTCTCATACTCCGTCTTGAGTCGAGCCACCTCCTGGCTGGTCTCACTCTTTAGGCTTTTCTGGAGCCGGTCAAACTTGGACTGGACGTCGGCCGCCTCAAGCTGGGCCTTCTCTCTCTTAGCCTGTAGTTCCTCGATAACAGCCGCCAGACCTGGATTAAATAATTAAAATATTAATAGTCATATTAATACAAGGGAGTCGACTTTTAAATGTTGGTCTTGGATTGAAATTACAGAAGTTACAGAAACACTGCAACAACCAGAAAAAAATTTATGATAAAATATGCTTTGAGTTTGGAGGGCCTGATGTTTCGATCCTAGCAGGATCTTTCTCAAAGGCTTTGTGAAAAATCCTGCCCAGATCAAAACATCGGGCAATTTTGTTTTCGTTTGACCTGAAGCAACTGTATGTTAATCCTAAGTCATTGAAAAGTTAACAAAGAAAAATTGACTGGAGTGGGATTCGAACCTGTGACCCTCAGAATACCATACCAGTGCTCTACCAACTGAGCTATCCAGCCCTATGTTGGCGATGTCCCAAATGGTCAATTATCATTGTTCGTTTATATTTGTTCATTGTTCTTTGTATGTTAACAATCCTCTTTGAGTTTGACTTTGGCTGCTATAAAAATCATTCTTGCAATAAATCATGAAATTACAGGTGCAAAAGATTTGATTTTAATTATTTCAACTATTTTGATTCAAGGGAAGTGGTAGTTGGTTCTTTTTATCAAAATTATGAAAAAAAAAGTTTAAGCAATTTTTCTTGTTCAAGTGGAAAATGTCCACTGCAAAATGTCTGACTGCCAAAATGTCGACTGACCTTTTCCGGGAGTGGCAACGTTGATGCCGTACTTATCCAGAGTGCTCTCATAGTCCTGTTGCCAAGACAACTCATCTTGCAGCATCATAGCAACCGTGTCCTTCAGGCCCTGGAGGCTCTCGTCGACGCTGACCGAGGACAGGAGATGGATCTCATCGCGGAGGTGCTTACAGGTACGCCCTCCATCTTGAAGACGTTTCTGCGGGGAGGAGGGAAGGAAATGATTAAGATGTTGGTGAGGTACGGAAGATTGGATGGTAACAGCCAAAATCTGTTGCCCTTCCTGTTTCTGTTGTAACAGCTCAATTTGTAAGCGCTGCTTCTCAAGCTTCTGTGCAGCCATTAATTTGTGCACTGTGGGAACAACTATCAAAAATTGCGTTTCATTTCAAAGTTCCGTTCACCACTAAAAAACGGACCGACATTCTAGTTTCTTAAACAAATGTAAGACAGGAATATGAATTTCAGACAGGCTTATTATATTATTGCGAACTTTGAGTTGGAGAAAAACCCGTACAATTACCATTAATCGGCAAATTTTTTCTATGTTTTATCCCAATTTTGTGTGCAAATTCCAGTTCCCGGCAGATCTGTCTCTCTTTAACTCGCAGTGAATGAAAATGGCGCCACCATTCGACCTTCTTAAAAAAAAAAATTTGTACGAGAATTTCAGACCAACGTAGCAATGTAAGAATCATTGTGATTGATTCTCAGAAAGACCCGTAATTCTACATTATTAGATAGTGATAACCAATCATAATGTTCGTTTATTTAAGCACTTTCGATTGTTGGAAAGCGTGCTGCGCGCGCGCGATGAATACAATGAATACGTCCTTTCCACACACAAACTTCGGTTCGCCAGTGCCTTTTTCTGAAGGAGCAATTTTGATACAAAACAAATTGATTTACAGCTCAATTTTGGATGTGTGAGACCTCCGATACATTCTTTGGAGTCAAGGTGTCGTTCTCTTACCTCTAAGTCAACCATCTTCTGTTTGAGGTTCTTAGAGTTGCTCTTGCAGTCCTTCTTAAAGGCTTCCAATCCCTTGTTGGTCTCCTTCAGCTCTCGGAGCTTGTTCTTGCCCTCTGTCCGGTCCTCGATCAGCTTCTTCATGGTCTCCACGATCGTGTCATCACTGACGTCCGTGTCCGTGTCTGGCATCTTGAAGCCTGGTGCTGAGAAGGTGGTCTGCATGATGCGGGTTCTAAACCGCTCCAACTAGAGAACGCAGGGAGTGAAGGACAGAAACCAGACCTTATTTCTTTAGCTATTTAGCTAACTACAACTGTAGCTGACAGATTTCTCCTTATTACTCTTCAACCTCTGATGTTTCTTCCGTCTTATCATTAAGAATAAGAGCTCTTACCCTCTTCTGGATCTGGTCCACATCCGTCTTGGAGGTCTGCTCTAGCCGTTGCATCTCCATAAACTGGGACTTGGCGTGGTCCCTCTCCGACTTGTATTTTTCCTCCATCTACATTCAAAGATACGTCAGCAACTTGTTTAATCTCAGCTTGCAAGGATTGAACATTATGGAAAAAAAGACATTAACTTCCATTTTATACCATTGGAATGCTATCCTTGTAGAGTTGTAGTCTACCACTTAATGATGGGCTAGGAAGCCAAATTGAAACAGTAAAGGCCTTTTCACACAACGCCCAAAAAAACTCTCAACCATTGAGAAATTATATCTCATGGGTCTGGACCTCGGTCAAAATCTCTCAAGGATTCACCAGGGGCGTCGGTCACTCTCAAGCACTGGTGTCCTTTCACAAGGTGACACTTTTGAAAGATTTCGCAACCATGAGAGAATTGTTTAAATGGTTGAGAGGTTTCTTTTTCAGCGTCTTGTGAAAAGGCCTTAAGACATGAGCTGCCACATGGTTAAGGATCGTACTCTGATCTAAAGTTGATTACTGCATTAAACAAATGTGCTGTGTATGTCGATCCCGGCTTCATAAAGAATAGACATTTCATATTCCTTGCAGCATCGTAAGGTGGCTAAAAAATTTTAGCGTCAGGTAGGGCATCCGGCTGTAGAAACCTTTGCCAAAACCAATGATGACCAGTACGACTACATGGAGGAGGCATGTCAAATGTATTGACCCCACAGAGTAAGAAATGCAGACAAGAAGAAGAAGAAGACAAAGACTATTTCAAATAAACTAACAAACAAACAAATTATGCCCATTGCATAAACATAACAAGATGAACCGACGACCTACCTCTTTTTCTTCTTGAATGTGTTTCTTCAGCTTTTCAACATCTTGCTTGTAAGCCTCCATTTCATGGGTCAGTTCCTCCACTCGGTTCTCTGACTGACGCAATTTCTGTGGTTAAGAAGACATTTTATCCAAAACACTTCAAAAATACAAAAGTGCAAACAAATTTCAATTTCTGAGCTTACTGTAAGTCTACTTAATCCTATAAGCCACACCTAAGAGGGTTTCCAACTGCACCTGTTTTAAATTATACTTTATGATCAAGTTCTCTTCATATGGAATGTCCAGCTAAATCCATTGGTTTATACATGGATGACTCCACCTACAGTATAAAACTATCCCACAACCATGATATCTTTACATATCTAATCATTCAAAAGTTTTGATCGCACAGAAAAACAGAGCTTTTTAGAAGAGGGCAATTTTATTTTGGTTTAGTGATTAACTTCTGCAATTTGATTTATGACAGTTAAGGGGAATATTGTATTAACAATGGGAGACTTCGGACAACCAGTCTTCAAGTCAACAGCACAAGCGTACGCATGCACAAAACAACGCGCGCATGCTCACAATTGCATGCATGTGCGCTGTTGACTTGAAGACCGGTTTTCCAAAGTCTCCCATTGAAGCAGGAAATGGCTATAATTCAAATTGAGCTGTATATTGTCACTTATTGGCTAGCATCAATGGCAGAGGTTAAACCCAAGTCAGTGCTTATTGTTAGCGTTGCGATGAAGAGGAAATTATTTATTTATCAGTAAGCTCGAAACTGGCCACCTAGCAGTGTTGTGTAATCAAGTTTTATCATATTTATAGTTACCGGTAAAGTGCAACTTCTAAAAGTACATAATTAATGGACATGTTGTGCAGAAGGTACAGTGTGTAAAATGAGACTAAAATTAAGGAGAATTGCAAGGTGCTATAATATGGTATGATTAGCATAATTATTGGATTAACCTTTACCCTCTACCCCACAAAACAAGAGCTGCTTACCACACACTACCACAGTCTCCACAAGGGGAAACGGGATCATAAATTACTACACATAACACACTGTCGGTGTATTGTGGTATTCAGGATACCACAATTACCACAGGAAAAGCCATGCTTGGTAAACAGTATGCGGGTGGATTAGGGTTAACAAATATGACAATTTCGGCTTTCTCCTTTTTCTGATTGCAAGATCTTTTAAAGGGCAAAAGAAAAATTGACAGAACCAGGATAGAATTGGACCTGAACCCCGAACCTCTGGAATACTAGACCAGCATCTTAACTATATATATAATATTCATCTGTGCTAATGTGCAAATAAAAAATGAAACCTGTGATTCTACCATGTGCTTTCATGATGCCAACAGCTTTGAATATTTAAGGAAATGTCAGACCCAATGACTGGGGCAGGGCGGGGCGGGGTGCAAGCAATGAAGTAAGCAATGATGTGTAAATGGTTATTATTCCAGGTTAATTGCCCTCCACAAAGCAAACAAAAAATAAGCGCAAAAAAAATGGGCAACAAAATACAGAGATCAAAACCTCGTCAAAGTTTTTTTGCTAACGAACATTACCAAGGAGCTTGTTTGCAACAAGTAGGGAGAATAAAATTTGTTAACGCCCAAAATAAAAATGTCATAAAGTTTCTGTACAGGAAATGGGAAGCGTAACTATAGCTACATGAAGCTTGACACGTGAAGCACATGATTCTACAAAAAACAAACAACGGCAGAATCCCGGATCTACTCTGCGGCTTCTGCTTCGAACACTTACATCCGCGCTTCCCAAAATCAAATCTTCCTTCCCCGCGAGATCTTCTCGGAGGCTGCGATTTTTTACCTCAGTGTCCATCAACTATCAAACAAGAAAACAAGCCCACGTTAAAAGTGGAAACACACTGCAACAGCACGCCAGGACTTACGTGTTTGAGACTAATGACCTCCTTGTTGCGCGTGGCTATTTCCTCCTCGTGTTTTTTGTTTTCCCTGAACCTTGAGAACTGAGACAGACAAGTAGATGGATCTCATTAAAGACGGAACTGTCGAGAGCTAAATATGAAGAGGAAATACTCGAACATCTGCATGGTTAATAATTACTGTAAACAAAAATACTGGTATTTTAAGAGGAGTTGGCTTGGTGTTTGCTATACTGGCTTGGGAAGTAGCGGAAGGCTCTGGGGTCGATTTCACAAAACTCATCGTAACTTGCTATCAATCGTAGAACTAATAAAGAATATTGCAGCCACACGTAGAAGTCGTGGGATACGATGAGTTATCCTTCGTAACTCGTGTTACGGTCGATCGTAGGGCTTCGTGAAATCGGCCCCCTGGAAAGGTTAGGAAAAAACTTAATTGTTGTTTGATCATGTAGGATATAGCATAACTTAAGGCTGGTTCATAATCGCTGCGTTTTCACCGCATACAGAGTACGGCATTCTATTTCGAAGTGTCTGCCTTGCGGGTAAGAATGCACACTGCGTACTGAAAGTGCGCGTTTTAGTGCGAAGCATTTGAAAATGAAAAAAAGTTTGTGTGCACCAATTTGACCAGTATTTGGTCAATAAAGATGGCAGAGAATGACTATCTAATGCGACATTCACAATTGGTGCGCATGCGTAAACGCAGCGAGCATAAACCAGCCTTTAGAATGCAAAATAAAAAAAGCATTGGTCAAAATGAATCCAACATCGGCTAGTTGAGCTGCTGTTTGATTTTGTAGGCTCTAGCATGGCTTAAAATCCAACATAATTTAGCAGTTGTTCAATCTTGTGGGATGCACCATGACTAGAAACCAACGTATTTGAGCTGCTGTGTGATCAAGTATGGCTTAGAATGCAAAATGAGAGCTGCTGTTGGATCATGTAGGATGTAGGATGCAGCATGGCGTAGCGTTTGCGTTGTGAGCTGTTGGACAAATTTCCTCTTGTGGTACTAGGGGCCGATTTCATAAAGCTCTGCGACGCGTCGCAACTCGATTTACGACGCGTCCTAGCTGCGACGCGTCACATCTATGCAGTGAGTCCATAGAGAAAAGATGCGTCTTAACTCTGCGATGCGTCGTAAGTTTTATGAAATCGGCCCTAGGTTACTTGATTAGGTCACTGAGAGGACTTACCTTGGCGGTCATCGCAGACAGAGACACCTCCTTCTCTCTCAACTCCCTCTTCACGATCTCCATCTCCCCCCGCATCCGGCAAATGGTATTGTCCCGATTGGACATGTCCCTCTGTAGCGTGGTGACCAGGCCGTTGGACGTGGCCTTGTCCTTCTTGGCTCGGTCCAAGTCCTGCTTGAGGGTGGTCTGCTCGCGTTCCTTCTGAATGAGCACGCTGCGGAGGTTGGCGACGTTCTCCATGGGGTCCGAACTTTCAGGGCGCATTTTCGTCATCTGAAGAAAACCAAAACCCCAATTGATGAGTTTTATTAATAGTTAATATCATAATTTGGTTCTTGTCAAAGAAATGCAGATTCATGGGCAAAAATATTAAAGAAGATACAGTAACAGTCATCTGTGAAATTTCAGTCCCACACAGTGCCCACTTTATGAGAAAACAGTAAAAAACGGCAACAGTATTTCTTTTCACCGTTACTTCTTATCTTTAAAAGATAAAAAATGTTTTGGTCATTGGTTTTACTCTTTTCTGGATAAACACAGCATTTCAGGCAGAAATATGTTAACGGTATGTTTCTACCATCACCATCTTTATACCCTTTAAGTTATAGGTAATACCTGTGAAGATTTCTGTTTGGGTATGCTACCAAAGTATGATATGACCTTTAAAAAGAATCTTGTGTTGCGTCGTAAACCTATCCTTTCGTAAGTCCAAGGACTATCAAGCTCAGCCAACGTAACTTTATACGGGGCTTGATGACTGCAAATCTTTTTTTGCCAAGAGTGTAAAACACGAAATATCAATGGAATAAAAATGAAAGCAAAGTATCTGGACTCTGACCTGTTCTTTAAGAGCGTTGATTTCCAGCTGCTTTTTATGGATGTCCGACTCCAGCTCCTTCACCCTCGTTTGCAGGGCGGCGGAGTGGTTCGCATCCTCTCCGACGGTTGGGCCCCTGATGCTAACGCCCTGCCGCAATCCTGCTGCCATGGCCTCCATTTCATCCCGCAACTGGGCGATGACGCCGTCCTTTCGCTGCGACTCGGACTCAAAGACGGCCAGTCGGTTAATCTCATCTCCCATGCGTAGCAGACGTTGCTCCTTCAAACCAATAAATATAAAGATAGTTAGTTGTATTGAACATATATCAGTGCGGAGATGCCTCTCAAACCTCCACCGCACAAATCATTGAAGCGGTTCTGGGTTCAATTTCATCAAACTCATAAAAACCTACTATCCATCGTAGGACTTGAAAGACTGCAGCCTTATGCATGCTATGTAGGATAGGCCCTGTACGATGGGTTATCCTTCGCAAAACTTGAGTTGCGATCAATCGTAGGGCTTCATGAGAATTGACCCCTGAAGCAATACAATTCTTTGGGAATTAGAGAACAGGACTTCTCTAAACTCCTTCAAACCCTGTAAGTGTTCACTGCAGACCTGCATCAGTGCATGGGTTATGATTTGTTGTTAGAGTCCTAAGCCCAACAAAATGCTGCCAAACTATTAGGCTGGCAGGACAGAAGTTAAGACAGCTGACAAGATTTAAGACAAAAGGATCAACTCCAGTCTTTTAGTACCTTTTCATGGAGGGCCATCACCTCGTTGACCGGTGAGCCTCGGGTTCCTGGACTACCGGCCAGCTGCTGGGTGGTGACCACAGTCCTGGCTCCAGCCGAACTCACCCAACCACCACTCACTGCAAGATAGATTCAAGAAAACCATATAACAAGGTCTTCTCTGATGAAAGTTTCCATAATTCACAGAAAGTACTGGCTCTTCTGGAAGACCTATGTTTTTGACTTTGAGTCTGGTAAATCTAATACAAAAATACCATTCACACTTCAAATGTGGGCCCAAATAATTCAATAATTTGACTGATTCAAGGCTATGCATGGCAGATGCAGCATGAGCTATGCAGCATTCTCCTAAAGATGGCCAGAGCATACTGGCCGGGATGTAGAGTTATCCAGCTCTGTTTTAGAGCCACACAACTCAAAAAGAGTATGATTCATGTCTCATGGCATTACCGCAAATCCATCATCACACATATTGACTGAAACAGACATCAAACAAGCACTATAACTATTAGGCCCATGCCACACGAGGCAACTGTTACAAGCAACTTGGAGGCAACCAACTTCACCGCATTCAGGAGGTAAACATTGCTGGTAAAAAAAGTCATTTTTCTGGAAGTTTCTCACTATCTCAAAGAAAATTATATGAAACTTTAAAGATGAATGTTATTTCTTCTTGGAGATTGCCTGGAACTGGTTGCCCATAAATTGCCTTGTGTGACATGGGCCTTACGACTGCATTCTGTTTTACATTGTAGAACAAATTTGGAACACTCAAATTTCAAACATGTTCAACCTTTTGACAAGAGTCACTGGTCTTGTAACGCTTAATCTAAATGAACTTGACGGTACCGCTAACGTACCTCGTCTGGCTGGTGCTGGGCTGCCGGTGGGACTGCTATTAACAATTGAGTTTCCACTGCTTCCCCTCCGCGTCCCGGCACTGTTGGGTCGCGGCCTAGGCGGTCTCGGTATGACCACGTTGCTGGGGGCAGTGTTGGCCGGAGAGGCCCAGGTCATTGCGGACTGACCGGTGCCAGCCGAGGCCGTAGATATCAGGGGCAGCTGTGACTGGCTTCCAGCGGTGGAATAGATGGGGTCTGATAGACTGGCAAGGTGGGGGAGTTGTTGTTGCTGAGGTCCTGAGATGGGGATGCGGTCGTTGATGACACGGAGCGGGGTGCTCCAAGCTGGTCGTTGCTGCACCGGAGGGTAGGATATCTGCAAACAAGAAACGCCCGGAATTGTTACCACAAATTTGCATTAATTGCGAGATTTTTCCTGTCATTTAGATCGGATGTAAAAAGTATTCAGACCTTCAAAGACTACCAGCACACCCCATCTTCTTTAAAGGTAGTGTCATACTTTGGTAAGAAACCAAAACAAAATGTTCACAGATTTAAGTATAAATTACAGGGTATGAAGATGGTGGTGGTAGAAACATACAGTTAAAATGTTTCCGCCTGAAATGGGGTATTTATCCTGAAATTAGTAAGACAACGACCGAAAATCTTTTTGATCTTTTAAAAGATAAAAAATAAAAGAAAAAAGACTTAAGAAATACTGTGGCTGTTTTTCACTTTTTTTTCTCGAAAAGTAGGCACCGTATTGGACTGAAATTGTCACAGATGACTGTTACTGTATCTGTCTTGATATTTTTGCCAATGAATCTGTATTTCGTTGATAAAAACCAAAATATGATTTTACCTTTAAAAACAAATCAACCACTGTGATTGAGGGGCCAGTGATCATTTGAAGCATCTGCTCAGCATGTTTCTTTAACAATAGGTCTTTCTTCCAACACAGATTAGCCACACACACTAATACCAATTTTCAAAGCAGCTCAGGTAATCTAATCCAATCCTAACTAATCCCTGACAAGGATTAGCCATTCATATAGCTCTGAGATTTATAATCCACTGGGAATAATCCACTTCTTCAGACGGATTGATGGGAAATGGGATTATATACAAACCTGAGGTGCATCCTCGACTTCCAGTTCCATCGGAAATCCCGAATATGAAAATCGCACGAGGTCACCCGGAGCCAATCGCACGGCCGCATTCTGAACCCGGCAGTCGTTGACATACGTCCCGTGAGCCGTGTTCAGGTCTTGTAGGACGTAGCACAATTCCGTGTCACTGTACTCAATGATGGCATGTTGAAACTCCACCGTTGGTGACTGCAGGGATGAAAAAATAATGAAATATAATTTCATAAAATTATCAAATAACCACAAGGGCAACTGATTGACTTTTAAGTCATTGAAAAGTGAATAAAGAAAAACTAAGGGATTCGAACCGGAGGTCGCTGGTTCGAATCCTGCTCCTGTCAATTTTTTTTTGTTCACTTTCCAATGAAATATATTTCCAAAAGTTGCACATAATCAAAAACATGTGGCTTTTTAAAGGCTGACCTGGACTCGAACTGTGGCCCTGTGTAATCCAGGACAAAACACCCAGGGTGTTGGGGTGATGATATTGCATTTCAGAAGTCTCTGAGGGTTCACAACCACAAAAGTTAATTTCTGTTTTCGTTTTATTTGCTTTGTTTTGGAATATGGACGTCATTTGATGAAAACAATACAAACGTTCAGTACAATGAAAATGATACAATGCAATCTGTACTAGCCGAGAACGCCCGACTTAAGTCCAAGTTCACTCAAAGTAAACTGGTTACATATTTGTCAATATGTTTTCGGTTTACTTAAATACTATAATTTGCTGTTCACCGCTTATAATAATTTTGACAGAAACTTAATAAATAAAGGAGTATCAAACTACCTACACAATATAATATTTCCATGATCATCTTTAAAATTAAGGGTGGTCATTTGCTTAATAATAAAATATTGTTGAAAAACTAGGAAAATATCATTATATGATCAATGCGAATAAAGAATACAGGCCAACAACACTGTGTAAGAATTTTCATAAGAAATCGAATAATAATTTAAACTCTCCGGTTGAATGAACACACGGTCTGCTTTTTGAACTGAACCTAAAATCTATTTTTACCTCGATATTCAAGTCACAGCCCTCTCTGCCAATGACGGTCACACCGGGAGAAAGTTGGAAAACCCCCTCAGCGGTCCTGAGAAATCCTTTAACCATCTCGAAGGAGCGATCTTCGGTTAAAATGTTGCACACTGAGAAATTAGGCAAAATTAAATGCAGGTGGTGGATTTTGCACGAAAACAGCGGTGAAAAACTCTCAAAATCACCACCGATGCGACAAAATATCAGCAGTCTGCATGTTCCAGGAGTAGTCCACTATAGTATAATCCATTTAGCACATCGTAAATCCCTTTAGATCCCGGTAAAAACTGTGAATTCGGCTAAAACCGATAATCCGCGGCCATGTATACACCTGTTTCAGAAAGATAATTGATTGGTATTCTTTTATTGTGATAGTGCGCTTGCGCGTGGTTTCCAAGGAACGGGCTAACGACCATAAACAACGGTGCGCCCTCTGTTGAAAGTAAAAAAAAAAATAAACAAAGGTGATTCAATCCTTAAAAAGCTCATTTTCCCAACATTTCTGAAATTCTGTTTCTTCTGATATACTTGGCTTTTGTGTGACTCTATTTTCTTGTAAAATATATTCTTTCCATAAATTAAATGCGAGGGGAATCTGTGGAGAAAGCGCTCGTAACATCAGATATATAAATATTCATTAAGCCTCATAAATATTTAAAATATCAGTTGATCGGCATTTGACACACACCGGAAGTGCAGAACATGTGTCAGGTGTCAAGTGTCATGAGGCCTGCGATTGGTATTCTCTGGAAGAGTTTCACGCCAACAGCCAAGGTTTTCTGGCATCAAAACGCACCGATCGCTGTTTCAATTTACATTCAAAGGGAGATTATTAGGTGGAGATCAAGCACACTGCACAGCAAAATGTCTGCGCTGTTGATATTGGCTACAGCAGGGGTCGAAATTAAAGTACATTGCTTACTAGCCGGCAGGGACAGCAGAAAAAAAAAGTTACTGGCCCGCCAGAAAATTTGGTGGCCCGACACCATTTTGTATTTAATCAGCAGCATTAGGGGGATACCTGTCATTTCTTCGCCATCTGTCTGTTAATATATTTTACCATATTTAATTTTCTAATTCTTACTAATTTTTACTACTACTAAGGCTTTCGGGGGAATCGGGTACCCAAATAAAATATAACATTGTATAATCATCGGGTCACCGAAACTTAATGTAAAGTATTAGAAAATAAGAATGTGAAATTACTGAGGTTTCATTGGCATATTGTTAATGGCGTGCTTTTATAGTTTGAATTGACCAGACCCTCCCAAGTCCCAAGGCTCCCCGACTTTAGCATTTCAGCTTTTTATGAGTGTGCCAAATTTTAATTTCTGGTGTTTCTACCGACGTGACAGACCAAACAAAACTTAGCACGATCTTGTTTGTTTTTCCGACATCGAACACCAACCATGAAGGAAGAAATATTTCTCCTCTATGCACCAACATAGACATCATCACATGCCTGCATGTATCTGACGTAGGCCTATCGTGCATGTACATTTGAACTTGAGATTGTTCGATATCCAGTTCTGGGCATGTCAAAACATCGTGAAGAAAATATATAAATTCAACATTATCTTGAAACCTTGGGCGTCATATTTTTCTATAATGTTTACTAGTTAACTACTAGACCTATTAATTATTATAACACGGAGATCGATGTTGCATTTGTAAACATTATATTTATCGTTGACAGATCGCCGTGAAAATTTTCTGACCGTCCTTCCGAAGTACCATAAATTGCATTTTCCTGATCATCTAAATCTTACTTGAATTTCAGCCAGTTATTTTGTCCATTTAGCCAAGTAGAAACACACTTTTCACAAACTTTATCGAAAAAATATTGTTAAAGGCCTTCCGAAAGCAACGATCGCACTCTTGAAAAAGACGTAAACATCATCATTGCACACGTACACCACGTGCAGTCATATACATTGCATGCACAGTGAAGTCACAGCACGGCCAGCTGAAATTTTCCCCAACTGGTATCCGCGCGCGCGTAAAAGCCACAATTTCCGTCAATGCAAACGTGCACCAGCGAAATAACCCAATCACGTGTACAGTGTAGGCCGGAACTTTGACAGTGCTACTGCTTCTATAGTGCTAGTGTACAATGTGGTAATGTATCGTGTATGTGATGGTGTACATACAATCGAGAAATGCTCGGATATACCGTGGCTCGTGCTCGCGTTCGGCTTTAGTACACATATTTTACGAAAAGACATCGCAAAAAGCTACAAATTTTGCAGGCCTGCAAGGTAAATTATGTGAAAAAGGGTCTGGTTTTCCTAATGGAAAATACGATATTTTTAGGAATATATTTCCACTGTCCCACCGGGCTATCATTTTTGGTGTAATCGGTGGCCCGGACGTATTTTCACTGGTCTCGGGCCAGCGGGCCACCGTTAATTTCGACCCCTGTACAGGGGCTGAAGAAATGGAGACGGTTATTCCGGTAGACGTGTTGCGTCGTGGCCAAGTGCGTAATAATCGCATCTACAGTGCAGTAAAACTGCCCTGGATAAGTTCTAAGTTATAGAATCATGGAACATGGAAAAGCCTTCCAAATCCAAGCTTCCAAGTTCCCGGTTCTAGTTCTAGTTTTAGAAAGTAGAAGTGTGCCCCGGCAGCCTACGGCCGAATTAAGCAATTTTTTGGGGGACAGGGTTTTCTTATCTTTTAAACTAAAGATTTATGTTGTTTGCCTCAACTTTGTTTTTTTTTATATTGAAAAGTGAACAAAGAAAAATTGACTGGAGTGGGATTCGAACCAGTGAACAATAGTGTCTCCCCTATGTAGACTATGCATTCTTCTTCACTCTATTGTTCACCTTTGAACTTACCCACCTTCACCCCCTTTACACCCCTCTTTTATCCTTATAATGGGGATTGTAGCTTTACGGGTCCTAAAACTATAAAGGAAAGGAAACTTCTTTTTGAAAAGTAACTTACCTACATATACTTTGTTGGTCTCCTCCTCTATATTACCAAGCTTAAATTTTTGGAAAGAGGGCAGGGCTTTGATTTTTTAGGGAAATTATGGGGTAAAAACGGTAACCAAGATTGTAACATTTCACCGCTGCACGGACGGCCGCACACGAGAATAGTCTGGTTTCCACTCTGACATTTTGAGGACTCTTGACATGTTGGGTCTGGGCTCTAGACTAACCAGACCAGACAAAATGGCCTCACGCGATCAGACGGCCTGTTTTTAAGTTTACAAGAAGCGCGTAAGAAAATTGAATTTTAACCCTGAAATGTTTAACAAATTTCTTCAATCTAGGCTTTTAAGGACCCAGGAACATTTGCTGAAAGACAAAAGTATCATTTTTGAGGAGTAGAAGTTAGTTCAGAGCCAAAAAAATCAATGTGTTTTGGGATCCCGTTAACCCACAATCGCCCTTATAATCCTGATCCTCTCATCCATTTATGTGTATCTTACTTGCATGTTCTTGTCCACTTGTCATTAAGGCCTTCGATAAAAATCCTGCTAGGATCAAAATGCGTCAGGCCCTCCTAACTCCAAGGATTTGATAAATTTCAGGTCATTATTTGGGATGATGAACAGTTTGCAGCAGTTTGTTACTAATTGTATTGTTTTGAAATTGTCTGAAATTGTTTGAACTTGTTGTAATGTTTTGAAATTGCTTAGATTGACGTGACGGTAGCTGGACTGTCAGGCACTGGATCTGTCAAATGCAGTCGGAATGTCGTCCTTGTACCCGATACAAGTCTGGAGGAGGCAGCTAAGAAGGTAGAGATTATAGTTCATTAACCTTAACCAACCTGCATACCGCAGTATACCGTGCATGGTTTTTCAGGGGCGAATCCAGGGGGGGGGGGGGGGGGGCATGGGTGTCCACGCCCCCTTTTTTTTTCCAGCCAAAAAAAAGAAAGGAAAATAAAAGGCTCAAAAAGAGAAGAAAAAAAGGGGAAACAAAATTAGCTAGCTTTGATCGCCCCGAAATGCATTTAATTTCCACGCCCCCCCCCCCCTTTGGGAAAATCCTGGATCTGCTCCTGTTTTTCTTGTGGTAAGTGTGGTATCCTGAATACCACAATATACCACAGTGAGGTTTGTGTGGTAGGGTTATGTGACATAGCTTGCATGAAAGGGAAAATTTATTATGCTTTCCTTCCATAGCTATGCCTGTTGGGAACGCTTTTACCAAACTCATCGTAACTTACTATCTATTGTAGGATGTGCCATGCATTGAAACCCTACGAAGGATAAGTAGGATACGATGGGTTATCCTTCGTAACTCGACTTACGATCGATCGTAGGGCTTCATGAAATCGACCCCTGGGCAGTAAACAGAAGAATTTTGCTATGATATGGGTAGGCTACTTACCCAATTAACGATGATTAAAGTTTATGTACGGAATTGGCTGTTGAATTTTACTGTTAACGTTCTGTAATTACAGGGGCTGTGTAGCGGCAAGATGTTATTGTTTTGATTATTTAACTATTATTGTTATTCTGGACATTGTTGTTGTTATTTTGTTGAGGTTCGCCTAAGTGATTTAATCAACAGATTAATTCTTGCAGCATTATTGTTAGGGCGCCCTCTGTTGACGATGCAAACTTTTGAGAGGTCAAAGTTGAAATTCCTCATTGATTCTGATGATCCGTAAACAAATTCCATGTTTCGTGATTTCCCATAATTAATGTCAAAATTAACAAGGTTATAAGGTCCCAATTTCAGTCATGTTAGGTCCAACACAATCGGTAAGTTTATTGGTTTATTTGAGGTGGGAACTTATGATAAATTCGGGATTTTTGTGGGTAAATCTTGTCTAAAGTTTAATTTAGTTGGTGGTCGGAAAACTTAAGTTATTTTATCAGTGCATGGGAACTGGCGAAGTATGCTCATACACACATGTATTTTCTGTCCACTTTTCAGTGATTTATTGGGATTTGTGATTGTTAAGTATTGTGTCTTATGTTTTGTTATTTGCAGTGAACCACCGTTACACCGTTACACCGTTACACCAATACACATGCTACACGTACCAGCTTCACCAACTTCACTAATTAATATTCATTGAACTGATTCTCCAGAGTAAATGTGTCAATAAATAATTGCTGCCTCATATTCAATCAATAATACTGTGTGGTGCGTTCATGATGGGACTATTTCATCTTATGTAGTTTCTAAGGCTACATAAAAGTTCACGATTATTGGGGCACAACACTCCAACACAGTCATGGCTGAGGCAGATACTACTCTCGAGCATCTTGACAATGCAGATGCAATCAGTGAAGCTGGGTCAGCTAGCTCAAGAGCCAGTTCAAGAGGCAGTACAAGTTCAGTCTCAAGACAGAAAGAGGCCAAGGCCAAGAAGTTACTGGCACATCTCAAGGCAGAACAATTAAAGAAGAAACAGGCGTTGGCGATAGAAAAGCTGAAGATTGAGCAAAGGATGGAGCAGATGGATGTTGATGATGAGATACAGCAAGCTGAACAACAGCTACAATTTTGGGTGAATGAAGTTATACAGGAAGGTGATGACATGGAAGAACAGTCCGTGAAAGTGTCACCAGAACAGAAGTCAACCACTGCTGTGGAAGTCCCAGAGCCGGAACATGTACCTGTTCCCCATGTTCCCCATGTTCCCCACGTATTTGAAGTGCCTTCGCCCACCAACATCGATGTCCAAGATAAAGGTAATACCATAGCCGATCCGACAGATGTAGCCAAGCTGGTCCAGGCCATGACGTTGGCCATTAATACGCCAAAGCCAGAGCTGCTCTCCTTCAGTGGTGACCCTGCAGATTATTCAGGATTTATTCACAATTTTGATGTGAATATTGCCAGCAAAGTTCAAGAAGACAGGGTGAGATTGACTTACCTTATTCAGTTCTGCAAGGGAAGGGCAAGAGAGAGTATTGAGAATTGTGTGTTGATGGAGGAGAGTGCTGGATATAAGTTAGCGAGGGAAATTCTTCGCGATCAGTTTGGTCAGCCACACATCATCACACACTCCCTAATCCGTAAAGTCATCGACAGACAACCAATCAGACCAAATGATGGAGCTGCGTTGTGGGAGCTCGCCCGTCAAATGAGAAAATGCCAGATGACCATGTCACAGATTGGGTACTCGGCAGATATGAACAGTTCTGACAACCTCCTCAAGATACAGCGGTTGTTACCCATACATCTTCAGTCTGAGTGGGCAAAACGGGCTCAGACGATGATCCAGTGTTGCATTGAGCCAAGCTTCTCACACATGACAGACTTCATCGAACAGAAGGCGAAGATAGCAAGCAACATGTTCGGCCAGAACATAGGGAAGAATGTTCGAGCCGACAAGATGTCACAACCGAGCTTGAAAGGCAAGCCAGCGAAAGTTACTACTCTGGCCACTCAAGGCTTCAAAGCCGTTGATGAGGCTAATAGAAGTAGTCATCCTCAACGAGGTAATTACGTGCCAAGATGTCGTTGCTGTTCTCAGTCTCATGCATTGAAGGAATGCAAGGAATTTCAGCAGAGGTCTCATGACGAAAGGCTGAAGTTTGTTCGAGGCAACAAATTATGTGACAACTGCTACCGACCAGGGCACATGGCTAAAGGGTGCATGCAGAAATCAGCATGTGATGTTAAGGGCTGCACATGGAAGCATCAAACGTTGCTACATCCTCCACGCAGAGATCAAGGCTCAAAAGAAGAGCATGCCAAGTTTACCAGTTCTACTTCTGCAAACGGGGCCGGGGACACAAATAAGAGTCACACTACAAGTAAGCCAGATGGCGATCAAGGTGGAAGTGTGAATGCAACCACAGCTTCTACAAACAGAGTGTGCCTAAGAGTTGTTCCGGTCAGAGTGCAGGGGAAAGAAAAGGAAGTTCAGACTTGGGCACTGTTAGACAGCGGGAGCGATACGTCACTGTGCGACAGAAAGTTGTTGGAACAACTTGACCTTCAAGGTGTGGAGAAGAAGATCACCCTTGCCACAGTTAACAACGAACACAGCGAGAAGTCCGAAGTCGAAGTGAGCCTCACGGTGAAAGACCTGGATGGACGTGAGAGCGTCAACTTACCCAAGGTGTGGACTGTTGCCAAGTTGCCAATATCAGACAGCAGCTTCCCCAGGCAAGAAGATATCACCATGTGGCCACACCTGAATGGAATAAACTTTCCTAAGATCAATGAACATCAAGTCATGTTGCTGATTGGAGGAGATGTCCCAGAAGTTTTCTGGGTTCTGGATGAGAGACGCGGTAAGAGAAAGGAGCCCTACGCTGTCCGGTCTTTGCTTGGATGGACACTGTTGGGGCCTGTGGCTGAGTCCAAGAAGGAATCAAGTTTCACCGTGAATCACATCCTCCATGAAGACAACTTGCTGCAACAGGCAGTGGAGAAATTCTGGGAGACAGATTTTGGTGGCCAGATGGTTGATGTTGAAGTAGCTGACTCGGTGGAAGATAAACGAGCGAAGACCATCATGGAAGATACAGTGACAAATGTTGATGGTCACTACCAGGTCGGCCTACCGTGGCGCTACCAGAATCCACGTTTGCCAGACAACCGTCCTCTCGTAGAGTCAAGACTACAGTCGTTGAAAAGGCGTTTCCAACGAGATCCCAGCCTGCATGACAAGTATAAGAAGACCCTTGATGTCTACATCAAGAAAGGGTACGCAAGAGAAATATCTCCTTCAAGGTCTTCGGGTGTCACACCTGAAGCTACCACTGATGAGCAACCGCCAAGAGGTGTAGAAACAGCAGTAGTACGACAAGCAGTGTGGTATCTCCCCCACCACCCGGTGTTCCACCCACAAAAGCCAGACAAGCTTAGAGTGGTGTTTGATTGCGCTGCAAGGTACAAGGGTGTGTCACTAAATGACCAGTTGCTGCAGGGGCCAGATTTCACGAATAATCTGGTTGGCGTCCTGACGAGGTTTAGAGAGAGACCCATCGCACTGGTGGCCGACGTTGAGGCAATGTTCCACCAGGTTAAGGTGCCGAAAACTGACTGTGATGCACTCAGATTTCTCTGGTGGCCCGACGGAGACTACTCAAAGGAACCAACTGACCATCAGATGTTAGTTCACCTATTTGGTGCGACATCATCACCCAGCTGTGCTGGATTTTGTCTCAGAAAGACAGCTGACGACAACAGAGAAAACTTCGACGAGAAAACAATCATGACAGTCCACGAGAATTTCTATGTAGACGATTGTCTCGTGTCAGTGACAACAGAAGATGAAGCCATCAGATTATCCAGCCAACTCATCCAGCTGTTAGGCAAGGGAGGCTTCAGATTAACCAAGTGGGTCTGTAACAGTCGTGATGTAATGGAGACCATCCCCATTGAGGAAAGAGCACCATCAGTTCTGAAGTTAGATTTCGACCACCTTCCAGTGGAACGCACTTTGGGCGTCAAGTGGGATGTTGAAGCCGATACATTTGGATTTGAAGCAATAGCGAAGTCTAAGCCTGCTACACGGAGAGGTGTATTGTCCACTGTAAGCTCATTGTATGATCCTTTGGGATTTCTGGCACCATTCATCCTACCAGCAAAGATTCTTCTTCAAGATGTCTGTCGTCAGGGCCATGGCTGGGATGAAAAGATCGAGGAACGTGAAATGATGAGATGGAAGCGCTGGCAAGATGACCTTCCAAAGCTGACAAGTATTACCATCGATAGATGTCTACAAGCAAAGGAACCCCACGACGAAGCTGTCTGGCAGCTTCACCATTTTTCTGATGCGTCAGAGCGGGGTTATGCTGCAGTATCATACTTGCGTGCTGTTGACGTACAAGGAAGGATCCATTGCGCATTTGTCTTCGGGAAGGCACGATTGTGTCCTATGAAGCAGGTCACAATTCCTCGACTAGAGTTATCAGCAGCAGTCCTAGCCGTGAAGTTGAATCAGCTAATCCAGAGAGAGATGGGGCTACCGATCACAGAGACCATATACTGGACTGACTCAACATCTGTTCTACAGTACATCCAGAATGAAAGCCGAAGGTTTCACACATTCGTAGCGAACCGTGTCTCAAAGATACAGACTGGATCCGACCCATCCCAGTGGCGGTATGTTGATTCCGCAAACAACCCAGCAGATGACGGTTCACGAGGGTTGACTGCAGACGACATGATTAAAGATCAGCGCTGGTTGCATGGACCAGAGTTCCTGTGGAAGGAAGAAGAGGACTGGCCAATCCCACCGGTTGTTATCAAGGGGCCGTTCCCAGATGTGTTACCTGACACTTTGCAGAGCGATCCTGAGGTGAAGAAGGTAGCCCAGTCTTTCTCTGTGGTTGAGAAGGATAGCATAGATGAGTTTCTTGGCAGATATTCATCTTGGAACAGTATGAAGCGTGGAGTTGCCTGGTTGCTGAGGTATCGAGATTACCTATATACTCGCTGCAAGAGAAAGCCGGAGTCCAATGATATCAGCACCAAAGGGCTGTCCTTATCAGAGCTGCAGAGAGCTGAGATACAAATCATCAAGTACACTCAGCAACAGTCTTTCACCAAGGAGATTGCAGCAATTAAGTCCCACACAGAAGAAGGCGGGAGACCCAACAAGAAGAGTACGAAGGTCCCAAGTACACTCCACAAATTGAGTCCAATCCTAGTAGATGGTGTTCTGCGTGTGGGTGGCCGTCTTGCAAATGCACCATTGCAGCAAGACATCAAGCATCCCATCATCCTGCCTAGTGATCATCAGGTGACCAGACTGCTGATTGAGCATCATCATCTGAAAGTCGGCCATTCCGGTGTCGGCATGACCTGGACTTCACTCAGAGACAGATTTTGGGTACTGAAGGGAGGATCTGCTGTGAGGCGAGTGATTGGAAAGTGTTTCCAGTGCAAGAAGAGGAACGCACCCGTTTGTCAACAGCTGATGGCTGAGTTACCAGCAGAAAGAGTCACTCCAGAGAAGCCCCCCTTTACATATGTTGGTGTGGATTACTTCGGTCCACTTTATGTGAAGCAAGGGCGGAGCCATGTCAAAAGATATGGATGCATTTTCACCTGCCTAACTGTGAGAGCTGTACACATAGAAATTGCTCACTCGCTCGACACAGATGCATTCATCAATGCCCTTCGCCGGTTCGTCAGCAGAAGAGGTGTACCTGAGAAGATCGTAAGTGACAATGGCACTAACTTCACGGGTGGAGAACGTGAGCTTCGAGAGAGCATCACATCCCTGAACAAGCAGAAGATTGCAGATTTTCTTCAGCAGCGAGCAGTTGAATGGCAGTTCAACCCCCCGACTGCAAGTCATATGGGAGGCGTTTGGGAGCGGATGATCCGTTCCATTCGCAAGATCCTGAAGAATCTTCTTCAAGAGCAAGTGGTGTGTGACGAGGTACTACTCACCGTGGTAGTTGAGGTGGAGTCCATCTTGAATGCGAGACCACTCACCCAACTCAGTTTGGACCCCAGAGACCAGGAGCCGTTGACACCGAACCATCTCCTTCTGATGAGACTGAGTCCCAATGTTCCACCAGGAGTGTTCGTGAAGGCAGATGGTTATGGTCAGCGCAGATGGCGTCAAGCGCAATTCCTAGCGGACCAGTTCTGGAAGCGATGGAAGGCAGAATACCTACCACTTTTACAGCAGCGTCAGAAGTGGACCCAGACTAGGCAAGATCTGGAGGTGGATGATCTGGTGCTGGTTGCTGCTGACGGAGAACCCCGTGGACACTGGCCACTGGGAAGAGTGACACAGGTCTACCCAGACAAGACAGGGCGGGTTCGACAAGTGGAGGTGAGAGTAGGCTACAGGTTCCTCAAGCGACCCATCGCCAAGCTTTGTTTCCTGGAGAAACCTCACAGCGTATAAGAATCCAATAGCCCAGAACATTAATTTGTGATTGAACTCAAGTAAGCTTTGCGAATTATGGACAATCAATGACATTGATTCTCGAAACTTGTGTGTTTTTTGGATTTCCATTATGACATTACATTGCAAGCAGCAAGAGTTTATGTTATCTCTTGTGTTTTGAAGTTGTTTGCCGCTTAAAGGTGTTGAGAGATGAACAGATTGGGCCTGTTCATGGGGCCGGGTATGTAGCGGCAAGATGTTATTGTTTTGATTATTTAACTATTATTGTTATTCTGGACATTGTTGTTGTTATTTTGTTGAGGTTCGCCTAAGTGATTTAATCAACAGATTAATTCTTGCAGCATTATTGTTAGGGCGCCCTCTGTTGACGATGCAAACTTTTGAGAGGTCAAAGTTGAAATTCCTCATTGATTCTGATGATCCGTAAACAAATTCCATGTTTCGTGATTTCCCATAATTAATGTCAAAATTAACAAGGTTATAAGGTCCCAATTTCAGTCATGTTAGGTCCAACACAATCGGTAAGTTTATTGGTTTATTTGAGGTGGGAACTTATGATAAATTCGGGATTTTTGTGGGTAAATCTTGTCTAAAGTTTAATTTAGTTGGTGGTCGGAAAACTTAAGTTATTTTATCAGTGCATGGGAACTGGCGAAGTATGCTCATACACACATGTATTTTCTGTCCACTTTTCAGTGATTTATTGGGATTTGTGATTGTTAAGTATTGTGTCTTATGTTTTGTTATTTGCAGTGAACCACCGTTACACCGTTACACCGTTACACCAATACACATGCTACACGTACCAGCTTCACCAACTTCACTAATTAATATTCATTGAACTGATTCTCCAGAGTAAATGTGTCAATAAATAATTGCTGCCTCATATTCAATCAATAATACTGTGTGGTGCGTTCATGATGGGACTATTTCATCTTATGTAGTTTCTAAGGCTACAGGCTGTATGATGCAGTTATTATGCCAGGCGGCAACGAAGGCTCTAAAAACCTGGCTGAGGTAAGAATTGAATTATTATGAAATATATGTTGTCATGCCAACAGCATATTTCCAATTCTGTTGAAAAAACATACAAGTAATAAACTGCTGCAAACTGTTCATCAGCCAAAAATGACCTGAAATATATCAAATGCTTGGAGTTAGGAGGGCCTGGCGCATTTCGATCCTAGCAGGATCTTTCTCAAAGGCTAAAGAGAAAGATCCTGCTAGGATTGAAAAGCGTCAGGCCCTCCTAACTCCAAGCTGTTTATAAAAGAACAACTTCAGGTGATTTTGAAGTGAAAAAAGATGATTTGACGGAAAAGTACCCTATACAGCCATATGTATGATGGTGTCTCCCAATAGTCAACTAAACATGTTTGCCACATTAAGCCTACAAGATTTAGTGTGATGAGTGTTATAGTGTGTCACTCATTATTGGTTGTGTTTATTGTTTTTGCCAGTCAGCAAAAGTCGGTGAGATTCTGAAGGCTCATGAGGCTGGAGGGAAAATAGTTGCAGCCATCTGTGCAGGTAATGTAAACATTTGGGGGATAGCATATACTGAGACTATTGCCCTACTCACTAGTCAATATATGCATGTCATAGTTCCCATTGTGATAGCATACAGAAGGCCTTTTCACACTACGACAAATCTCCGGGTTGTACACGGGTCCGACACGTGTAGAAATGACTGACCTTTTCACACTGCAAGATTTCAACACGGCGTCGACCCGTGTAGAGCGCTCGACACGTGTTGAAACCAACCCTGCTCGGGAGGTGGGTTGAGAACTCTCGACCCGTGTTGAGAAGTCCGACACGTGTTGAAACCTGTAGTGTGAACGTCTGTGGGTTGAGTTCGATCCGTGTAACCATGGCGTAGCAGCCGATAGCACATTATTTTATGTGGCAGTACTGTAGTAGCATCAAAGATAGAGCGTCGCGGAGCTCATCTTTGGTATTAATGGTTTGCATGCAACGAACATAATTATAATAAGTAAATTTCAATATTATATCTCAGGCTTGCTAGACTCGGAATACATGAACAACACGAACATCGTCTGAAAATTACCGGGCGCCGCCATATTGGCGAATGAAGGCCCGATGCGCCGCAATATGGGGAATGTTCTTTTTGTATCCGTGTTGAAAGTGTGATCCTGTGTGTAGTGTGAAACGATCGCGCAATACACGGGTTGAACCTTTACACGTGTCGAGCAGATATCGGTGTTGCGCTGAGTAGTGTGAAAACGGAACGAAAGTGACCCGTGTTGAAATGTTAAGATTTCAACACGGCTCCGACCCGTGTAGATTTCAACACGGGTCGGACGTTCATAGTGTGAAAAGGCCTAGAGACTATTGCCCTACTACCCAGTCAATATGAATGTCATAGTGCCCATTGTGGTAGCATAATAGACTATTGCCCTACTACCCAGTCAATATATGGATGTCATAGTTCCCATTGTGATAGCATACAGAGACTATTGCCCTACTACCCAGTCAATATGCTTGTCATAGTGCCCATTGTGGTAGCATAATAGACTATTGCCCTACTACCCAGTCAATATATGGATGTCATAGTGCTCATTATGATAGCATTATGCAGAGACAATTTCCCTACTACCTAGTCAATAAACATGTCATAGTGCTCATTGTGGTAGCATCATATATACAGAGACTATTGCCCTACTGCTCAGTCAATATATGGATGTCACAGTGCCCACTGTGATAGCATATACAGAGACTATTGCACTATTGCCCTACTACCCAGTCAATTATGAATGTCATAGTGCCCATTTTGATAGAATATATATATATAGAGAGACTATTGCCCTACTCACCAGTCAATATGCTTATAGTGTCAGTGTCTTTATGCAAACAGCGCCCTCAATTCCTTGTGTTTGTCTATAATCATGCAGGTCCTACAGCTCTTCTGAGTCACGGAATCGCCAAAGGCAAGACACTGACATCCCACCCTGCCGTCAAGTCCAAGATGGAGGCAGACGGTGAGTGATTCTTTTTTTTTTTTTTTTTTTCGGTGGTCCGACGGTTAAAGGGCATGTACAACATTGGTAACAAACCAAAACAGATTGTTGACAGATTAACTTATAACTTACAGGGTATGAAGATGGTGCTGGTCAAAACATACCATTTAAATATTTCCACCTGAAATGGTGTATTTTTCCAGAAATTAGTAAAACAAAGACCAAAAACTGTTTTGATCTTGAAGTAAAACATCAAAACCATTCTTTATGTTGTATACAAGTAATTAACTGCTACAAACTGCTCATGGCCAAAATAATGACCTGAAATTTATAAAATGCTTAGAGTTGGGAGGGCCAGACGCATTTCGATCCTATGTTTTATAAGAAAAATTGAGTCGGGTTTTTGCAATTTTCTCATGACTCAGAAGTCCGATTGAGCTCAAATTTTCACAGGTTTATTATTTCATGCACATATTGGATCAGACAAAGTGTGAGTGCTATTCTGTGACCTTTACCAATCATGTATTGTACCTTTAAGCAAATGATTGCCGTAACATTCACTGACCCTCTCACCAGGTGTGTACAAATACTCGGAGGATCGTGTGGTCAGGGACGGTCAGCTGATCACCAGCCGCGGGCCCGGCACCGCCTTTGAGTTTGCCTTGGCCCTGGTAGAAGCCCTGAAGGGCAAAGAGGCGGCCGACGCCCTGATCCCACCCATGCTTCTCAAGGTTTGAAGACGACAAACGCACAAAGAGAAAAATACGACACAGCAGATATTAATATCAATGTTTTCAAGACTGAGGTGAGGTTTGAACTTGATGTAGACAGATTTTTTTTGTCCACCTTTGGCAATTTTTACCAGAGACGAAAATATTTGTTTTCATTTTAAAAAATTTGCATAGTCCTTTTTCTGTTTCTTTTTAATAGCGCTCCGCACTTGCGCTAAAAATAGCATGCTAAATCCTGTGACGTCACACTGGATCTCAGACAAACATTACAGCCATGCAAACGTGTGATGGGTGTGTGTGTGCGCGCATGCATGCATGGTGTATACAACGTGTGTGAGTCAATGTTTGTCTGGCATCTGGGGATTTTGTACATGCGCGTGCTGGCCAAATCACTCGTGTGACGTCATTAGTGTGGAGTGCTATTGGACATTTGTGAGCATTTGTGACTTTGTCCTGGATTCTGATGTGATTACAAAACATCTTGGGGGTGGGGACATTGTTGTATAGAGGGAATGCAGACAATGGTAGGGGGATGATTTTTGTGTGTCAGGGGTGGGGGTGCCATCGAGGTCAGCTGACCGGCAATTCAGTATTGTTTTTCAGTTGTAAATTTATCTGTAGACAGTATTCTTTTCATTGCAAAGGATAATGCATCAACTCAAGTCTTGCCCTAGAAAGCTGTATTTACTTTGGTTGCAGGTGATTGGTTTCTTATAATGTAGCCATGTTTTCTTAAATCATAATCAAATCAAGATCAGCTTGTCCATTTACACATAGTGATTGTGACCCCCTGATTAGCTTAATAACAATTAGCTTGTTTGGAAAAGAGGATTGGAAATTAACTGTTATAAACACTGTATTTTCAATTTTCTTCAGTTGCAGTTTGAGATTGTTTTCTTTGATGCCATGTATTATGTATTGTTGTGTTAGAGCTCCCTGTAGAACCATAGGGCCTTTTCGAAACAGAGGTTCGGGCTCAGGCTCCGGCTCCATTTCGTGAATCCATTCTAAAATAATGGGTATGAAAATAGAGGCTTTTGGCTGTGGTTTGGAAGTAGATTCTCTGGTTTGAAAAGGAAAACAGAGCTTCAGTTCCAATGAAAAACCACAACCTATATTTTCAGCATATTATGGATGACGGAACCGGCCTGAGCCTGAGCCTGAGCCTTAGTCTGAGCCTTAGCCTTAGCCTGAGCCTGAGCCTGAGCCTCTATTTCTAAAAGGCACATACACCCCATAATTATAGTCTTGCCCAAGACACTTACCTGGAATAAATACAGCCCAAGGACCAGAAATGCAGTACTGTAATAGCCATGACCATATGTAATGAACAGCGCCCTCTGTTGACAGTCATTGCCTTCCTTCAGTATGTAGTTGCTGAAATCTGATACTCAGCCTTGGTGTGTCTATAATGGAATGTTTAATTAACGCAATTAAGACAAGAAAACCTAATTAAAACAAAAATTCTTCCTTTATGATATGGCCAAGCCAGAAATCTGTACTAATTATTAATTGTTGTTTTTCTTTGAGGAAATCTTCAGATAAGATGTCATAAACCATTAAAAGTTTGTGAATGGTTAAAAATTGAGTTTGAATTGTTTTTACTTCATTTGACTGATGTCTTCTCGTAACGTGATATATTTATCCTTGAAAAAAATGTTAAAAGACAATACCTTATTAATAACTTATTAATTAACACTCAACTCTCTACAGTCAGTACAGCTTCGGTGACATGTCACTTGAAGCATGGGCTGTACAATAGCGCTCCGCACTTGCGCTAAAAATAGCACTCAATCTCAGACAAAGATTGCAACCATGCAAAAGTGTGTGCGTGGGTGCGTGCATGTGCACTACGTGCGTGAGACAGTTTGTCTGACATCCGGGGATTTTGTGACGTCATTAGTGCGGAGCGCTATTACTCTGGGATAGTTTTATCTGGTCAAGTCATTCTCCAGCAATGATTGTTGCAGTCCATTGGATATTTATATCAATTTATGCTTGAGAATAACAAATGAATAAACACAACCTAGCTTTGATATACAATGCTTGGAGTTAGGAGGGCCTGCCACGTTTCAATCCTAGCAGGATCTTTATCGAAGGCTTTATTGATGAGCAGTTTGCAGCAGTTCATTACTATGACATAATTATTTATGCGCCAACGCTTCAGCCAATTTATAGGCCTACATGAATGTATTTCACTTGTAGGGATAAGAAAAAAAGTCAGATCCCCTGGGAGTCGGAGTCTAGACCACAAAAACAAAAATACCCAAAAGCTGCGCCAAAGATTGCCCCCTACACAGAACAGACATCTGAAGGTGGCTGCTAAGGTGGTTGCTATGGTGGTTGCTTAGGAACCGTGGGGAGGGTGGAAACCACAAAATTGTTCATTGGCAGAGCATAATGTCATACAAGTATTGAGTGAGGTTGGGTGGCTTGGAGGGGTGGGGGGGGGGGGAGCGGTAAACCTAATGGCCAAACACAAACCTGTCAGGGACATTGTAGACAGACTATATGCTAATAAACACTCTCATTGTTGGCGCATTGGTCATGGAGCCAAATATAGAACTACCCCCTGCATTGATTCAACATATGATGTTTGAACTCATTGTCTTCTGACTTTCCTCATTAGTCGAGGACTCTGTTCTTGAATCTCTTCAGAGAAGCCATTCTGCACAGTATATGTTGGCTTGTGGCAGCCACAGGAGTAAACAGGACCAATTAGCGTTCCGCACTAATGACGTCACACCACGCGCGACGCGCACACATTATACTTCCACTCACCACACGTTTGCATGGCCACGTTGCAATGTTTGTCTGAGGTTCGGTGCTATTTTTAGCGCAAGTGCGCAGCGCTATATTATAGTGCTTCAAACAAGCCATTTCATGATTTTAGCTTTATACTTACACTCTTGTGTGAAAACAAAAAAATATATTAATTGCATTTTGAGCTTTTCTTCATGATAAGTAGAACCATGGAGCTAGAACCAGGGGCCAATTTCATAGAGCTGCTTAGCACAAAAAATTGCTTAGCACAAAAATAGCTTCCCCAATAAAACAAACCACCATTGAAAATTTCATTTGATATTCATGGTCAGTGAACAACAGCCAAAGAACAATTGCAAGTGATACACAACACACGGAAATTTGGTTGTTAATCCTGTTTTTACTAAGACAGAAATGTCATGCTTAGCAAATTTTTGTGCTAAGCAGGTCTCCTGGTTGGAGTATTAACAACAAGCTTGGGCCTCAGGGGACCTCCTTTGTTTGCTGAAGAAAAGAGGTGGTCTGTTTCCCACTAGCCCCTACTGTGACAAAAATTGGGAAGGCCAATAGGCTTGATTGTTCACCAATGAAACTGCCATCTGGGCCACATACAACCCTTTCTCAAAGCTCAGCTCCGGCTCAGGCTCTGGCTCCATTTTGTGAATCCATTCTAAAATAACAGGTATCAAAATAGAGGCTTTTGGGAAGTAGATTCTCTGGTTTGAAAAAGAAAGCAGAGCTTCAGCTTCAATGAAAAGCCACAACCTATGTTCAGAATATTGATTAGAAAGACGGAGCCTGAGCCGGAGCCGAGCTTTGAGAAAGGCCCCAGGTATGGGACGGGGCCAGGAGGGATAGTAATTTCACTGCCCTCTTTGTTTTTTAAAACCTTTAGGCCTTTTCGACCTTTTTAGGCCTGTTTAAACAGGAAGTTGTTCGTCCAATTATATCATAAAACAGTGCGATATTGTTTGGATGGAGTGCTTTTTACACATGAATACATTGTGGAACGTATTAGTGGTTATTTTGCGAGGATTTTTACAAGTCCTGGGTGTAATGAGTATAGGCATAAATTCTGAGTATTTTTGCAACAAATTCTGAATTAATGCCACTTGCCAATCAATCAGAATTTTAATCAATTTAGATAATTAAAAAGTCGTAACCATTTCCTTGTGTATTTTTGTCTTAGGGCAAAAGAAAACAATCTTGCAAAACTGGCTGTTGTTTAGGCCTATTCAAATATTATGTTCACCCTAAAAGTAAAAAAGAGCCATTCCTCAATCTCAATGTCAAAGATTTTAAAAGGGCATGTACAACATTGATAAAGGTGACAGAACAGCTACAGACTGTTCAGAATTCAATTTGTCATGAAATAAAAACAAACCTGTGAAATGTTCAGATCATTTGATCATTGGAAACAGTAGAAAACAGTGAAAAACCGTTGCAATTGTTACTTATGTCAAATTGTGTGGAAATAGCTGTCTCATTTTTTTATCTTTCCAAGATCAAAAATGTTTTGGTATTGGTTTTAGGCCTACTCTTTTCTGGATAAATACAGCATTTCAGGCAGAAATAATGTTTTCCAGTATATATTTCTACAATAACCATCTTTATACCCTATAAAATAGAAAAATACAAGTAGCTCTTTATTGACCACAGAGTTTAAAATGTGTGTAAGCTTTCATAGCAACAACTACTTCAGGAGATACTTCATCTTTATACCCTGTAAGTTATAGGTACAAATATGTGAACATTTTCTGTTTTGGATAGTTACCAATGTGTATATATTATATATACCCTTATAAGGTCAGTTGTTTGTGCAATGAAACAAAATTGTTGCAAACTGCTCAGTTGCCTGTTGAAAAAGTTATGAAAGAGGTCATGTGTACTTTTTTGTGTGGCTGGACATTTCTTTCAAAGTAGAGCTGGAGCTTAGAAAAAGTTGTGGCCACTCCAAAATTTGAACATTATGCAAGTAAACTGAATCAATTGGTCAGTTGTCCTGTACATGTGGGCCAGTCATTTCTTCAGAAGAGATTAAAAATGCTAGGACAAAGCAGTGTTCTTGACCATGCTATAAATACAATTATATGAGAGAATATACTGACCCGATTTGACCTCTAATGGTATGTGGTGACCACCGGTCACACATGTGTGAAGTTTAAAAGATGAACTGCATGACTGGTGTCCTGGCATGTCCTGGTGAGGCCAGATAAAGTGACCAGTAGCCAATTTACTGCTTAGCACAAATAAATTGCTTAGCACAAAAATGGCTTGCCCAATAAAACAAACCACCCTTGAAAATTCGATTTTTTATTCATGGTCAGTGAAAGAACAGCCAAAGAACAATTGCAAGTGATGATACACAACACATGTAAATTTGGTTGTTTTTATTAAGACAGAAATGTCATGCTTACCGGATTTTGTGCTAAGCAGCTCTATGAATTTGGCCCCAGTAGCCATGGTATAGCCTCACATGAACTGTGGAAATTCTAGGAGAAAAAATCAGAGAGGACTTGATGGGAAGTGGGAAATGATATTTCGAAATTATTGAATCTTAGTCTCTCATGTTTGATTTTAATTAAGTGCCATTTTTCTTTTATTTTGTAAACAACTGGTTGTAGTTGGCAAAGGTTGGCAAAATGTTGCAAAAACATTTCATCTTCTTTATACTGACAATGAGACCAAATTCAACTATTGTGGCAAACTTTCTAATGTACAAAAACATTTTATCATTGATTGATTGTTTCCAAAACTGTGATTATTTTTTGCTTTGCACTGATGCCCCATAGTTTCCGCCATCTAGCTTGGCAAAATCTCAGACATGTTACATTGCAAAAGTAAGGTCTTTTTTAGTTCTGTTGGAAACCAAGGCACACTACTTCAGTCAAATTTTGCTTGGAGTTAGGAGGGCCTGACATTTCAATCCTACCAGGATCTTTAATTCTCAAAGGCTAAATGACAAGAGGACAAGAACATGCACTAAAGTAAAGATACACAGACAATACAAAACTGCTGCAAACTGCTCATCAGCCAAAATGACCTGAAATATATAAAATGCTTGGAGTTAGGAAGGCCTGACTCGTTTTGATCCTAGCAGGATCTTTCTCAAAGGCTAGCCTCCAAGCAAATATACACAGAGCAAAAGGGGACACAGTGACTAGGGTAACATGGAAAACATGCAATAAGATTGGGAAACAACAAAGAGAGGATAGAGGTAATATCATACTTTGGTTTTTATCAAAGAAATACAGATTCATGGGCAAAAAATATCAAGACAGATACAGTAACAGTCATCTGTGAAAATGTCAGTCCCATACAGTGCCCACTTTTTGAGAAAACAGTGAAAAAACAGCCACATTATTTCTTAAGTTTTGGTTTCTTACCAAAGTATGATGGTCAATCAGACTTTGTTTGCCATGTGTATTGTGGAGTTCTTGTTTGCATAGCTTCTTATTAGTTTGTATGGAGATAGCACCAGTGAAGAACCAACAAGAAAATAGCATTGTCAATGCAATACTCCTTGATGATATATTTTTTCATCAATGTTTTGTTTGATCAGCCAGATTAAGATGAGTGAGTAATCGTCATGGGACACTGTAATCAGAGTGTTTAAATCGGCACGTGGTGTTGTCGGCTAATGTCAAGGGCGCATTGTGTGTGTGAAAATTGTTTCAAAATTATCAAAGATTTCTGACGCTTCAATCGAAACCTAGTTTCTACCTGATTTTTCTATTTAAAGGTAATATCATACTTTTTTTTCAAAGAAATACAGATTCATGGGCAAAAATATCAAGACAGATACAGTCACAGTCATCTGTGAAAATTTCAGTCCCATATGGTCCCCACTTTTTGACTGAGAAAACAGTGAAAAACAGCCACAGTATTTCTTAAGTCTTTTCTCTTTTATTTTTGATCTTTTAAAAGATCAAACAGATTTTCGGTCGTTGTTTTACTAATTTCAGGATAAATACACCATTTCAAGTTGAAAAATTTGAATGGTATGTTTCTACCATCACCATCTTCATACCCAGTAAGTTATTCCTAAATCTGTGAACATTTCTGTTTTGGTTTCTTACCAAAGTATGATACTACCTTAAACTGTTGATAATGTGTGTATTCCGCAATTAGATCAATTTCCTTAGTACATGTGACACCACAAAGTTGTTTGCATGGTCTAGAAAGTTTGTCCGTGACTGTAAAATTGAACCTTATTTAAAATGTTTTAAAAAAGGAAGTATAGTATTTCACAACCACAGTTTTAGCCCCACAAGAAAATTGGCATCGTCCGTAATTTTGCTGTCTGCTTTGTTTCACAGGAAAGTTTGAATTTTGGTTATTTATCTTCATGTACGCTCTCATGCTTAGTGTGTAGGTATAAGGAGAGTGCTGCGTCCGTCGCACTTTCAAGTTTGCCAACAGTGGTCCAATTTAATTCGCAATATCCCAAGTATGATGCACCTGTAATTTGGGATTTCCCCTGTTCTTTTGCTTTGCCTACATTTTGGGGCATTAGCGGGAGACGAAAATAACCTCATTTACTCAGTACTCAGAACTTTGCGGCAGAGTCTCCAAGATGTAAAAATGGACACTGCATGATTCAATTTCAGTCCAATACTCCAATGAGTGACTCAAGTTGTAATAATGTTCATGAAGATGCACAGCTTTCATTGCAATATATTTTCTCCATTCTTGACAAATGTTTGACTTGTGCGCATGTGTTTACAGTTGTCAAAATTCACAGATATGGAAGATTAAATACGTAGTCAGTCATACTGGAACTTTTTGAATGAATGTGTGCATTTTTCTTTCTGAAATTTGAAATTTGTGGAATATTTCAGAAATGTATGTTTCAATGGGATCTGTGTCCAGATCTTTTAGGATTTTGTGAAAGGGAAAATTATTGATTCAATATTAATTGATTTATGAACCAGTAAGCACTTTAATATTTTGAAAATGGCCTTTCTTTTAACCCTAACCTTCAACACTTACCACACAAGACAAGAGCTGCTTACCATACATTACTACAGTTACCACAGGGGGACTGGATATTAACAGTATACCCTCTGCACCTACTACACAGGTCAAGGGCTGCTTACCACACAATACCACAGTCTCCACAGGGGGACTGGATATTAACCCTAACCCTCTGCACCTATCACACAAGACAAGAGCTGCTTACCACACATCACTACAGTCACCACAGGGGACTGGATATTAAAAGAACTTTTGTAATGTACGTATCTGTAATGATTCATATTTAAAATGACATCATTTTTTTATTTATGTTAATTAAATTGTTCAGGTTTTTTAAAAATATTGTTGTATTTGATAGTAACATCAATTTTGATTTTCTGATCAAAAGATTATAATAACTTTATGATCAGGTCATTCGCTGGGCACGAAAATCTTCAAGACCCTTGCCCAAGGGAAATATGAAAGTAATTAATTTCCCTTATGAATTTCACTTGTGACTCTGACTTTTCAAAGGGTGTGGCAGTTCGTTGAATTACTCAAAAGCAAGATGTCACTTATCAAATTATCAAGTGCGACCAAAAACTACTCATGTCACTCCACGAAGACGAAAAAGAAGAAGAAGAAAAAATAGCCCAATCTTCAGGAAGGAACCCATGCATTAGGACCGAGTTTGTACAATACAGCAACTTTAATTGGACGGCCCGATAGGATATTAATACATTCACCGATCACTTTGGATAAGATTTATTTTTGCCCTGAAAAAGAAAACGGCCGGGGGAAAATCTGCGTTGTCGCTGTTTCAATCATGTCAGCCGGTCCTAGCAGTTCAGTTCAATTTGTGGAGAGATTGCCTCGGAGATAATGAGAACATGGGTGTCAGGTTTTGAGGGATGGGGTTAGACAGCTAGTGGATACTGCCTGGGAGGGGGTTTCTAATATAAAGAGGTAGATGCTCTTATTCTTGTCAAATGTATTAATTTTAGGGGCTTTTCAGTTTTGGTCTTTTTCTCGTAAGCGAAAAGCCTTTGTTTTTGTTCTATTATTTTTTTTCTTCTTCCTCTTCTTTTTCTTGTCGCCAAAATTCCCAAAGACTTAGCACAGGGATATTTTCAGACCAACTTTTGTCATTTTTAAACAGCCGATCTTAACCAAATTTGGTCCAAACAAAGTCCATTATAACATTTGCGTCATCATGACGTCATCAGGTGTCAAATTACAAGCAATTTAAATTTAATAATCAAAATATTCAAAAATCAACAAAAAAAACCAACCGTTTGAGATATTATGTTGATTATTTTGCCTAATGTCAATGTTAGGGAAGGTCTTCCTTTGTGACACATTGCTTGACCTCTGTGACCTCTACTTCTGGTTTTTGTTTTTTAGTTATGTCTGTGGGTTTGTTATTGGCTACAGTTTTCCAAAAAAAGAAAAAACAAATAAACAAGCATAGGGGCCTACAAGTAGAAAATTCTGGATTGCAAATTGTTATACTTATTTGTTCTGTTACTAAGAAAGGGCTATCTCCTACTTTTATCATGGAGGAAAAGATCAGGCTAGGATTGAAATGCTAGTCCCTTGACGTAATTATAATCAACTGTAAACCATTTCAGGCAATTCTTTTCTGGTTCATGAGCACTTCAAAGTAAGCAGTGTGTCTTGTTTTTTCATTTCACTTGTTGTCCAACCTTCAATCATAAGTTCCTTTAAAGGTATAATTTATGATTGGTAAAGGTCCAAGAACAGCACTCATTCTTTCTCTGATCCAGCTTATGCATGGAATGATAAACCTGTGGAAATCTGAGCTTAATCAGACATCTGAGTCAAAAGAAAATAATGAAAACCCTACTAAATTCTTTCTATAAAACATAAAGAATGGTTTTGATCTTACCCCGAGATCAAAACTGTTTTTTGTTTTACTAATTTCTGGATAAATACACCATTTAAGGCAGAAGTAGTTCAACAGCATGTTTCTACCAGCACCATCTTCATACCCTGAAAGTTATACGTAAATATGCTAACATTTCTGTTTGGGTAAGTTACCAATCCTGTACTGTACCTTTAACTTATGTCCACATCAACCTTGGGCAGGTTTTATAGTAATTTGTTCTGTTTTTTCGCAAATAATTTCATGGAAACACGGTTTATACATCTGTAATGTATGAAATGGTGACCCGATACAAGCCTGGATTGCTTGAGGGGATCTGGTTTTTCGAGTTATTGTTCTGTTTTTCACAATTCTTTCATGGAAACACGGTTTATACATCTGTAATGTATGAAATGGTGACCCGATACAAATCTGACTTGCTTGTGAGGGATCCGTCCCTGAAATGACTGCAAACCCCATGGGACTCTGACTTCCTGAAGGATGTAGCAGGAATCGAGAACGGGAAGGAAATACTCGAAAGTAGTTAGATCAGATATTTCCTACTCTAGTCACATGTATCACAGCTCACCATAGAGCTGCTAAGCACACACACAAAATCGCTAAGCATGATATTTCTGTCTTAATAAAAACAGGATTAACAACCAAATTGGTCATGTGTTGTGTACGACTTGCAATTGTTCTTTGGCTGTTGTTCGCTGACTATGAATATCAAATCAAATTTCAATGGTGTTTTTTTGTTTTATTGGACAAGCCATTTTTGTGCTTAGCAATTTTTTGTGCTAAGCAGCGCTATGAAATTGGACCCGGAAGTCCAATAGAAACAAAAAATCCTGACATTTTGCCGTGTTCGCATCTCAGATTATCCGTGGTGTTTTTTCTGTTTAAGGTATTGCATTATCAGAATGTGATCACATCCTTGACTCGCATCCTGTGTTCATCCCGTTTACGGCCGCAAGAGGATTTTCAAGGAATCTAGACTAAGGAAGTGAAACTGTTTGGAATTGTAATCACGTTTTGTGACGTTTGATTGCAGCTTTTAAAAGTATACAGTAGTTTGTAACTATAGAAGATTCTATCGGTGTTCTTGTGGTGTTTCGTTACATTTTTTGTAAGTTTTTGAAATTGTTTTTTCAGTACCGGTACTTATCTTCCTTGTAAACCATGCTGACTAATTTCGCCATTTTTGTTTGTTTTTTTGTGCTTTGTTTTGTTGTTGTTGTTTGTTTTATAATTACAAATAGGGTATTAGGGAGACATGTTATCATCTGAAAGTGAACATTTGGGAGACATCGAGAATTAGGGAGACATATCGATGTCTCCCTAAGGTATCAGCTACATTTTAAAGACATATTTTTATTGACAAAAAATGCTCTCAATATGAACATATGTCAATTTCAAGTTCATTGGTTTGTAGGATGTTTAGAAGTAGTTAATTTAAGTTTGTGCATGACCCTATGGGAAAGTCTCCTTCAGGTCCCATCCTCGGTTAATAATTTACATATTCATTTGCATATTATTAATATTATTTATTTATTTTTGTATTTTTGTTGGGGGGGGGGGGTCATGCATTTGATTGAAAATTTTGTTGTCACCGTTGAAAATATTTCATCTTTTCATGGACACATAAACATGAAGCATATTCTAATAGGCCTACTATAGTTATATGATTATTAATGTAGCCCTATACATATCATTTGATTTGATTGAACAAGCCAATTTGAAAAGGGTAATTTCTCCTGGGAAAAAAATGATAGTCATATCAATTATGAAAACAGATTTCATTTTTGATTTGACGTTTCTCCCGCCCTATATTCAAATGGGGCTGTCATTTGTAAAACAGATCGGCCGTATTATCAAGCTATGGAGTGCTTCACAATTAAATGTGTCTGTATTTTGTATGAGCATTGCAACTTTCTCAGTGGCAACCATGCGGAACAATGACATGATATACATCATGCTTTAGAGAAATATGAGGGTTTGATATATGGTGTGTATATGATTGTGCTGTCAGCCATATCCATGATATATCTACATCTGTATTGATACTGTCTGCTAGCCCAGACCTTTTCAAGTTTTTAAGCGGTATACGCTTGTATTCCATCAGTCTACGTCAAAATGGGGTAACTCAGAAGAAAAGCAAAACAGAATAGCCTTGCTACTGCACCGTATTATTAATTTGAATGAACTTGTAATGTCACCCTTCACAGGTGGAGTGTACAGAACGTCCCTGACCATTGTTGGTTAGTACAGCCATGGCTATTTTTATCCCTCTATTCTTTTTATTAGTACAGTACCATTGTGCACAGGGGAAAAGTTTTACCGAGGTTGAGGTCACATTTTGAACGGAAAATTGGATTGCCTTTTATTTTATACTACAGGACCACAGGACACTTTTCAGAGATTTTTGCAATTTTGGCAATTTGAAGGTTCTCTTTATTTCCACCATGATTGTATTCAAATACTGATCGTACTTTTATATTTGTGAAGTCTTGATCGAGTTAATTGGATTGGCGTTTGAGTCGAGCTGGATTTATTATGCCTGTCTGCTTGAAGTTTGTGCCAAATGCTATTGCCTCATGTATTCATTATAGTTCTCGGTTTTAAGTGGACACCAAAACAACAACAAACAACCAGACAAAAAGCAAAAGTAAACAGACAAAAACAAACTAAACTAATAAGCAATCTAGATTTCAGACTGTGAAATGGCTGATGCTTGTTACAACATTATTGTCTTATAAAAGTGGTTTGTAGATACTATACTTTGACCATAAATATGAATTTCTTTAAAAGGTACAGTATATGATTGGTAACATACCTAAACAGAAATGTTTACAGATTTACGTAAAACTTACAGGATATGAAGATGGTGCTGGTAGAAACATATCGTTAAAATATTTCCACCTGGAAAGCTGTATTTATCCAGAAATTAGTCAAACTAAGACCAAAAACAGTTTTGATCTCGGGGTAAGATCAAAACCTATCGTTATGTTTTATAAGAAAAATGGAGTCGGGTTTTCACTATTTTCTTGTGACTCAAATGTCTGATTGAGCTGAAATTTTCAAAGGTTTATTATTTCATGTACATGCTGGATCAGACAAAGTGTGAGTGCTGTTCTGTGACCTTTACCAATCATGTGTTGAACCTTTAACTCTTTATCAATTACCTTGTTCACTCTTCAGTATTCTTGTGACAAGGGTTAAACAAAAAACTGTCAATCCTGCGGTTGAATCTACACTTGATTCTCAAGAGCTTGTTCAGTCCTGCAAATATTAACTGTTAGAGATTAACATCTCTACTGTGTTGTTGTTGGTGTCGTATAGTTCACACATCAGATATGGACACGGTCAATATAACATATCACGCTGTGACAGGACAAACCTTGACAGGTTCATGGGGTCCTTGCTGACTGGTCAAGGTCCTTGCTGGTCATTATTTGGTGTTTAAATATCCATCTGACCCCCCAGTGTTCTACCCTTGGTCCAAATCTCTTGGACCTGCCCCTGCCTTGGACCCTTTCGCTAATTCGGTGGAGGTTTTATGTCCTGTTGGTCTTTAGTTGGTTCCATGATCTGATCATTGTATCCATACCCAAGGAAGCTTTTGTTCTGAGACAGAGCCCTTTTGCCAACCTCAGTAATGGACCATATGTCAAGAACACATGATGTATAAAGAACTTTTAACAAAGACCTCCTACAGCTCAAGCACAATGAGTATTTGGTCAACTTATCTGGACTTATCTGGGGGGTGGTCTGTATCTGTTGTTCAGGAGGATAATCCTGTAGTTCATGAAGTAAACAAGTGTAGTGTAGTTCCTGTGTGGCTGTTTTTGCATGTAGCTGAGTTAAGTGGCTTTGTGGTACTCTTTTGTCTGTTTGGTGGGCAAGGTTTTGGCCTTTTTACCTGGGGCCAATTTCATAGAGCTGCTTAGCACAAAAATTCGCTCAGCATGACATTTCTGTCTGAGTAAAAACAGGATTAACAACCAAATTTCCGTGTGTTGTGTATCACTTGCAATTGTTGTTCACTGACCATGAATATCAAATGAAATTTTTAATAGTGGTTTATTTTTTTCATTGGGCAAGATATTTTTATGCTAAGCAATTTTTGTGTGCTAAGCAGCTCTATGAAATTGGCACTGGGTCACTTTAAATAATTGCAGGGAACCAGTTGCAAGCAGGATGTAGTGATGTGACCTTCGGCCGGTAAACATGCACTTTTTGCCAAGGAACCCTAATTCATAAGCTTAGAGACATGTTTGTGCTTAGCAGCATTTTAAATTTAATTCTCTTCCACCCCTATACTCATGGGTAAATTGCATCTCATCATACCTTCTTAAAGTTCTCTTTTGGGAGTAGTGAGCAAAGTTTAAGTAACTTCGGTCAATATCTCCCATGCAGAAAATCTGCACCACTGCAAGTCTCGAATCAACAAAAATGAATAAAATTTCAACAATTCATATCGATTCTCAAAATATCTGCAAAATGTCTTTTATTATTAAAAAGTGAAACCGAACAAAAACAAAATAATAATAATGTTGGTCTGGCATACATGTACACCTCAATTATTACAATACAACATAGTGAAAGTGATTTTCATTTTTTGTTTTAAAAAAAATGACAGATTGTTGAGCACAAAAAATTGTCAACACTCGAAACGGCCATACAATGAAATAGACAATAAAAAAAATAATAATACATACACACACGTCACATGTTGATATGCAAAAAACGTACATTATTACACACATTCGGTGTGCAGTGCCATGAAACATACAGTTTTAAAAAACATTGTTTTTTTTCTTTGTGTACAATAGTTTTTAATCTTTCCAAAAAAAACCACATGATTTCATATCATATTCAGTAATGTACAAAAAATGAGATACTGTGTGAATTTTTTTAACAATATTGCCAAATAATGGCAGCACATGAAATACACAATGACATCATAATTTATATTTTTAAAAAGCAGGAATATTAAATGTCCTTTGTAGAGTCACCTAGTCCGATAAATACTTAGTCAAGAGGAACAAGTGAATTATACAAAAAATTCATCAAAATTTTAAAAAATCACCCCCCCCCTTCTCAGTGCTACACGACGAAGGCAATGTTTGGTTATTATTTTTTTTTAAGTTCATGTTAGTTTCCAAGGCAACGGATCCCAGAAAGCACCATTTTTATCAAATTTTTGTGTGGTTTGAATTTTTTTAAAAATTCCAGAAACAGAAAATTCTTCTCACCAAGACAGAAATCCTCTCCGGTATTTATTTTTTTAAGATGTACTGTCTGTTTCTAAATACAAAAGTTGGATTTTTTAAGATTTCAAAATCCAATCTATGGGTGGATTTTCAATTTTTTTCTTATTTTAGAGTCTTTTAAAATCAGCTTGTACTTTGGCAAACGAATGCCAAGCAAAATCAAAGCTGTCTTCGGACACGACTCTCGAGGTTGCTTTGTTGTTTAGACCCACACTTGGCAAACTTCCACGACCGATTAAAATCTTGTGGTAAGCAAGAAATTTTTTGAGAGACCTGTCTCATCATTGCACATGATAGTTAAGTTTCACACACGGTGATACATCATATCGAAAATAATAAAATAATAATACTCGAATCACCAATGTTTTTCTCTCCGTTTGTTGGTCTGGTTTGGACCAACCGAAAAGTTTGTAGCAAAACACAGATTATATAAAAAAAGAAGAAATCCTAACAACTTTCAGTTTGTTTTTTTACAAATAAGTTAATTAATTTAATTAATTTTAAAACAAAACTTTAAAAAGAGTTGTAACTCTGCCCAGGCAGCACAGCAGTGAACGCCAGTTGTTAAATAAAAAACGACGGCATAACTTTTAAATAGATTTTTTTTTTCTTACTTTTTTTTTTTCGTTTTTAATTTATTTGTTAAAACAATGTTTTGGGGGGTGATAAGCCCCCAAAACGAAATGTTTTGTAATTTCAGGACCTTTGTTTTTTCGTGTATTCCACAGCAGCTATGGATAAACGTTTGGCAGCAATCTCATTTCTCGTTCCACATTCATTTGAATAAATACCACCAAAAATAAATACAATTAGTTGATCCACACATCACTTAGTATACAAGCGTACGACATGTAAAATAATTAACTTTTGTCCACCATTTTTTTTCATCTCTCCTATACAAGTATACAATACCCGAATACAGATTAAATAATTACCATAATTAATTTGTGTTGTTTTTTTTGTACAAAGAATTAATTTTCCAAAAACAAAAAAAGAATACCATTTACAACAACGCCACCTCGCTTTAAGAACTTGTAAAATACAAAAAAAGGTTCTGTGTTATCCTTTTTTTTGATGGAATGAGTTTGTAAAAAACACAACAAAATAAAACAATGATAATAAAATGAAATACTAGTGCAAATACTGTGGCTACTTTGGTTGGGTTCCCTGACTTTAATGGTGATACAAGTCGGTGAGTAATGTGTGGGTACCAGACTGTTTGCCGTGCGTGGAGCCATTTTAGACTGGTGCACGGAAGCCAAGATGGCAGCCATGTCTTTCAGGTCTGGTTCCCAATCACTGCAATAATCTAGAGCTACTACAGTTAGCCGCAGCCCAACTTGAGGACTCTGCTTTTCTGTGTTTCAATAATTCTGATTTCAAGTAGAACCGATCACACACAGTTATAATAATTAAAAGAAAATTGCATTGATCTAGTTTCTTGTTTTACAAAAGGTGAACGAAAAGAGACACACATTAAAATCCTGGTCTTCAAGCTTTGAGTGTTTGACACAAACCAGCGTAGGAACAAAACTCATAAACATACTTTGGAATTAATGAGTATTAATATCTAGGAGAAATGAAGAGTTTTTCCCTATCAAAAGTGTTCTGTTTTATATCATCCGCAGCAAATAGTATGCAAATGCTGTTTTGCTGATAGAGTTGATAGGCCATACTTATTGCAATTTGGTTAGGTTATTGGTCTGAGTGAAAAGTAATTAATCAGTCGGCCATTGAACTTTCATGATTAAGCACAAACAGGCACAGTGCAATGCACTGCTGAAATACTGTGGAAAATAGCAATGCCAGATTGACACTGTACAACCATCTCTACCTAATCATGCAAATTAATTAATCTTTTGTACACGGTGATAAATAATCGGGCCAATCAGAGAACACCTGACATGAATATGCATCACTTCATGAATATGTATAAGATGTTGTAAGTATATAAAACAAACATGGAAGGATCGCTTAAGGCAACTTGTGCCTTTTTGTTTTCAAAGTTAAATTCTCTTTTGTTTTACTCTGTGTCAATACAAGTACTGTTTGGGATTATAGAGGCTTTCAATAATTAAAAAACAAAATAGAATGAATTTGCGGAATTATATTAATTATAAAAAAGACTAATTTCTTCAAAACAGGTTGGTTTTTTTTGGTCTTGGACTGCATGGAAAACATTTCGCAAAAAAAAAGCAAATTTCTAATTTGGAGTTGATCTTTTCAAAGTTGTTAATGAAATTAATTGATCAATTCTACTACACCCTGTTTGTACAACATGTATAAAAAAAAAGCGTGTTATTTTTTTACCCCGAGTTCAAAGGGTTTTCGTAAAAAATGCACTTAGTGGTACGTGGAAGTAGGATATGGTTAATACGTAATACATATTTTTAGTCTTTTGTCGTAATTGAGCACAGAAAGGGCACAATTTTGGAAGTGTGGTAGGTCAAATAATTATTGCATCAGAAAATGCGCCAGGTTTAAGCGCATAATAGTCGTCCGTTCTGTGTTTGTTGGTTTTTTGCAACCAGATAAGCTCAAGTTTTTTATCTCATCTCCTGAATTAATTAACAACATAATGCCCCTCCCCTCCTTCAAACTCCCCTTCAAAATTTGGAATAGCTGGTTTCAATTACTGGACTACATTGTGTCGGGTGTTGTTTGTTTTTGTCTTGGCACGATCCAATTATCCTGAAGGGGGGAGGCGATTTCTCTTGCGATCTTCCCTCCTTCTACAATAAAAAAAAAAACTGCATCTCTGGAGATGGTCACTATGGAAACACTGCTTCCTGTGTTTTGCAAGCTCTTTTTTAAGTGGTGCTCAAGGACCCAGTCATTCTTACAGACATACACGTCATGGAAAAATCACCGCTGCAGGCTATACTGTTGCTACGACCCGACCTTTGTCTTCATACTCAAGTCCTGAACCTTTCTTTAAAAGAATTTGCTTATTTTGTGTTTTACGTTAAGAATTGTGCTCAATCTTCATTGCCATAGTGTCCCTGGGTGCTAGGTTCATCCTAAGCACGTCCATTTCTCTAAACCTACACGTTATAAGCCCCAGAACCAATCTTAGACACGTAGTAAAAATTCATGTAATTGACGAAAATTGCCAATTGTATAGAAAACAAAACAAATTGGTGTCCGCAGCATCGGCAGCATATATTCATTTTTGTACACACGTTTCTTTTTTCTTCTTATAGTAGCACCGTGACGTCTTTCAATACCAAAGAACAATCATATTAATGGTCCCTGGTGCCGTCATTGTCTGTCGTTTTCTTCTCGTTAAGTTCGGTCAGTGTGAGTGGTCCTTGCTTGAGCTTCTGGCTTGAGCTTCGTGGACGTCAGAACAAAATGTCGTCTCTTTGGAGAGGGGACTCATGGGAGGTCGGTTTGCTAGAGGTTGTTGGATCCACCGGTCAGTCAGTCGTTCCGGTCATCAGTTTGTCCAGTCTTCACTGGTACAGGATGTACCTCTTGACCATCGTGGGCAGTGGGAGTTGGTAAATGTCTTCGAGGTTTTCCTTGCCGACTGATACGCGGATGCCCCTCCTGCACAAGTCTTGAAGGGGTAGGGGTGAGGCTGCATATAAGAAAGAAAGAAAGACGTAGACAAATGAAATTTTGCTCTTGTACTGTGAAGAAACGACAAAAGGTGAAGAAACCAATTTACTCTACTACAAAATAACGCAAATGCTTGAACTTTCAAAATGAACCCAGAATATGAGCTTGAAGAATCCGGTTTCATTCAAAGAAGCATAATCCCATTCACTGTGCTTCATTAAGGAAGTACATGTAGTTGAGTCATATTTAACTCAAACATACACACTGAATAGATTAACAGATTGGATTTTGAACCAGTATTTCCCTCGATAGCATATTTCAATGCATCATTCCTACAGGAGAGTGCGTCGCTCTTCCCCTCCGAACCAGAAACGCTAGCCACCAATTTCTTTTCCCAATTTGAGAGAGAGACAAAAAGGGCGGAGGGAGTCCAGTAATAAAATTGGAACAGGATATCACTGGGGGGATGTTACACACGCAGACTCCCACGGGAAAATCTCCTGGGGGTGGGTGGAGCGGATTGGGGTAGGGCTAGAAGCCTGATGTAGATACAGTAGTATGATGTTGACTCGTTTCAAAGACCATGTCGAGTGGATTCTCATTTATATGTTCGAGGTTGCTGCTCAGGCCAAGTTTATAACTTGTTACATAGAACAGGTGCTATGTAAAAGTACCAATTTCATAGAGCTGCTAAAGTACCAAAATTTGCTTAAGCACCAAAAACCTTGGTAAATAAAAATCAGTATGCCAGCCAAAACTCCTTGTGAATGTTACGCTCAGCAAACAATAGCCGAATACAAGTCAAAAGCAGTAAATATCACATGAAAATTTGATTGGTAAAATGGTAATCTTGTTTGATCAAGGAAGACCTTTCATGCTTAACCAAATTTTATGCAAATTGGTCCCTAGTTTGAGGACAACACAAACCAAAGACTGAGAGATGCAAAATGAGAATCCGTTAAGGATGTAATTTGAGGTTCGTGCTCATTTCAGCAGCAGGTTTGAGCCCCTAGCAGCCAAAAACACGTACCCAGTCCTTATTTCATTTCAATGACCCAAAGGTATACAGGTGTTCTTCAAACCTAAATTCAATCATTCTTGAACAGGAAAACACATCAACTATCAATATGGAATTGTAATAAAACGGAACAGTGCAAGTTTTGCTGAACACTGCTGCTACATTTACATAGTCAAAAAATCAACCGGTTTGTATGACCTACTGCAACCCCAGCACGGGGTCTGTGCTCCACCCAGCTCGGCAATAATATTTCCTCGTTTAGGTTTCCTCATAAAATTACAAGGAAGACCTGTATACATACATAAATGTGTGTGTTTGGCACTTGCAAACTAGGGCCTAACCATCGTGAAGTCATTTAGAAACCAAAACAAAAGCTAGTTTGTGTTTGTTTTTTCATGTATTTCTTTCAGAAAACTTCATCAGACCACATTATTTAGGAGGAAATTAAACCAGCAAAGGAGGAAGGACATCCTGAGTAAACTCACGGATCTTAAACCCTCCTGGGACACCGATCGACCTTTCAGTTTTGCGGACCATTTTTTGTTCTCTTTTCCTGGTTGTTATTTTCTGGGGTTTTTTCTTTGTGATGCAGCTTAGGCAAGCAGCTTATCGCCACCCTGCTTTCAGAGTAAAAAAGCTGCAGCATTTGGATAGTGATAATCAGTTCGGACAATTCCTTAAGCAGATTGGCTGTAATGTCTTCCTGGTCCTATACAGCATCCCCTGAAAAGCTTTACACCAAATATCCTCTCAAATATCCCCCACAGCCGAATTCAGTGTAAGACAACCAGAATCCTGCTCACTGTAACCAAACCATCCTTCAATTGAATGATACTTGGCAAGCATCTATGCAGACGGTTAGGCTTACAAAGAAACCTTCTTCTTTCGAAGAGGTCACTTTTTCTTCGTACAATAAGAGAATAGCTTAGGATTAGGCACAGTCTCGTCCTTACTCTACGGTCTGCGTGATGCCTTAGGGACAAGGACACTGCTTTTGTGTTTAATTCTGAGAGCACACTCTGAGCCCGGAAAATACTGCACGAGTTCAACGAGGAGGGAAGGACTGTATTAGTCTCTCAGGAGCCAAATGTCAATCATTTCTTTGCGTTTCGGATATTAATAAGCTTCTTGTTCAAGACCAAGTCTTGGGTTACATTGAGATGCAAGATAAGGGAAGGTCCTAGCTCAGCTGAGCTCCCCTGAATCAGATGCGGGACAAGTTTGTTTTTAGATTCAAATGAGAATCGTCTCTTAGTTTTTACAGTTTTGATGGAAAAAACAAAATTGATTGAATGATGATACAACTGATCAGTTAGAATTTGGTTGACCAATGCAACTAGGTTTTAAGAATTTGTATCATTTATAAAGTGATGGCCATGATGGTAACGTGATTTAAATCTACGTAGGACTTAAATATCAGACATGCTGGTTGTTGTGGCTAGTTTCTTTCATATCCAAAAAGTAATTTATCTGACAGTAACTTCCTTGTTTTGTTGAAAGCCTTGTGGTGAGGTTGCTTGTACCATGGAGCTAGGAAGAGACTCCATGGTTGTACTGTGATTTTAAACATTACATTAGGTTAAAAGTTAGGAATAAGGAGAAGCAACTTACGTTCAAGGCCTCCAAGGTATTTGACTGAGATTTCACAGTGTCCCCAGACGGCGCTGACAATTGGAAATAGTCTTTTGCCTTTAAGTCCACGGAAGGCAACTCCGAGAAATTGTCCGTTTGCGATGAAACTTAGCGTGCCCTCGTCCATGTCTAATACCATCAGGAATTTGTCCGGCACAACAAATGAGTCCGAGTTGGGCACCAGCGGGTAGGACATACCAGCCTTGTGCTTGGCATCGTGGAAGATCTTCTTCCTACAGATGTCCCAGCCCCAGGACTCGGCGTTGCTTCCGACGAGCGACTGGTACCCTACGCAGTGAAGAGGAGCATTGGCGGTGGCCACGCCGACTACAGCGTGCGTCCCACGCTGTCTTGAGTTCCAGTACACTTCAAAAACGTGGAGTCCCCTTGTGAAGCCGACTTTCCCGCGTATACAGTCCGTGCTCTGCGCAACTGGGTGTCTGTGGAACGTGGAGGGGTCGTCTTCCTTGACGAATATGTTCAACGACCTGTCCTCTTCGTTCCAGGCGTACTTGTACTGCAGTTCTTTGTCGGCCGGAGGCATGTCCAGCAGGGTGTCCAGCCGATTGGGCTTGACCAAGTCCCCGCTGTAGATGAGTTCTCTCTGTGTGATTTTGTTGGAGGGTTCTCTGGCAATTTGCTTCATGCCGCCGGACAGTTTCTGCCCCATGACCAACGATCGACTCATGCAATTACCCGCCGTGTTGGCCGCTAGGAAGGTGCTACTACTCTGGAAATCCAGGACGTCTGCTTGTCCGGTGAAACACACCACAACTTCTATCCAAATCGAAAAAAAAAACAACGAATTCTTCTATTTCAATCTCTCGTGGAACTGTCGATCCTAGTTTGGTTTATTAGATCCTCTCTGGTCGGTGTCTGGCGAGTCTATGAAGGCCCACCGGTACGGGATCCCTGCTTTATCTACTGCGGAGGCTATTGTTGTCCCTCCTGCACTAAGCTGTCATTGACAGGGGTCAGTGATTCTGACGTCACCAGCACAGGGCCTGCATCAAGGACAATAAAGAATAGAAACATCAGTACTCAAACGACACACAGGTCACACACACAAAAGACCAATAATCAATAGCATACATTTGTTAATGTTAATTTAGAGCTTATCTTAGAAGGACAAGCAAAATGGACACATGAACACAAAGTCCCTCTTAACTTAAGGTCACTGGTCAGGTCATGGGAAAATGTTGTCAACAAAAACAATTTATTTGTTATAATAATCCATCAGGAGTCCTTGGCCAACAACATGCAGTAAACAAAAACGAGAATGCTTGATTCAATCCCACACCTTCAGCGTCTACGGCCTCCGTTAAAAATAAATAAGTCCCTCTTGGCACAATGAGACAGGGAATGACGTGATTCCTCCCAACAAAAGGCGAGGCATCGAGTTATAGCACCCACTCGCTCTCGTGTTTCAGGATGCCGTGAAAGGGAACTCGTGTTCTTATCATTTATGATCAAGGAATTGTAGTGATTGTCTGGTTGTGTCTACCGTGCCAAATACAGCCCACATCCTTGATTCCATTCAAATGACCACAGAGCCGTAGTTGGACGGATATTTGGACTAGCTGGATGGACAGAACGGACCAGCAGAACAAACAGGCGGGAGCGTGGGAGGTTGGGAATAAAAAGGGGAATTCTCTAGAACCCCATTTTAATCAAATTATTTCTAATGACAGTCTGACTATTTTCGGCCTGTATTACTTCTTTACTCTTTAGTGATAGTTTTTCTTTCCACGAAAATTCAAAGGTAAATTACATTGAAAAGTGAACATGTGGTTATTTGATGATTATATTTATTAAAAAGCCGTATCCTCTTCGAGTGATCCCCCATGTACCGTTCCCAGGTTGCAGCATTGCTGCACGTATCGGTGAAATGATCCTTAGGATATGGCGGTGCGTGCGTGGTTTCATGGCTTCTGACTGCCAAACGAACAAAGATAGTTGACTATTGCGGTCACCACCACCAACATAGGGCTGGATGGCTCAGTTGGTAGAGCACCTGTACGGTATTCAGGAGGTTACCGGTTCAAATCACTCTCCAGTCAATTTGTCTTTGTTCACTTTTCAATGAATTTAAAATTCAGTCAGTTTCCCTTGTGCTTATTTGATGAGTAAATTACTTTGGACAGGAGATCTCTTCAGATCTCCAGGAGAAAAAAATGAACATCCTCATCAGACCCCAAGGGATTCCGGGAGGAACTACAAAATACCCTCTCCCTTTTCTCTCATCCTTACCCCACTACCATCACCGTCATTGATGACTTGAAAACATCCATCTCTTTTGTTTGCCCTACTGAGAAACCAGACAGCGATAGGATTCATAATGAGCTGAGTAAATAATGACCGGGAGTAAACAGGTCTGAATCACGTACTCCGTTGTGGGCACGTGCTGTTGTTGATGAGCACCAAGGTCTAGTAGGACAGTTACCCTACCTGTGTGTGTGTGTTAGAGGTACGTGTGTGGGACTGATTCCTCCTCACAGCACAACACCAAAAGTTCACTGGGTCATCCCTCCATGAACACAGAGACTTCCTATTGACACAATGATGTCATAACTTGGTATTTCCATGAAATGCACGCCATGCAGAAGAAAAGGGATGCACACCAAAGTCGGATATACGTGTAAACTACCATGTGTGCTTTCAGCAACCCTATCAGTAACAAAATATGATGTTTTCCTTCATCTACATTACGTCGATGATATTTCATAACCATTTCCACGTTTTCTGTTACAAAAATCAAATCTCTTCGCAAAATTTTGATTGTACAACGAAACACGCCTCCATTTCTTTTGTTACAGCATCATCAAAGCGGAATTTGTGCCAAATTCACAAACCAATATTTAAAAGAAAGAAAATCAATACAAAAATGTCTGTGAGTGCCTCACCCCCATACCAATACAGCAGCATATTTATCGGGTATATCATTTCAACAGAAAACAAAGGCCTCGAGTTATTTTTGGTCGATTGAATCAGTACGCCCCCCTCCCCTCCCACCCACTCCCGTCGTCGACGAAGGCAGTGGACTGCAACGAACAAAGAGATCTCTCCATCCACGCTGAATGAGACTCAAATGAAAAAAAATATAAACCACTGTTGTTTCTTTCAACTGGGCGCGATACAAAAGACCGTTGCATTGCTGACCACATTGCAAAATGAAAATGGAGCAAGCCACGCCACGAATGCTCCTCCGAACTCTCCCTATACCGTACGTAACAGCCCACAGGAGCACTACACAATGGAATTTTGCGCTGTGACGACTCTTTAGGACGGTCGATCAATTGACCAGAGAAAAAAATGGGGCACACCCACGACCAAGAACCACAGCTGTGCTCGATGACGTACAAATGTTTTGCCCGACTGGGAACTGCCATGCAGTTACCCGTACCTGATCGGGATGACTGATTCTGCATACAGTCGTGGGTGCGACTCCGTCTGGTGCCCCATGACAACCACAAAAATATTTCTGTATTAATCCTAAAGAATAGTGTGTTCAATGCTCAACGCACGAGAGAACGACCGACGAACAAAGGGACTGTTCAAGAAAACCCATGAGGCAAATACCATAGATTTTTTAACACAGGACGTACAAACAGCCAACAGCGGAACTGCATTCAAAGTGCATATTTTCAATGAAATCTTTCCTTCCTACGCAGTTTCAGTACAATTCTACAGTAAACATGCCATTTCAGATTCAACATGAAACCATAGTGAACTCACCCACAGCTTGGAACAGATAGGCCTACTTTGTTTTTCACAAATTTATAATCTGTGGATTTTAACGGCAGATATCTCTAGCTTTCTGTACCAGTGAATGTCTGTCTGTCAGTCAATGACTATTCACTTATTATGCATTGAATGACTGGACCTCGTTAAAAATTGAAAAAAAAAAGCATCAAAATTTGTCCCTCCTTGTCTTTAGGGAATATTATTAAGGTATTGATGAATGACTAGCAGGGAATGCCTAGCTATGACTGGTAGTGGCTGGGAATGCCACACACCAACCGTAAGCAAATTGAGGTGAGTCAGTACATACAAGCAATATATGATTCATTACACAAGCATGACTGTACAGTATGTGTGTGCATCATGCACCACAAATATACTGTGTGTTATGTGTGACAGGAGGTTCGAAGAAATCAACTTTGAACAGTCACATAGCTGTGATCAATCGGTACTCGGGTATGGCCCAATGGATCCACAACCACTAGACTAGACTTGGTATCCAGTCTAGAATTAGTAGTGCCATTGGAATTGATGATACACCAAACAGGGCACTGTACTGTTCTATGTATTTCTGCTATGTCCTGCTGACACAACAGTCAGCATTTAGTCAGACTTGATTTCAAGTCTACAGCCTACAGGGCACCGGCATAGTTGGCGATCGTTGTTGTTTATGTAAAGTGTATGTACAGTACATTGTTATGTGCTGATTCAATGCAGACTTTTAATAGAGTTTTTGTGATAAGAGGGTTTCAGTGAATTGCCCGAGTAGAAAAATATTGACTTGCTTGATAAGAATGTACATAACATGCAGGATCTTGGATGCCCCCCCCCCAAAAAAAAAAAAACATCAAACAAAACCTATCAGACATATTACATAACTTGAGCTGGGATTACATAAGTATTATTAATGATTGCTGGTATTAATTTATATTATCTGTTATTATTAAGTGTGTTTACAGGTTTGTACCTGAATGTTGGAAGGGCATGATAAACAGTTAGACAGAAAAGATAGGCCCCGGGACTTACCATAATATCACCCTTGGTTTTCCCCTCTTCAGTCTAAAACATAGAGGCCAATTTCATAGAGCTGCTTAGCACCAAAAATTGCTTAGCACAAAAATGACTTGTCCAATAAAACAAACCACCATTGAAAATTCAATTTGATATTCGTGGTCAGCGAACAACAGCCTAAGAACAATTGCAAGTGATACACAACACATGGACATTGGTTGTTAATCCTGGGTTTTTTTAAGACAGAATTGTCATGCTTAGTGAATTTTTATGCTAAGCAGCTCTATGAAATTGGCCCCAGGCCTCCTTACACAGATTATCACATGCTTATGTTCCTCCTAGCCTTTTGTTTGGAACTGTTTACTAACATCCCTGTTTTGTATACAGCCCTTATTTTAAATCCTAGGCTCTAAAAACCCCATACAAATATCCAAACCAGCTTCTTTACAGCTATGCTTAGAACATGGACTATGGAGGTATACCTCCATGCAAATTAGAGGAACCATCATAAAATGTGTTTGGTAAACACAACACACCATGGGGTCTGCACTTAGCAGAGATTAGAAATACTGTTCCATTCAAAACACACGCTACAGTAAACTCATGTTACATGCATGATTAAAACAGATGGAGAGAACAAGTGAGTTGCATTCACATGCAAATATACATTGAGTACAATGTACCTGCACTATTTGCAACAATGATTGTTATGGGTTGACACACGCACACAAAAGATAGACAATATGCATGAACAAAAGCAGGTACCCCCCCTATCATAAAAAGTGCAGTAATCTAAATTTTCCACTGGAACTAGAAAAACCCAATTAAATGAATGAGGCAGATTGAACTAAAGCAGCGGATTGGTTTGAATTTGAAAGAGTCACAGGAATGAAAATCTGCGACTAGATTCAGTCAAGTTTGTGCTTTTGGTAAGCACTTCCAGTTTTCCAAACCTTTTTCCTGCTGAAATTCAATATTGTTTTTTGAGGTTGTAATGTAATTCCTGCATTTCAAGTCTTTCAGTTTCACAAACAACAACAGCCAGTACATTCCTGGTTCCACATTCCTCTGTCATAAATATAATCTTCCATCAGCCTTTTCCTTTTTTAGATTAGGGAAACATTTTTTCCAGCGAGTCTTGATATCATGGGGCGATAACTGCATGGAAAAAAAGGCAAGATAATTTATGCAACAAAAGGTTCTCCAAAATAGTAGCACACACAGTAGGCTTATACCACACATAATTATAAACGTATGCTTCAGTTCACAGATAGTACAGCACACAATGTGTTGATCTATGTGTATATGGATGTGCACTGTATATAAAAAATGAGCAGGCCTATTCCAAACATGGTCACAGCATGATCTTGTTATCTCTGTGTGATGCGACTGATGGGATGTTGTGAAACAAAGACCCGCCACCCAAGGGCATGGTGTAGTAGTATCATCAATGCTTTGTGTAAAATTTACTCTACAATAGAAGACCCGACCAGTAAAACCTCATATTGACCAATTCATCACAAATGAGTTTGATGATCTAATAATTATAATAATTTTATGTTCATATCTTTATATTTTCATCTCCTTTCCGGCTCCCCATTGGAAATCCCATAGGCTTTCATAATGTAAATCCTAGATATAGTCAAATCTATATTAAAATTCCTGTCATAAAATCATACACACAAACCATTACAACTAATTTATTCCAAAAAATAAAAGAAACAAAAAGAAGAGAAATAATACTAGAAATGGAAAAAATCCATAATTTTTGGAAAAAAAAAATTAACAAAGAAACTCATCAGGTGTAATATGGATAGGAATGATGTATTAAACATGTGGCATTGTTCTCACACATCCGTGGGGGTATGCCACTTCCTGCCCACAAAAATGCAAAAACCTGAGTGATTGTATTCTATACCGGCTCCATATGGGCCTACATACAACCCTATGACAACAAAGAACTCCATAGACCTGTACACTATAACAGCCTCTAGGATACAGTGAGGAGTATATGAGGGTTGAACAAAAGACAAAGGAGAAAACCCAATGGCAGTACTCACTGTGTTTAAAAATCCAACATTTGATGAGTGGAAGATGTCTCCCCGACGAGGAAGAGTTGGCTCGACGGTTTGATAAATTATCCAAAAATTGGTTGCTGTGTCACCGCTGATAAATTAGATGTTTCTAGCGCGATAGCTTGTTGCCGAATGGCCTGTGTGGGAGAGGGTATACAGCGCTTATACTATACCACCATCAGACAAAGGCTTCCCTACTGAATGAGATTCTGAGTCAGACTGAGGTGCTCCCTGATTCAGTAGTCCCCTTTTTATGGTGCGGTCATGGAATAGACCGATGACCTCTACCCGTTTGGTGACCTCACTTCCTGCTAGCTGGTATGACTGGATGTTGTTCAATACACTCTGGCTGAACTGGGTTCGTGCTTCTCTTGTTTGATCGTTCTCCTTTATGAAAAATGCAAAAACCAGCCCGGTTGTGATGTCATACCACCCAAGGCAAAACATCAATCCCAAGGACATTCCCTTGAGTGGCTGTGTAGTGTGATTGGGCCCATGGTTAGTGCTGCCAACCAAACAAAAGCCTCTTGGCGAAGTGTGTACAGTGCACAGGGTTCATTCACAAACTCCCTGCTGTTTATTGCTCATTAGGCATGCGAGACTGTTCCATTTCAAAAGGAGGGGGGTGTGAGGAAGTACAGCCAATGCTTACATTATTATGATGTGGGTGGATAATTTATTCTGAGAAAAGATGTGATGTCATATTCTGGCACAGCCGGTTTTACCAATACCGGCGTGGTCTGCGTAAAGGGTTGCTAAGGAGCATCATTAAGGGACATATGCCACATGCTTAGCCCATTACAGCGGACACGCCTCCGCCTGAATAGAATGTAAAGAAGCAGTTGACTAAAAATGAAAATTGACTAATTGGATGACAAATGATCCTGTGGACGTTTTATTCCCCCTTTCACTCTATATTACAATGTACTGTCAGATCTGTAAATATTTTATACTTGGTTACTACATTACATATCACAAGATATGTAATGTGAAACTTGTAACACTGGTTTTTATCTTGCTGTTTCCCTATAATTAAATACTGGTTCCTGAAAAGAGTACAAATATCAGTGTGTTCCAAATTTATGAAGTTATGAATTAGTAATTTTCAATTGTGCACAATATTCATTATCCTGACAGCATCATTCTGTTCCCTTAAAGATAGTGTCATACTTTGGTAGTATACCGAAACCGAAATCTTCACAGATTTACCTATAACTTACAGGGTATAACTATAAAGATGGTGATGGTAGAAAAAGACCGTTAAATTTCTTCTGCCTGAAATGATGCTGTATTTATCCAGAAAAAAGAGTGAAACCAATGACCCAAAACAATTCTGATCTTTTAAAGATCAAAAATAAATGTGAACAGATTTCAAAAATACTGTGGCCACTGTTTTCTCCAAAAAAAAACCCGCATCATATGGGACTGAAAATTTCACAGATGACTGTTACTGTATCTTTCTTGATATTTTTGCTCATGAATCTGCATTTCTTTGACAAAAACCAAAGTATGATATTACCTTTAAACTGTTTCCATTGATCACAAAACCTGTTAAATTAAAATGGAGCATATTCCAATTCCGTCCTCATAATTTGTATTGTGTATAGAAAGGGCTGAATAAATCCATATGGTGATGATTTACAGTTCACACAGAGGATCACCAATGCTTGGAGAATAGGAGTGTTGCAATCAATGATCAATTTCACGAATGTTGAAGGTCATCGCTAAACCACAAGTGACCAGTACATCCAAAAAGGTCAAGGCTTCTGACCAGGCTAAAATCTTGCCTCATCAATGACCCATCAGGTTAATTAAATTACCTAAAATTCACTGGACAATGAAATCCAAAGGTAATATCATACTTTGGTTTTCATCACAGAAATACAGCTTCACAGACAAAAATATCAAGGATTAGATACTACAGTAACAGTCATCTGTGACATTTCAGTCCCATGCGGTGCCCACTTTTTGAGAAAACAGTGAAAAACAGCCATAGTATTTCTTAATTTTTTTCTCTTTTATTTTTGATCTTTTAAAAGATCAAAAAGATTTGATTGTTTCACAATTTCTGGATAAATAAACCATTTCAGGTGGAAACATTTTAACGGTATGTTTGTACCAGCACCATCTTCATACCCTGTAAGTTATACGTAAATCTGTGAACATTTCTGTTTTGGTTTCTTACCAAAGTATGATATTACCTGTCACAGGTGGTAACCTGAAGATTACTGTATCGGTATCATGTGTAAACTTTTGCACTTTTGTAGCTGTCAATTGCTGGGCAGTGAAGGTTAGGCCAGCTTTCTTGCTGTAGGAAGTTCCATTGTCTGAGACCTTGAAAATGTTTGCATTCCTAATCATGTTACTGTTGGTCAGTTGACTAGTGCAGTTTGCTTTTAAGTGCCAAGGCCTAGTCATATAATATAATCTGCTTCCTCTCAGGAGTTCAGGGACTTCATCAAGACAATGATGAGAATTGGCTAATCATTCATATCATGGGGTTAATAAAAAGTTTACATGGCTAGATTCATTTTTATCACACTTTGGTTTTTGTCAAAGAAGTACAGATTCATGGGCAAAAATATCAAAGAAGATATAGTCACATTCATCTGTGAAAATTTCAATTCCATACGGTGCCCACTTTTTAAAAAAATCATGAAAAACGGCCACAGTATTTCTTCAGTCTTTTCTCTTTTATTTTTCGGTCGTTGTTTTACTCATTTCTGGATAAATACACCATTTCAGGCGGAAACATTTTAACGGTAGGTTTCTACTAGCATCATCTTCATACCCTGAAAGTTATACGTAAATCTGTGAACATTTCTGTTTTGGTCTCTTACCAAAGTATGATACTACCTTTAAACTGGTCAATACATTAATGGTAATATCATACTTTTTTTTCCCCAAAGAAATGCCGATTCATGGGCAAAAATATCAAGGGAGATACATTGTACAGTAACGGTCATGTGTGAAATTTTCAGTCCCATATGGTGCCTACTATTTTAAAAAATAGTGAAAAATGCCCACAGTATTTCTTCAATTTTGTCACTGTTATATTTGTTTGTATCTTTGAAAGATCAAAATTGTTCTTGGTCATTGGTTTTACTCTTTTCTGGATAAATACAGCATTTCAGGCAGACAAATCTTAATAATACCATGTAAGTTATACTGTAGGTAAATCTGTGAATACATCTGTTTCGGTATGCTACCAAAGTATGATATTTATTTATTTATTTTATTTATTTCTTCTTTAGACTGGGTGTCCCATACAGTGCTTACAAAGTACTGATCTCCCATGGGTCCCAGTAACATGAATACATACAGTTTAATAAATAAAATAACACTAAAAATGTAATTATTTTCGAAGTAAATAAAATTACATTGCACACAAAAGACCAAAAATTATATACTTAAATATTGGCTAAAACATTTCAATGTAAACAAAACAATAAAAGAAACAGTCAGATTACAAATTTACTATAAAAAAACAACAAAAAAAACCCCCCAAAAAACATATGTACACATGTACTACCTTATACTTTGGCAGCATACATGTACCAAAACTGAAATCTTCACAGATTTAGGGGGCCTATACAGAGAGTGATGGTAAAAACATACCATCAAAATATTTCTACCTGAAATGCTGTATTTTTTTTCAGAGAAGAGTACAACCAAAGACCAAAAACAGTTTTAATCTCGGGATGATATAAACTAAAAATGGTTGCACATGCATTTGTGCCTGTCCCACCTAACCCTCTAGAAAAATTACATAAATGAATAATTAATAAATATTAAAATAATAATAAATCAAATAAAAATCAAATCAAATCAAATCAAATCAGATAGACACAACAATCTATTGAATCTAACCCCTTCGCTTAATAAAATGACAAACAATCAAATACAAAATCCATGACGTACAAAAATGCATGAAACCTTCCCAGAAAGGTTGACGTAAACACGTTTGCAGAGATCAAAAACAAAATCCATACAATCACAGCAGAACTCATTAAAAAAAAACTCACAGCAAGGAAATTAATTTCATTCGCGTAAAAACTGCAAAGAATGTTAACAAAAAATCCATCGACTGATTTTGACTCGATGATAAACATCTGGAAAACATACAATAAAACAAAAACACCGATAGCAAAAAACATACTGACTGACGTCAACAGTTGCCATTAAAAGTATTTTGGGAAGTTTTTAAATCCCAATTGTCGGCAGGCCAGGACTGAGTTTCGTTCAGAAGAACATTGCATCATGCAGATCGAGCCGAAACGTGAATTTTTTTTTATCCAACTGCAAAGAGACAAGAGTCTCTACAGTCGACGTCGACCTCAATTCTGGCCCTCGCGGCAATTTCCACTGCGACACAAACTGCGACCAATTCCGCAAGGAACGCCTTTGCCTTCTCCTGAAAAGGGCTTTTCTTCTGAATCTTTAAAAAGACGGTTTCCTGGTTAGTTTGAGAGAGGGGGTAAACAACCAGCCCTTGAAGGGTTGAAAATGTATATTCGTATTCTTTACAGGGAAAAATGACAGGAATATGCAACGGAAACAGGTTTAAAAGGTTTCTTTCTTTTTTAAGAACAATTTATTTGTAAGAAGGAGAAGAACTTGAATGATTTCTGTTTTAGTCTAATTTAAGAATAATGATGCCGGAAGAAAAAAAGAGAAAAGACTTAAGAAATACTGTGGCTGTTTTTCACTGTTTTCTTAAAAACTGGGCACCATATGGGACAGAAATTTTCACAGATGACTCTTACTGTATCTGTTTTGATATTATTGCCCATGAATCTGTATTTCTTTGATAAAAACCAAAGTATGATACAGCTGTACTACCTTTAAGAACAATTCATTTGTAAGATTAGAAGGAGAAAAACTTGAATGATTTCTGTTTAAGTCTACCGGTAATTTAAGAATAATGATAGAAGTCCATTTTGAAATCAAGAGGTTATGAAACTGGAAAAGGAAAAAAAACAACCAGTTCAAATAATTGAGGATATCGAATCAAATACTTAGGTATCCTTTAAACGACCTCGAAGGCAATATCCTGCCTCTTGTGTTCTTTTAATTCAATCCTCTTCGACCATCCGGTGACCCGTCCCACTGACTTGATTTAAGCGGAGGAAATTGACTGACAGATTCGGCGAGAAATGATTCAATTCGGTGCCCACGGTTCTTCAATTATGAAACAACTACTGGATGGCCTTAGCATGGGTCAGTTTGCCAGGCTTGGGACTACAGAAGTTGAAAAGTTGGAGGCCATCACGCTGGATGGTTTGTGTGATGTCAGCATAGCAATAATATAATGCTGGCCGGTGCAGCCTTGACCAGGGCTAGCCAAGAAATGACATTATGAATACTGACCGGATGCTGACCGGTGCTGACCGCCGATCAGACCGGCAGTAACAATACTGACCATATTATAGTACCCATTGCCTGATTACATAGGGAATTACATCTTGTTGATATCCTTGAGAACTGTGATGAACTGCCATTGCACCCAAACTGGTGCAAGAATTGGTCAACATGGGTCAAGCTTACTGTTTAATGAAAGACACTCGATCAATCATTACCCCATTCATCAGGTATTTAATCAAGGCCAAAGAGGATTATAAAGGAGGTTAATACTTCTATTGACCACAACTAAATTTAGCATCATGACACATGTTTGTGTCCTGTAAGAATATTTTGTGTGTTTTACCATGGAGGACTGAAGAAAACAAATTTGATCTGTGGAATTTCTTTGGGGCATCAAATTCAAGCATTTATTACAGGGTAGATGGCACCTTTAAAGGTTTACTGTAATCAAAATTGGGAAAGGAGTGAAAGTGTTTTAAAATTATTGCTTAATACATAGGCCTAATTAATTAAATGTACTATATAAATTTATATGTTTATGTAAGTGCTTACTTTTGACCAAAACGTTACAAAATCAGTACATTTAAGCCCCGTCCAAGTCCCTCTTGGAACCGACTCACGCAACAATAGTTTGTGACGTCACATACAGAACTAGTAGGCCTATATGCTCGTCAGTCGCCACACACACAGTATACTGCGTGGCATTCTGCATGTGACATACTAGCAAGGTTTTTCGTCGCGAAAACCGGGGTGCTACATTATGTGCCTAAAATACCTCCATTTTCTATATACATGTATGTACACTATTTTTTAGCACAAACAATGCTAGACAGGTTGAGTTTTATAACAAATATGTATTTAACTGGTTTTGATTACAGTACACCTTTAAAATTGACTGGCACCCACTATCCAACGGCGAAAAGTGTGATGTGTTTATCGGACAAATACTAGTATTGACCACTTTGTCACCCTTACTTAGACAACAGCTGTCTCAAGGAATGACAGTTTCACACTACCAGTCAATATTGGTAGTTGGTACACTTCATCCCTGTCTCATGATTGGACGGGGTGAGTCTGAGAGGACGAGAGGTTCAAAGACCGCCCTCTGATTCTAAGTACTGACCTAATCGCCTTCTTCCAGAAACCCTACACTGTCCTTTGTCCCCGTACCACTGATCTCCGAACGGATTCCTGTAATCCTTAATCTGCGGTACGTACCACTCCAAAAGAGGCTTTCAGTGGGGGGATGGAATACTCCAAGCAGGGTCATGAAGTACGTGTCCTTCCTCAAATTATTGACTCACCGAATATAAATACCTATTAATTATTCATCCACAACTGTGCACTCTCTCACCCACTGATCGACGAGGACGGAGAAATTGCAACCACAGACTGTCGGCACTGATATCATCAACCATTATACATTTTGAAGTCCTTCTGATTAATGATAGATTAACAGGCTTTGAGAGAGACAACAGCCTCATCTTCTCATCTCAACATTAATTGTCTTTCAACAAATTTAATGAGACTGTTCTATGGTTTAACCCTAGGCTATTAGGCTACTCATGACAGGTGGCCAAGAATTTCTCGCGGCAATTCAATGAGTTGCTGGCAATTATAACCATTAGCTATAGTGGGTGCAACAATGGCCCACATCTCATTCCGAAACCTGCACACACAAATTCACAATGCCCCTATTAGTACACCTGTTAGTGTTAGCAGAACAGGATCAGAAGGTGAGCCCGAGCGTATGAAGCACAGTCGCAGATGACTAATAACATGAACCAACAAGAACTTGAAACCGGGGTATGTAATGTAGGTCAGTGACTTCACAATGAAAATTTCGGGAACAATCACCCTCATAAAACCCACACCTCAGCAGGGCTTAAAAGTTGCGACAGTACTTTCGGTGGGGTGTTGAGATTCTTTGAAAGGGGGCAGTTTTTTGTTGTGTGGGCACAGCTAAAAGTAAAGCTTGCCAAATACAAAAGTCTGTATACACAATATCTGTACTTAGGAAACCGAGACATGATTGTGTGTATTTAGTATACAATTGATGCCGATTTAAATACAATGAAACCAATCTTTGGGATAAATAAATAATAGAAATGACTGTTATTTGCTCCCAGAGTGAACATTTAAACATTCGTCATTTCAAGTGAACAGGAAAAAAACCTAAAACTGATTGAAATTGAATCCAAACAAAACAGGAAGACATAAAAAGGAAGATGACGTCAGTAAAATCATTTCCAAGGTTTTGATGTACTTTGCTTACTCAACAATCAATGTTTTGATACACTGTACAAAATGTCACTGTGTTAATTACAAACCCTGTACACAAAATAATAAGCTTGTATTAATTAGCCGATGTCCTTAATTAATCAATACAAGTAATAAATAAACACACAAATCTTTTACCATTATTTTTTATCTTTAAAAGATCAAAATTATTTTTGGGTCATTGGTTTTACTCTTTTCTGGATAAATACAGCATTTGGCTGCAAACTGCTCATCAGCCCAAAAATGTCCTTACATTTATAAAATACTTCCAAATTATTGTAATTTTTGGTTGTGTTAAGAGCATTGCTACATCATTTTCTATTTGAGATTACAAAGAATTATATTGCCGCATTCAAGGGTGACAGAAATGTCAACTGCAATGAGGGTTAAGTCTGACTTTGTGTGATGACCTCGCGGTTCCCTAAAAGTGAGGGTACAGTACGTGAGACAGTGTACATCTCACTCCAAGGTTTGCGTCATACATATGGCAATTGTATTAATGTAGATTGTAAAAATCAGGTTTATAGAGTCAATTTCTTTACCCGCTGTGTTCTCTCGATCTTCGTTTCAATTTGCAGGGGAAAAAAAAAGAAGGAATGCTCGCTCGGGAGAGGACAGAAGGGTGACCAGATGGTAGGCTACATCTGTGCCTATGTCACTTGTGGAATTATATACAAATGTCTCGATTTTTATAATATATACAGATGGACTTATATGGTCAAGGATTGTGCACATTGGTATACATGTAGGCCTACTGGTTATGGGCCTACAGGGGCCAATTTACACTATTAAAGGGAGCATATAGGATTTGCAAAGATGTGCGTTTTGGCTGAATTTGGTACTTAAACAGAAGTGAAGAACTTAAACTTCCTTACAGATCATGTTGTTTCATGTACCTTTTTACGCTTTGTTCATCTAGATGCTATTAAATCGTCTGGACAAACGATCTTTTTAAATTACACTAAATCTTGATTTCCTTGAAAAAAAAAAAAAAACCAACATCTGATGAACCAAGATTTACATGGTGACTGTTTGCACTGTTTATGAAACTTGAAAATTCTGTTGAGTCCATTTTCTGTCTCAAACTCAAATTTTTTTAGGCCTTACAAATCCTGTACTCTGCCTTTAAAGTTAACCTTGTTTAGGTATTCAGCCATTTTATTATAGGCTAAATTATTTTCTCTTTTTTTATGAGTTGCGGGTCAGTGGTCAAACTGTGCTGACCACAGTATATTTTTATTGTGTTTGTCATTTCAGGTTAGATAACAAGGAAAAGGAAGTTATTATCAATATGTGTGGAGTAGATACCATATAGGGCCTTTGGCATTAAATGAAAACTGTACATGGCCCATGACTAGTACAGTTTATGCACTAACGGTATCGGACTACAGACTGCACCAATTGTGAAATTTTAACTTCCAGTATAAATGATGATACCAAATGTGTCTTGGATGTGTGTGTGAGTGTTAGAAACGGATGTCACCGATACAACACAACACACTGCACCTTTTGCTGAGGGCAGCTACAATGTATAGAGAGCGTGCACGTGACGTAACTTGACAGCTTATCGGCCATTTTGGACAACACGCATACGCACGCACGTCGCGTATGCGCGCACGCGTACGTACCAGACAGCATCATTATATGCACGCACTTCTGCGTCTGCGTATGCGTCCGGTTGATTTGCAAGCTACGCAAACACATGTGGGTTACATACACTGTACTAGGGTACGTGCATATACTGGTGTACAGCGTTGCCGTCCAAAATGGCGTACTGATCATGTGACTGCACACCCTCTATAGCCTATTCACTTTCTGGCCATGTCAACTTTGTGGTAATGTTGTGCTTCACAGAAAAAAAAGAAGAAATTTGGGTTCTCATAAAATCACAGGATAAGTACAGTGGAATGCCACTAGCGAACACCACTATACCGAACATTTGGCTATACCGAACATCATCATCCATAGCTCCCAATGTTTGTATATATTGTATAGACATGCTGAACAGTGTTCACTTTAACAAACGACAACTATAACAAACAATTTCTGTGCATCCCAGGGTGCTCATTATAGTGGTGTTTTACTATACAATAATCAAATCCTTGCTTTGGGAAAAAAATAAATAAATACAAAGTAAAAAAAAAAAAAATGTTCCACAAACAAGTTTTTTTTCTTTTTTTTCTGGTGGGTAGCTACTGTTCAAAATGCATTGAAACCTTGAGTTCTGTCATTGTGGTCATGCGACCAGGCCTATACCTGCATGATGCGGGTCAATATAATATAATATACTGACAATGAAATGTACAATTTATGATGGCAATTAAGGACTGATAGTGATACTGAAGCGTTTAGTGCACTGACCCACACACACACACGCAGTGAATAGAGTTGGCAATTTGTAAGCCAGCTGGCTTGTAATTACATGTATACAATCCCAGATGCAGTGCATTAATTTACTGGGGCCATTTACATGTAATTGAGAGAGAGATGAATGTTTTTTCCCTTTTAAATAGGCATGCAATTTAAAAAAAACAAAAATGAGGAAATTTGAAGCTTTACAAAACTTTGCGCAGTCACTGTGTTTTTCTATTTTCAATAGCATGAGTGTGATGAGAAAAATGAGGAAATATGATAAGCTGATCAAAGAAAAAATTGCAAGCCTGTTTAAGTCGCTTGTCACAATATCAGTTCACATTTTCATCATATTTTGCAACATTTATTTCCTTTTCATAACAAGTCGATAATTACCGTAACAAAAATGCAAAGCAAATGATTCGAATAGGAGGAGGCAGAAACCTATAAAGCACAATATATTCTGATTTTATTTGAGACTGTCTAAAAAAACACCAAACACCACAAAACAACAACCAAAACAACAACCAAAACAAACAAACAAACAAACAAACAAACAAAAACAACGAACCACCCATCACACTGTAAAATAGCCTCAAATGAAATGTTTCTGATTTCATTTGTATCCAAGTGAATCATTCAAGAAAGTACAAAAGTTGTCTTCGTGGAGACTGTTACTTTGATCGATGACTTCATTTCAAATCAGAAATATTTTGGCAAATGTACATCTTTGTAATATCCTCCTGCTGATAATTGTGCAAGTCCATGCCACAGGATAGCAAACAATCGTTCAACAAAATTTGGTCAAATATACAGCCTTCGATAAAGATCCTGCTTGGATCAAAACGCGTCAGGCCCTCCTAACTCCAAGCAAAATATGGTTGCAAAATCATTCACCACCCACAATGGTCAGACAGTAGAAATACCACAATGGCATAATTAATTGATTTCCCCTTTTCCAAATAAATTCTGTAAACATAACACGAAACAAAAGGAGAGAATTGTTCATCTGTTTACATAATTTTAAATCAATCTGTATTATTGTGTGCTTTTGGGAACCTGATGTGATGTAATCGTTCTTGATCTGACCACTGACCACAGCACAAATAGAACGGCCACAAGTGTGGCACTAAATGGTTTAATCACCTGCCAATTTTATTGGTATGTCAGTTGGAGTCTTTCACACTTCCTGTTGAATGGCTCCAGCATGGATATGAATCACAACAATTACTTTGCTAAATTTAACTGATTCTTCACCTCAATTTGTGACTAGAACTTATTTTATTGAAAAGTGAACAAAGAAAAATTGACTGGAGTAGGATTCGAACCGGCGAACTCCTGAATACCGTACAGGCGCTCTACCAACTGAGCCTAACCAGCCCTATGTTGGTGGTGTCCCTAATAGTCAATTATCTTTCTTTGTTTGGCAGTCAGAAGCCATGAATCCACTCACATACTGCTATATCCCAAGGATCATATCATCGACACGCGTAGCAATGCTGCAACCTGAGAAATAGTAGCTCAGTTGGTAAAGCGCCTGTACGGTATTCAGGAGGTCGCCGGTTCGAATCCCGCTCCAGTCAATTTTTCTTTGTTCACTTTTCAAAACTAATTTTGATAGACTATGCTTGACCCCAGACAACCCATTTTACATCTGAGACTGCCTCATTTGATGGAAACCCCAAACAGATTGATGGTCTTTCAAGAGATGTGTATGTAATAAATATGTAGGTCATCACAGTGAGATGATTTAATGAACCCAGCCTGTTTAATAACAGAGAAGATGTGGTAACAATACTAGTCATCTAATATGCGACAATAAATCACCTATACAGTGTAAAATGGAAGCATTGTAGTCAAGATTTGTGCCACATGTCACATCCTGACCTTAATGGGGCAGACAAACATTTGCATCCCACATAAAACCACTGGCACAGTTTGTAGGCCTACTTCTACATCCATGGTTTAATACTAATAGGTGGTAGTGGAGGTTTATGATGGGGGGGGGGGTCTGCCATGGTGTTATTGTACAGGGTTAACGGCCGGTCATTGGCAGCGCACTGTAGGTCAGCCGGATTGCACCCCACAATGTTGACTTGATCCCTGCCGAATCTATACCGAGAATCTCAAGCTTCATAAAGCACTAGAACTAATTAAAGGTAGACCTGTATTCTGCGGCTTGTATATCATACAGTGATATAGCAAGGTGGACTTTACCATGAAACACACAGGTGATTCAGCACACTAAAATATTTACGCTTTATGCAATTTACGTGTGGGTGTCCCAAAACTACGTCTTTGGACCTTGATTCCGAGTTCTGTTTGAACTTTCCGGGAACTCCGCATGAGTTGTTGTCATGGCCACACAGTCAAACTCTACTTTACAGTACACTTGGGGTTGCACAAACAATTTCACCTTCCAGAAACTGACTTATGACTACTGCAACTTCTCAATCTTTTTTAGAAATCTCTAGAAAATCAGGGCTGTGATTGTACTAGCTCGAATATAAACAATCCTGAAAACATAGCAACAAATCCTGGAAATCACACATCTCCTGTACTTTTGTGTTTTATAGGAAAGTGAGGGGAAAATCCTGAAATCAGGATTTGTTCTGATGACAAATTATAACCCTGGTTCAATATTTGACTAATATCTCAGTTTCGTTACTTCTGACAGCTATGAGCTAATACCATGTATAAATTTATGAAAAATTCACGAGTAAGCCTCAGTAATTTGTAAAAATGAGCAGTCTCTAAACCAGTAGACCTATACCTGTCGGAATGTTTCGACCAAACCAGGTGTATAATTATATCCTGTTTGGAATAGAGAGCAGAAAGCAAGTTTCTGTTTTGTAGTTGGTCATTGTCTGTTAAAAAGGTAGTATCATACTTTGGTTTTTATCAAAGAAATACATGGGCAAAAATACCAAGACGGATACAGTAACAGTCATCTGTGAAAATTTCAGTCCCATACGGTGCCCACTTTTTGAGAAAACAGTGAAAAACAGCCACTGTACTTCTTAAGTCTTTTCTCTTTTATTTTTGATCTTTTAAAAGATCAAAAAGATTTTTGGTCATTGTTTTACTAATTTCTGGATAAATACACAATTTCAGGCAGACAAATGTTAACGGTATGTTTCTACCACCACCATCTTTATACCCTGTAAGTTATACGTAAATCTGTGAACATTTATGTTTTGGTTGTTTACCAAAGTATGATACTACCTTTAAATATCGTTGTTTTCATCCACCAAACTCTAGATCTATTCCATGATGAAATTTTAAAAACCTTGATGACTATATTCACAGGTAAATATTATGCAATAGGATTTCACCTAGACTGACCAGATTATGAGGTGACAAGGTCTTGGTCTGAACTTCCAGTGGCTGTGCACGTTGCATGCCACTGATCACGCTCATGTATTATAAGGTTGCCAGCAGGCCAAGGCTACTTGCCACATCATGTGATGGGAGCCTTTGTGTAACCCTTCCACAGTTCAAGGTATTAAAAGAATAACCTTGTAACCTTGAATAAATGTATACTGTACATGTAGCCGGAAGTATACTAGGCATGAACTCAGTGAACTACATGAACAGAGGCAGTTGTGTGAGTACAACTGGTCATTGCCTAGCCTGTTCAAAAGTGGCACAAAGAGTCCACAAGTAGGGGGAGGGGGAGGAGGGAGGGTGGGGGGGGGGAATGATCAACCAAGCCAATTGTCAAGAAAGTAAACATTACCAGTAATCGGTTTGACCGATTAATATTGCTGATCCACAAAAACGTGTTAGGACAGTATCAATGGTGTTTGCTCAATCATTATCCCCGTATCATTCCACACATAGTCCCTGGGCCATTAACAGTATTAACAAAGTGTATTATTGCCATGCTATTAGCTAATTTGGTAAGAGGGCAAAACAAAAATCTGGCAATTAAAAAGGCCTAATATTAACTTGATTCCAAGGATATCGTTTGGTACAAAAATCTGGGGGATGATCCTAGTCCTATGGTCTTTCTCCCAGGCTAAAAAGTTTGGGGGATATACCCCCGCCCCATCCACATATACCCTAACTTAAAAGCTGTGTACATTAGACATTTTGTTTGATTGTATTCAAAATGTTTTGCTGTGGTTGAAAGTGCACTAACAATAGAAACCCAACAGAGAAGGAGGTAATACAGCAATACAGTCATGAATCAATTTGCATATTCCTACACAATGTCACATGATCATAATTAAATACGAGTATCATACTGACGGGAAATCAGCTCATAAGAGGTACCTTGTTTGTCAGGGGGTTGAGCAAATTGTCATGCTCACTATTTATTTCAATAATATGCAGACAAGTTTCATAACTAAAGAATACAACAGTGAGGTTGCAAATAAATGCAAAGGACTGAGTAATTGAGTATAGAACTTTCGTTATTGTCAACCAGCTTCAGAGACTCAAATAGAAGAACAGTGTGATAAATGCCATGGCCTGTAGAGGTCTTGCAAAAGTTGCAACGACAACAAATTTGTCGAAATTCATTTCCAGTTTTACAGTTTTATTTTTAAGATTCAGGGCTGAATTTCACTTAACACTAGGAGTCCTAAAGATTAGTCTTAAGATGAGTTGTCAGTATCGTCGTAGTGATTTGTATTGTGACATCACATTTTGCTTAGCAATTAAGATTAATTCACACTTAAGATCAATCTTATATAGTGCTTCTTGAAATCGACACCAGCTGAACAGTTAAACCCGTTATCTCCATTAGTCAATTTCTTTCGGACACTGTAAATCATGAGTATACTTACACAAATTCTATGATGAACTTGAAGTGTAGAGTTCTGGAATCTAGGTCATGATTTATGACGGAGTCATTATTGCGTCCATAAACTTGTACATGAAGGCCTATCCATTATCCTTCACTGTGACTCATAATTAGCAAGCCAATTGATGTATACTTCTATTTAATTTGATTCTAATCTGAAGATTAAGTTCTGTACAATGTATCAGCTGCAAATGTACATAAAATCAAAGGTTAAAAATCTTCCTAAGAAATTCTCTATGTTTTATAAGAAAAATTTAGACCCCGTGTTTTGGTATTTTCTCAGGATGTGGATGTCCGATTGAGCTAAACTTTTCACAGGTTTATTATTAGTCTGTATCAGCTGCAAATGTACATAATTTAATCAAAAGTTAAAAATCTTTCTAAGAAATTCTTTATGTTTTATAAGAAAAATTGAGTCCCCGTGTTTTGGTATTTTCTCAGGATGTGGATGTCCGATTGAGCTAAACTTTTCACAGGTTTATTATTAGTCTGTATCAGCTGCAAATGTACATAATTTAATCAAAAGTTACAAATCTTTCTAAGAAATTCTTTATGTTTTATAAGAAAAATTGAGTCCCGGGTTTTTGGTATTTTCTCAGGATGTGGATGTCAGATTGAGCTAAACTTTTCACAGGTTTATTATTATTTCATGTACATGCTGGATTAGACAAAGTGTGAGTGCTGTTCTGTTACCTTTATAATTGTTGTACACATCCTTTAACAGACGTGCAAGTTTACAGATGTAACATTGGCAGATGCCGTTACGGGAAGGATTCCATTTAAGACCATCATTTGTGCACAACTCTATGGAACCAACAGAGGGACGTTTTGAGAAAAATGGCTGGCGCCGTATTGGAAGTGTACAATTTTTAGTTAAAAAGAAAACCTGTAAAACTCACTTTCCAGATATGCTACCTCAGTTTTATACACCTGAGGTTGAAGTTCATCATAATTAGTATCCAATATTAAAGTTAACTCCGGGAAGATGTAATCCTTTTTCTGTAATTGGCATGAGTGGAATTCTTTCTGCCGTTACAAATCGTACCCCAACCTTGTAATCGTATGACAGATCCATAGTACATTGAATACGGCGCTGTAGCTTTACTCGGATTGCACTGGTGAAGGTTTATACCGTATAATTGTGTGAGTAGAATAGGAAGTCCTTCAATGCAATTTAGAATTTAGAACTACCGTAGACAAGATCTGAATGCATTACATGCTTTGTTCATTATTGACGTATTTGTATGACATCTGCTCATTGTCTATGCCTTAGTACAACTGATGTATCTTCCATACACGTCATTGGTCGCGGTGGCTTACGTGAGCGAGACGTAAAGCCGTGGAATTTAAATGTTATACATAGAAGATCTTTCTAGTACTTCATTGTTAAATATCTGCTTACGTACCAGAATTAAAACCATTGATGAATGGGTGACTTTGAATTAGCAAACCACTCCCCCTGTTTATCATACAATATTATTATTGACTGTAAATCTCAAAATACAATTGCACAACCAGCCAGAAATAATGAAAAAGAAATCTGACTTGATAAAATATTGTCAAAAATTTTTGCTTAATTGCAGTGCTCAATTATAAATTTTTTGCCCCTTGTTGGCTTGAAAAACAAAAACCCAAAAAACAGTAATAATTCAAAACGTCTAGAGAAAACATTTCCCCATGATTTTTTTTTCTAAATGATGTAAAATACTGAGCATAAAAACTGCAATGTTTGTTTTATCATTGTATAGACACATCAATGCAAAAAAATAATGTTGCTTTAATTAATGAGAAAACTTGCAGCACACATCTTGTGCACGTTTCTCACAACGTGACTGAGACATTGATTTAAGCCATTGACGTACATAAAGACGTATGTGCAGTATGTAGGCCTATATGTTCTACTACACTTCCTCAAGGTCACACGCACATAGTATGCACACACCATGAATGATGATTTCCATGACAACGACGATGCACACAATCAGACCGACTCAACCGAGCATTCACGCAGTCAACACTCAACCATCACGTCACGTTCTATTCTCAACGCCTCCCTGGCTGTGGGTGGATATACAGTAAGGATTCGTCACCGCTTGCGTGATCTAACGCACTCTAAGTCACCTCAAGTGTGTAATCTAAATTGCAAATTCTCTACCGGGGATGGCATACTTCTTCATTCATACGCACAGTGAATCATTTTCTGTAGTCATCGCTCGATTAATTTTTATCTGCATACATTTTTCATTCGAAAGTCAAACATTTGAAGGGGCAATTTAATTTTTTTTTTCAAATACATATACAGGATGTATATTGTTGCAGAATTTGGGGAAATTTTTTGCACTTATTAAAAAAATATACGTTGTTGTGAATGGTAAAAATTGTTTAAATTTGATTTCAATGTAGCATTGTTTATTAAGAAAGGGACTGAGAATTATGGAAAAGCCGGGTTTTTAAAGTAAACTAAAGGTTATAATAAGACTTTCGAGAGCATGCACATTTTCTAAAATACAGTAAAACATTTTGCAGACAATATCAAGGCAATGTTTCCAAATTATGTTATTGTAAAGCTTAAACCAAGGAGGTTGGTCTATTTGGTCTAGTCAATGGTTAAACCCCACAGAAGCAATTGTGTCCGTTTCAATAATCATTGTTGTCGTTTTCTCCAATAGGCTAGTTTATTTTGGGTCTAAACTATTGTGACACTAGAATTGTCATAAAAATAGTAACAGTACCAAATTTTAATGGCATTTAATTAAATAATTTGGTTTTAAAAAACAGCTAATTGGCCTAATTGTTTTTCTTGTCAAAGGTTAATTTTCAGAGCTCTTAATTCTGAATTGCGCCTTTTTACACATTTTTTAAATTAATTTAAATTTATGTTAATCTCTACTTATTGAATCTGTTTAAGGTTTTCGATAAATAATTAAATGAAATGAATAATTACCTAGGGGACCTAGGCCTACCCCAAAAGTACAAAAAAAATTAAGACAAAGAAGTTAAGAAATTAAACATGTTAAAATAATGTTTTTGCAAGCGAATTTGATGGTAAAATGCTTCCTTAATTACCAGGCTAAAGGGGTCAACCATCTCCATGATTTTCCATGCCAAAACTGCTCTTTTATTGGATATAATTAAAATGCAAGTTGCAACTATCTACTTCACATTACCATTCAACATTATGTCGTCTGCTCTGCCGTCTGCGTTGCTATGCCAGTATGCGGATTCTGCTGTAAATGTGATCATCTTTGACAATTCGGTCATAAAAGTCGCACCACTATGATTTTGACACTTAATTTTCAGGTATAAAAATAAGCCTTACCTTTCTGTCTCATACCGCATTCGGTCGTCCAGAAAGTCAACACATCATCCAAGCTCACAACAGCCCTTTTCACGATGGTTTTGAGGTCAGAAAAACGACTGTGAGTCAATGTTGCTGTCAAACAGGGGAATCATTATGCGAAGCAGCAGCATGAGTCATCGCATGAGGTTAAAAAAAGCTCAGAATTCCCTCGCGATGACAAGTGGTTCCCGCCTCCAAAAGCCATAGGCCTACGCACTCATTTGTTGCTGAGTGGGTACCAGCCAAATCTCCACACACAAAAAACAGTGTACCAATTTTTTTTTTGGAATCATGATTTTTTTGGGGGGATGGAAGGTAAATTTATTAATTTGATACCCGTTTGCGCCTGAGGCCACGGTGGAAATCAATTTAAAATCCCTATGTTGTATTTCCTGATAAAGAGGAAATAAAAAGGTAGAAACTTTTATTGGGAGAATGCAATGGGAATGGCACCTGGGCTGGCAGGGCCATTCATTCATCGAATGTAGCTGTGGGCGGCGTGGTCGGGAAGGTGTTGCTTGGTATAAAAGGGGGTTTCTTTTAGCTCCTGAATGTTAATTACATGTTAATAACAGTTATTGTGGAAAGCAGACTTTTTAAAATAACGAATTGATTATTTATCGGGCTTTTCTCCGAAGATATAAGTTTCTTTTTAGAAATCGCACAAAATCAAAGTGTGTCTTTACTTAGATCATGGAGGTAGAAATAGATGTTGTGCATATGTCTTTAGACTATACATCGAAACTTCTTGGTGATGTCATGATGTGTGGAGGGCTGGAGGCAGTTTTTTGAGTGGCCCACCATGTCCGTAAACTCTTTTTGGTGGGGAGATAGTTGGAGAACTTCTCCACTAAGTTAACTCTCCGTTCCGACCAATATGCCGGTGTCCATCTCGTTATTTCTACTGAAGGCGGCCCAAAGATTCCGGCCGACTTTTTTTCGGAGGTATTGAGCCGATTCTGAGATGCAAAAATGTTTCTTGCTTGAATTCAACCAAAATCTGCAAAATGGAATAATTTGACCATCTGACATTACGAAGCCGAAGAAATGCACACAGCCTCGCCATGTATCTCAAGCCCTTCATTTTTTTCAAGCCTCATTTCATAATTATTGAGGCAATAAAAATTCATTTGAAAATCTCTCTACCAGCTCATCTACGGTGGTCGTCGTCTGTGATTTTTTTCTATCGCCTGAGGGCAGCAGACAACATCACCGGTGGATGGATTCGGGGCTCCATTGGGTACAAAACTGAATACTTCTTTTATACGATTTCAGTCGAAGTAAAACTAGAAACTCTACATAGTAGTACCTTGATCTAGAAAAGTGACGAAAAGCAAAAGTAGTTCGTCATTCTTATAGCTGATAATTGCTCAGAGTTTATAGGAGGGCCCGACCTTATAGAGTACAATGTAGCAGCACTGAACTTTCTCAAGCTTTATTGAGAAAGTTGTTACTTGAATATTGGTAAGAAACCAATTAAAAAAAGAACTGTTCACAGATTTACGTATAACTTACAGGATATGAAGATGATGGTGGTAGAAACATACTGTTAAAAATTCTTCCGTCTGAAATGGTGTATTTATCCAGAAATTATAGAAAAACAACGACCGAAAATCTTTTTGATCTTTTAAAAGATCAAAAATAAAAGAGAAAAGTCTTTAGAAATACTGTAGCTGTTTTTCACTATTTTCTCCAAAAGTGGGCACCGTACGCGACTGAACTTTTCACAGATTACTGTTACTGTATCTGTCTTGATATTTCTGCTCATGAATCTGCATTTCTTTGATAAAAACCAAAGTATGATAATACTTTTAAAGGGAATAATAACCTGAAAAAGTAAACAGCGACCCCAAGCGGCTAAAAACACCAGATCTGGTACCCTGTGTCATTTAGCGCACAGTAATGGCATCTTACTGATGGCACCAGTCTGTTGCTCAATTGCAAGGATTTTCCACAAAACTGAAGAGTAAACGAAGGGACCATCCCAGTTCTGCTAAAAAAGACTAGAATTCTGTCATCGGAAAAACAAGGAAAGGCTCTTATTTCGTGATAATCCAGAGGTAAATATTTGGGAAGGATTAAGTAGTGTTTTTGCTGAAGTATCAGATAGAGCAATGTGGGGCAGTATCAAATGGAAAAGGTTGTTTTGGAACACGGAAAAGTAACATAACGTATAGGGCAGCGGCTAAACCTAAAAAAAAAAAATGGCCAAATGAAATCATTAAATTTTAGTCATTTCTGTGTAGGCCTAGGGCAAGGCCTCTTCACTTTAGGGTAACGGTGTACAAGCAGGTCCGATACCTGTAAACAATTGTAAAGGGAATAAAAACAACTTAATTGTTTCAACTGTTCCAAAATGATATTATATTTTACTTTCAGCAAATGTTCCTGAGTCCTTAAATTTAAGTTAAATCCCCAGATAGAAGAATTTTGTGCAACAGTTCAGAGTAAAAATACAATTTTCTTACCTGTTTGTTGCAAACTTCAAAGCAGACAGACAAAACAGTTTTATTCCCTTTATAGTTATCGGACCTGCTTGTACACCGTTACCCACTTTAGCAAAATAGCCAGGAAAGTTATAGGAAAGGAAAGCAATGTTTAATAGTTTCTACTGCCCCCAAATACCATTTTTTTTTTTACGTTCAGCAAATATTCCCTAGTCCTTAAAACCCTAGAGTGAAGAAATGTGTACAATGTTTTAGGAACCACTTGTCCCCAATTCCCCCGGCATTTCTTCTTGCAAATGCTATTTTGCCGTCCCCTTACTATATAAGGCCACATAAAAAAATTACTTGTTTAGCGTCCCCGCCCGACCTCCGATATGAGCCCGACCTGTATTTTTTTAAAATTTTTTTATTTGTCTCAAAAAAAATAAGTATTGGGGGAAACAATTATTTCTTGTATGTAAAAGCAGTGTGCGCTAATATCTACCGTAAATTTCGGACTAAACATCATGAAGGCCACCTGGGGTAGAAGCCGCAGCATGCGAAAAATGTACAAATTTAAGCGGAAGGGACATTTGATAATATTTTAATGCTTTTACTTAGGTTTCTCTAGTCTACTGAAATTTCCAATGGTCAGATATCTAGCTTGAAAGCTTCTATGGTCTTCAGTATCTTCCTAACATGTTTTCTGACCATGAATACCATGTATCTTTTCTTCCACAGGCATGTTGCCATTCTATCCTTAAAATAAAAAATAAAAATAAAAACCTCCCTCCCTACCTAGAAAATTTGGAAGAGGTGGACGCTAAACAATTTTTTTTTTATGCGGCCTAATAGCGCTCCGCACTAATGACGTCACAAATCCCCGTATGTCAGACAAACATTGTCTCACACACGTAGAGTACATGCACGCGCAAACCCACACACGTTTGCATGGTTCCAATGTTTGTCTGAGATCAGGTGCTATTTTTAGCGCAAGTGCAGAGCGCTATTGGCCAATTTGCATTATGTCATGACAGCAGGAACTTACCTTTGCAAAATAACATTGAGAAAAAGAATGCTGACATGACAATGTTGGTTAAATAATTGGCCAAATCGGAAGAAAGACGGTGCCAGCAAGCAATATACACACTTTTTTCTTTTTCAATGGTGGTTCACAGGTCACCGTTGACAAGCGTCCAGTATGGATCAGAGGGATAGGAACACCTTGCATGCAAATCGCACAGCCCTAGTGCAAGATATGGACCCCAGGTTTGTCTTCGACGGACTTGTTTCCAGAAATATTTTCGACCCTGCCGATTTTGAGGACTTTGAGGTGAGTATTAAGGAAAGATATTCAAATTTATGCATAGATCCATCTTCATCAGTTGAGTCTGTAAAAATGTACTTTTGAATCAACGCCAATTTGTGTTCCGGCATATTTTTGTTAATTTTAATTTTTTTTTTACTAAATGACTATATAAAAATTTTGAACTTTGAACTTTTTATTTGACCCTCTGGATACCTCCCCCCCCCCCCAAAAAAGAAATACACTGAATATTTTAATGGATAATTAAATAATCCAACAGGCCAATGGCAAGTCCCGACGGCCAATCAACCAGCTTTTGCTCAATGCACTGGAGAGGCGTGGTCCCAGGGCCTTCCGGGCCTTCGTGGATTCGCTGAGGGAGCACAAGCACGGCTTGCTGGCCGACACCCTGGATCCGTCGTCCTCGCCGCCCATGCCAGCCCAGGTGCCGTCCAGACCAGGGAGGGTGGTGGACCAGCCGACCGACGCCGTCTCTGGCCCAGAGGGAGATGCCAAGCTAGAGCCCATGGACACCCAAATGACCCAACCTAGCAAACCAATCATTACATCGCCAACAGGTACGTTAAAAGTCTTCGGTACGGTATTCCAGGGGGTTAAAGGTTCGAATCCCGCTAAAGTGTATATTTTGCTGGCACCGTCATGCATTCTTCTCGTTGGCCATGCCGGCCTTCTTTCTCTAAAGGTTATTTTGCCGGAGGTACATGTACGTTCTTATACTGCAATTTAGCCAATGGGAACGGCAAATTAGCATTTCCAGGAAGATTGCCGGTGCTGGCAAAATATACACTGCCTTTTTTTTCCAAAAAGGCAGACCGACCCATTTATTCAAAACAACTGGCCAGGCCCACAGGCCTAAAAATGACTAAAAATTTAAGTATGTAGACTCTTAGGCTTTAATTCTTATCAGAACAGCTGTAAAAATTATTTTCGACCCCAAAATGATGAAATGTACACCTTTTTTTCTGGTTTTATTAAAAAGAGAGAAAAAAAGCAGGTGGAACGGACGCTAAACATGTTTGTTTTTTTACTTGGCCTAACCTTGTCTTTTCCCTCCAGAACAAAATAACTCCCTTGTCCTGGATGAAGAGAAGTTTTGGAAAAGATTCTTGGTTGTGCACTATGATAGTGCTGGGATTTTTATCCGATTAAAGATTAACCGACCTTGATTCAATTATCCGGTTACAAATTGTTCACTAACCGTTAACCGAAGCTGAAAAGAAAAAACAAGGGACGAACTTTTGGCTCAACATGCTCAACGACCCAAAAAGTGTAAACTGTAGAACTTCAGTCAGTTATTTTGTTCATTTTGCCAAGTAGAAGCACGCTTTTCACATACTGGATTTGAAATAAAACATTGTTCACTTGATCTAAATCCTCGATCTATAATACAGAATAATATCGTAAAAATCATTCTGAAAGCGACGATCACATTGAAGAAGACGTAGACCAAAAATCGCACATGTTGCACGTGATTACAGAGGTTAACCGTTAACCTGATTTTTGTTGCAATCAGTAACCGGATATGAAATTACCCGATTTTGCCAAGCACTAGTATATATGAGATTGTTAACAGCTTAGAAACAAACACCCCAACAAACAAACAAACAAACAAACACACCCCCAAAGAGAGCCTTTCTGAGTTTGCGGCTCTTGCATGTTACAGAGGACAGAGAGAAGATGGCGTGGCCTGGCAACAGCCCAGCTCTGTTGACTGACGTTGAGATGCTCCAACCACCTCCGGGAGTGAATCAAGATGCTCAAGACGTAGACGGTGTAAGTCTTCTGAGTTATCTCGTATTGAAGAAAGATTTGAGGCTTTGCATGGTGGCAATTGGTATGAGGATCGGTTTGCAGAAACTCCAAGAAAGAATCGTTCGTACTTTCGCACTTCTATTTCGTTCGCACTACTCGTAAGGCTTCGACTAGCCTGCTCTAGTCCCCATCAGGAGACGAGAAGTATAGAAGTGCGAAAGTACGAACGATTCGTATATGGTGTTTCCGCAAACCGATCCACTTATCTCTTATTATTTTACCTGTTGTATTGTACGAGGGATCTGACACAACTGTCCCGCTGTCACTTGGTGCCCCTGGTCATTGCCTTGGTGTCCCTGGTCCTTATCTTAGTGCCCCTGCAGTTGTTGCTGTGGTGCTCCTCTGGTCATTGCCTTGGTGCCCCTGGTACATTGCCTTGGTGCCCTTGGTCATTGCCTTGGTGCCACTGGTTACTGCCTTGATGCCCCTGGCCATTGCCTTGGTGGCACTGGTTCATTGCCTTGGTGCCCCTGGTCACTGCCTTGGTGCCCCTGGTCATTGCATCGGTGCCCCTGGTCATTGCCTAGGTGCCCCTGGTCCTTATCGTAGTGCCCCTGCAGTTGTTGCTGTGATGCTCCTCTGGTCATTGCCTTGTTGCCCCTTGTCCATTGCCTATGTGCCCTTGGTTATTACCTTGGTGCCCCTGGACATTACATTGGTGCCAACGGTCATTGCCTTTGTGCCCCTGGTCATTGCCTTAATGTCCCTGTTCATTACATTGGTGCTCCTGGTCATTACATTGGTGCCACTGGTCAATGCCTCGGTGCTACTGGTCACTGCCTTCGTGCTCCTGGTCATTGCCTTGGTGCCACTGGTCATTGTCTTGGTGCCACTGGTCATTGCCTTGGTGGCCCCTGGCCATTGCCTTGGTGCCACTGGCCATTGCCTTGGTGCCACTGGTCATTGCATTGGTGCCCCTGGCCATTGCCTTGGTGCCACTGGTCATTGCCTTGGTGCCCCTGGTCATTGACATGCTGACCATGGCTTGAACTCTATTGAAGCAACTTTGAAGAGATTTAACCAAATCCTACAGAAGGAATACTAAAATACCTAAAACAATACGGATACTTATCTTTTGGCCAATTTAAGAAAGAAGATTATCTCGATCATCGTTAAATTTTTAGGTGTACAAGATGAAGTCGAAACCTCGTGGAATCGCGGTCATTATCAACAACAAGCATTTTAGGACGATGAACACAAGGAAAGGGACAGACATCGATGGCAAGAACCTTCAACACGTCTTTGAAAAGCTAGGCTTCAACGTTATCCTGAGAAAAGATCAGACCGGAGAAGTAAGTCCGAATGTCCTTTGGCCTTCAAGATCTAAATCAAACAAGATCTATAACCATCAAATAACCACAATGGAAACTGACTGAATTTTAAGTCAATACAAGTAATAAACTGCTGTAAACTGCTAATCGGCCAAAATGACCTGAAATTTATCAAATGCTTGGGAGTTGGGAGGGCCTGATGCGTTTCAATCCTAGCAGGATCCTAGCTCTTGAGAAAACTGGATCCAAACGCGCCAGGACCTCCCACCTCCAAGCATGAATTGTAGTCATTGAAAAGTGAAATAAGGAAAATGGACTGGTTTGGGATTCGAACCAGGGACCTCCGGAATACTGTACCGTCGCTCTTACCAACTGGGCCATCCAGCCCTATGTTGGTGGTGTCCCTAATAGTCAATTTTTTGTTGTTGGCAGTCAGAAGCCATGAAACCACGCACATATCGCAATATCCAAGGATCATTTTAAACCTACCGTAATCTGTTATATTTCTTATATTCCTGGGACTACCAAACATTTTATCTCTAATCTTCACCCAACAACCCCCCCCCCCCTTCCCCTCTTCCAGCAAATGCAGCAGATTTTCCGCGAGCTCTCGCAACACAACCACGAGCCATTTGACTGTTTCATAATGGCCATCCTTAGCCACGGCATCGAGGGCGCTATATACGGCGTCGACGAGAGGATCGTGAAGATCGAGAACATCTCCACGTACTTTGAGGGCGGACGATGCCCGTCGCTGGCCAGCAAGCCCAAGCTGTTCTTCCTTCAAGCTTGCAGAGGAGGTAAAAGGAAATTAACCCTAACCCCACCTGCTTACCACAGTATACCACATTTATCTTTTTCCCTGTGGTTTATTATCCAGTTCCTTGTGAAGACTGTGGTAATGTGTGGTAAGCAGTTCTTGTCTTGTGTGGTAGGCTCAGGGGTTGAGAGAGGTTGAAAGAGATGTATCCTCTTTGAGTCATCCCTAATGTGATGTCAGAGCTGCTAGCATCTGAAACGATTCCGGGAGCGCATCGGTGTTGTTAAGTCTCATAGCTTCTATCCACCGGCCAAACAAACGTTTTTGGCAGTTTGGGATTCTGCCAACATTCCTCATCGTCGTGGGTTCAAATCCCACCTGAGCCAGCGCATGATTTTTTTGTGTGCTCTTAAAAAGCATTTAGTGTAATGCTTATCTACGTCTGTGAAGGGTAATGAATTATTTGCATGTTTATATATCCCCAACGAAAAAAAAATCAATGATTCATCATCTTCGTTATTCCTCGTTTGTGCGTCTATTAAAATTGAGGTTAGGGGATTATCCTAGAATTCATGATTAGTAGCTTTTATAGTAAGCGTAGAATGAGAATCATAAGCGCCAAATTCTCCTGTAAGCAGATTTATGAAATTAGGCCCTGAAGTCTTCCTAAAAAATGAAAACACGATAAAAACACTTTGTCTACATTGGGGACGGTTTTTGCTGTGAAACGATCCTTTTTGCTTAATTTTGTTTTCTTCTAAAGAGCGTTTTGATGGTGGACACGAAGCCACCGATTCGAGGGCAGTCCAACCGAGCGACGACAACGCAGCGCAGGACTCTCTTGCGTCAGATGACGAGCTGGCCAAGATGATGTTGGAACGAGAGCTGGAAGACAATGTGGACGCTTCCAACGCCATTAGAGCTAAACTGCCCAGTCAGAGCGACATGCTCCTGGCTTATGCCACTGTACCAGGTAGGCTTACCATTCGGGCCTAACTAAGACAGATTCAGTATTCTGGGGGCAATTTATCATTCAGCTATCTGTTGAAAGTGCATATGAAGAGTTCATTTGCGAAAACAGATGAAAAATTAACTTAATCATGCTTTACATTTTAGTATCCATGGAAACCGTGTATTTTTGGACATATGAAACTTAGTAATTTATTGCAAATTTAACAAAGTACAGAAAATGAAAAAAAAAAGGTATTGGTATATCCTTCAAAAATAGACGCATCCATGATGATTATGTAAATATTTCAACAAAGGAGTTATCTGTTTTTGCAAATAAACTCTTCATATATATATTATTGTCATTGTCATTTGTCATTCCTCATTGTCATTATCATTTCTGCCATCGTCGCTGCCACTTCTGCCGTCTTGGATCTTTGATCAAACTTGTCATAGACATAGACCCTGTATGAACATTGTGCCGCGAGGGGTGATGTCATCATGACATCATCATATGTCTTAAAGCAGCTTTCCAACTTCTTGCACCGGCTACACACAAACGTTTCATCCATTCGTTTTGAAAGTTGGTACTTTGGGAAGAGGTATAATGTATACACTGATCCAATGGCGCGACCATGGAGGTAGGAAATACCCACCATTACTGCAGTGTCCCGCCTGTATTTTGTCCGGCAACAAAAGAATTTACGTCAGCCGCACTCTGTACTGCAGAATGTGTGTGTCCCCTAAATCATGGGACGTACACCCTGCAATTATAGATTGCGGCGGAGCGTAAATTATTTTGTTGCCGGACAAAAGGCAGGTGGGGACACTGCAGTAATGACGGACAGTGTATCGTGCCATTGGATCGGTTTATAAGATTGTGATTTTTTAGTGATTTTTATACTTTTTTTCAGGAACTGAGGCCGATTTCATGAAACACTAAGATTATTCTTAACTTTGGTTTATCAATATCACCATGGTGATTTGTATTGTGACATCACACTTTGCTTAGCAATTAAGATTGATTTGGGATTTGAGATTAATCTTAGTGCTTGGTGAAATCGACCAAAGAGTCTACTTGTTTGTTCTATGGGTCTTAGGGTCGATTTCACGAAGCCCTACGATCGATCGTAATTAAAGTTACGAATGATAACCCATCATATCCTACGTAGGGCTGCAATGCATCATAGGTCCTACGATTAAAAGCAAGTTACGATGAGTTTGGTGAAATCGACTCTTGGAGTTGCAATCGTGCCTAATATTATTTGAAATCCTGCTTTAGGTTTTGTGTCGTGGCGCAACTCGGAGCGTGGGAGCTGGTTCATCCAGGCGCTAGCGGAGGTCATTCTTCAAAATGCTCACAAGGAGGATCTGCTCTCCATGATGACAATGGTAAATGAGATTGCTCCCATCATTTCATTCCCCAAAACATCAGGGGCCAATTTAATAGAGTTGCTTAGCACAAAAAATTGTTTAGCACAAAAATAGCTTGCCCAATAAAACAAACCACTATTTAAAATTCCGTTCGATATTCATGGTCAGTGAACAACAGCCAAAGAATAATCACAAGTGATACACAACAAAAGGAAATTTGATTGTTTATCTTTTTTTTACTAAGACAGAAATGTCATGCTTAGTGAATTTTTGTGCTAAGCAGCTCTAGGAAATTGGCCCCGGTAGTCCCTTGTGTTGGGTGCTGTGGCCTAGTGGTCTGGCATGTCACACTCGAGGTCTTGTGGTCAATCTAAAGATCGTGGGTTCGAATCCAGCCATGGTGCTTGCATCCTTGGGCAAGGGCCCATACAAATCCTGCCCCAACCTGGTGGAATGACCCATAATAGAATGGTACAAGTCTGCTGATGCTACACGGACACCGTATAAATCCTGCCCCAACCTGGTGGAATGACCCATAATAGAATGGTGCAAGTCTGCTGATGCTACATGGACACCATACAAATCCTGCCCAACCTGGTGGAATGACCCATAATAGAATGGTACAAGTCTGCTGATGCTACATGGACACCGTACAAATCCTGCCCCAACCTGGTGGAATGACCCATAATAGAATGGTACAAGTCTGCTGATGCTAACATGGACACCGTACAAATCCTGCCCCAACCTGGTGGAATGACCCATAATAGAATGGTACAAGTCTGCTGATGCTACACGGACACCGTACACATCCTGCCCCAACCTGGTGGAATGACCCATAATAGAATGGTACAAGTCTGCTGATGCTACATGGACACCGTACAAATCCTGCCCCAACCTGGTGGAATGACCCATAATAGAATGGTACAAGTCTGCTGATGCTACATGGACACCGTACAAATCCTGCCCCAACCTGGTGGAATGACCCATAATAGAATGGTACAAGTCTGCTGATGCTACATGGACACCGTACAAATCCTGCCCCAACCTGGTGGAATGACCCATAACAGAATGGTACAAGTCTGCTGATGCTACACGGACACCGTACAAATCCTGCCCCAACCTGGTGGAATGACCCATAATAGAATGGTACAAGTCTGCTAATGCTACACGGACACCGTACAAATCCTGCCCCAACCTGGTGGAATGACCCATAATAGAATGGTACAAGTCTGCTGATGCTACACGGACACCGTACAAATCCTGCCCCAACCTGGTGGAATGACCCATAATAGAATGGTACAAGTCTGCTAATGCTACACGGACACCGTACAAATCCTGCCCCAACCTGGTGGAATGACCCATAATAGAATGGTACAAGTCTGCTAATGCTACACGGACACCGTACAAATCCTGCCCCAACCTCTTGCAGCAACTCCTGTGTATATGTCAATGTTTTAAAAATTTCTCTTGAAGTAATCCGTCTCCTCTCTTCTACTCTCTCTCTCAGGTTAACAACAAGGTTGCCCTTGCCTTCGAGTCCTCGTCCGGCCGCAACAAGCAAATCCCGGCCCCCGTGTCGATGCTACGCAAGAAGCTGTACTTCAACCTGGGCCAGTAGTGTAACCAACGTCAATTCACAAGTAGCTGTCCCTTTCTCATTTTTGTTTTCATACATAATCCCCGTTTTCTTGGAACTTAAGAATCGGTTCCAAAATCATTCAGGCTGTATGTTGTTGTTTAATTAGTGTGTGAAAATGGTGTCAATTTTAATCGCCATAACACCCAATGCTGACTACAGCCACCCTCCTGTTCTACATATTTAGACCTTCTTGCAACTTGTAGAGTCTGCTTTTCAAATTACCACACATCTTAAAACCTGACTTTGCTCAGGCCTACGAGGGCGCTGTTCATGTGATTGCAAACTTGTTTTTTACATAGGCTGTATCCAGAGTGATGGCGGTGGCAAGGCTAGAGCTGTTGCTAAGGGCAACGGTGCCTCTGCCTGCACTGAGGCATGGTGTGAGTTAGCCGAAGCCGTAGCCTTGATGTAGCCATTTGTTCAAACCTTGTTTTATATTAAGGTACACAATGGGTTATCTGTTTTGTTTAATATAAAACATTGGTACCAGGGACTGATGTCAAAGTCGCTTAGAAAACATACTGCTGACAAGTTTTATTTGCTTAGCGAAAATGCTTTTTGGCTAAGCGTTTTTTGTGTTAAGCAGCTTTGTGTTTTTGCTAATCACGTAGCAAGGAATTTTGACATACTTCACTGTAGCTTGGAATTCTTTGCTCATGGATCAGTGCAGGATTGTGACGGTACTGAGCAGGAATTTCTTGCTTAGCTGAGCAAAGGCCCATCATTCATGGATGTCTGCTGTTTTGTTCTTTATTTTTGGAATGCGAGTCGGTTTAGGGGCAGTGTTAAGTCAGGTCAAAAGGCAGCACATTACTGTAGTAGACCATGTACTTGTTTATGACATTGATAACGTAGTGGCAAAGCCCAGGACTCGGCCCTGGCATTCTGTTAAGGTCAAGTTCAAGACAGAGTCCATATTCTAAACATCGCGGGACCTTCTCGGCTGGCAGAAGACAAACGAGGTGCCTTCAAGTTCAGGAAACGTAATCAATTCTCGCTGTGTGTGGTTCGATGCCCGAGACCTGCCGTTAAGTCCAGGTTTGGTTTTTTGAAGGTTGGCGTTATTGTAATGGTTTGATACAGTTTCTGAACTCTAGGGGCCTGTTTGTTTGACACACAGGATCACGGATTATACTGATCCGGATCCCATTTTAGCGTACCCTGCATAGGACGTGGATCCCCAAATCTGGGATCTAGTGCGTTAAACATACAGGCCCTTAGTAAGATCTTATAATGCCTACATATTGACATACACAATTCTGAACTTAATTCTAAAAGCTACCCAGGGATTTACCTGTGTGTGTTTTCTTTACGTTCATTGCAGCTTGTTCTATGTACTATTTAACCTAATGTACCGGTGATCTGGTCTATTGTGTTTTGGGAAGATAGGCCTATCTAATAGGGAGTTGCATTATGTTAAGGTGTGTAATTGGGAATTGAATTTAAGGCAGAAATGTATTAATTTGGACAAATTCCTTCCTTTTGGAAATGTTAATACTGTTTAGTTTATCAGTCCACATGTGCACTTGGGTTTGGTTGATCCCGGCAACCAACTTAAAAAAACAAACAAAACCCAACTTTGTAATGTAAATTCTCTTTCTGAATAACCCCAGTTCTTTTTTAAACTGTAGTTACATTTTCAACTTAAGCAGTCTTGTGTTTGCTGGATGAGAAAGTAATTCCCATTATTCCTGTCTGTGAAACTACTTGAAAATGGCCTCAACCTCTTCAGCAGATTGCAGTAACTTTATTCTGACTAAAAATTTGCAAATAATGACACCCTCTCCTCCAAAACGCCTCTTAGTTGTACTGTTTAAAAGAGACGGTAACTTAAAAAGAAAGGTTAACAACTATAAAACATATTGTGTAACACAATGTGGCATTTTTATGTTGTTTACGATGTTTCGAGTTACATTATGTGACCCCCTCCCTTTCTGAGAAGAACTTTCTAAAAATATTCACTATCATGTAATCAATAAAATGTAAAACAACTCCGTGGTGTCAGTTACACGTTGATATCGGCTCATAAGTCAAATCCAGACATCTAGACTGTACGTTTGGAGACTATCATGTTTAAATTGACCTTTTATCAAGTCTGTGTGAAATATTAGGTCGTGAGGTCACAAAGTGTAAGTTTACCGGCGTGGTGCTAAAGCCTATTATTGTGGGTTCGTAGCACTTTTTTTTTTTGGTATGTGATAATGTATTGGTTAATCCTGTTGAATTCCAGGGGTCGATTTCACGAAGTCTTACGATCGATCGTAACTCGAGTTACGAAGGATAACTCATCGTATCCTACATAGGGATGCAATGCATTATACGTCTTACGATTGATAGTAAGTTATGATGAGTTTGGTGAAATCGACTGCCCGTGTTATTTTTGTGTAGTGGAGCTGATAATGACGTTAGTCGATTTGGAAATTGGAAGAATTTGAGAGGAAAGATGTCCCATACCCAGTACAAGAGTCAAAAAGTAGCCTAATTATGCACGTGACGTCATGAAGTAGGGCGCCCTCTTCCAGAGATCCCGGCGCATGCGTAGCTTTGCGATGTCCATCGTTTCCCTGTCGTTTTGCAAGAGGCAGCTCGGTGACGTCAGTGCATTTGGTCTTTTAGCCAAAATGTTTCTGAAAAACCAAGAATTTAGAAGAAAAAAGTGAAAAAGAAATCAATAATGAGGCAGGAATTCCTAAAAGTGTTGCATTTGCTGACATTTGGTGCCAAATTTCAAATTTGGAATGATGACTTGTCGGCAGCAAGTGCATGCGATGTTGTCTAACTGACGAAGTACCTGCCTTAGTGAACGGCTGGTATGTGGTTCAAATCCCGATTGGGACAGTTTGTGATTTTCTTTCACAATCTTGAAGGCAAATAAAATAGTCCAGAGTTTTGAATGCTCTGCACGATACGTTAGGAAGAGCAAGTATCCCCGCCCCAAAACGCCATCCATGCAATAAATGCTGATACTAGTACATGTAACTGCGTTCTTGATTTCATTTCAAAAGGTATGGGCCTACTGCGCTGCGGAGGTGCTTAACTTAAAAAAGGAAGAACTGGGAAAAAACGCAGATCTTATGTACATATTTCGACTTGGTTCTCACCGACCAAGAATATTAAATAAAACGTTCAACTGGGACATATATATTCATTGTAAATAAGAAATGCTTACTTTCATAATTGTTGATGATTTGGGAAATTAATCAAAATCGATACAATGACGACACAAGAGTAAAAGTTTTAAATTATACATAAATAATTAAACCGTAGTTGGTAGGCCTTATCCTAAAATTGACAATTACCTTAAATGCATTGTTGTTTTTTCCCGCCAAATGTTACCTGGGGCCAATTTCATAGAGCTGCTTAGCACAAAAATTCGCTAAGCATGACATTTCTGTCTTAGTTAAAACAGGATTAACAACCAAATGTCCGTGTGTTATGTACTTGTGTATCACTTGCGATTGTTCTTTGGCTGTTGTTCGCTGACCGTGAATATCAAATTGAATTTTCAATGGTGGTTTGTTTTATTGGGCAAGCTATTTTTGTGCTAAGCAATTTTTTGTGCTAAGCAGCTCTAAAAAAAAATGGCCCCTGATGCTTGACATAATGAGTTATTTGTTTTACAGTTTGGACGTGAGCCTTATCTCTGAATTGGCTGCAGCCACAAATACCTATGGCAAGCCACTAGCCATTGACTGCAACCGATTCCCATAGTTACCTATGCTATTATATTGGTAGCCATAGCCGTAGCCAGAGATTTGGTATAATACGACCTTCCAGCTGTAATAGCTGCTTAGTAAGCAAAAAAACTAACATTTTAAGTAAATGCAGTACTGTATAGTTATAGATATTAGTTGTACCTAAGACGACATTAATACTGAAATGTTGGTACACCCAAGGACCTAAGTTTATACCACTTATGTACGTTTAATTCATCTCTTAGGCCTAATGCTTGAACACTCGGCTTGTCATACGTCTGATTATGTAAACTTTGCTTGTGCCCAATTTGTCTTTTCCATTTTCTGTTTGTCCAAGGTTTACAGAAAAGTTGTCCACGTTGGGAAAAATCGCATAGCATAAGGAACCATCGGACAAAATGACTTGTCACAGAGCTTAGCACCCTTCAGAATTTATTGTAACTTTTATTAACGATGATATTCATTTCTGTTTAAGTATCTTTAAAATGATTACTACATTACTGTATCAATTTGAGCCTTATGTTTTTTTTTATTTTTTATTCAAACCCTGATATGTACACAGAGTGGAATTTCTGAGTGGCTCGCCAGTGACGTCACGAAATGAAATGAATGTAATTAAACATGTTCATCTGTGAAAGGTATTGAATCTCTGGTAAAGTTGTTTGTAAGTGTTTTGACAGGGTTCTGGCCTTTAGATTGGAGAGCTGTACTTTCGTCTCTTGTAGAATGTTTAGGATGATCTAGATCTTATATGCAAGAGGATCTAATGTGTTGAATGATATGAAAACACAACATGTGTGCCAAGTCGGTGAATTTGTCTGCTGGTTTTTCTGAGACAGCATTTTGTTTCAAAATGTGTTTCATTTGTGGCTCAACAGAGTAGGACATCAATTGTCACTTACCGCTGGACAACTCGTCAGCCTTGACTCACGTCTGTGGTAATAATGTCTCGATTTGGGGATCTGTGGGGCTAACCACACATAATGTAGAACTCCATGAGGTGTAGCCAAACGTCTTGCTTCGACTTAGAAACGTCTTGTTTCAAGTTTTAAACGTCGTTTTGTTCAACTCTCCAACATCTTGATTCATCTTTCAATATCGTCTTAATATGGGCGATTCCAAACAGTGCGCCACCAAGAGTTTACAACGCGTTGGCCAATCACAATGCGCAGAATCTGCTGCATAATTGTAATTGGCCAACGCGTTGCAAACTCTTGGTGGCGCACTGTTTGGAATCGCCCTTATTGCTTCAACTTTCAACCTTTCTTTTGCAACGCTACAGACCGAGTTTTTGCCAACCAACATGGCGGAAACTATGGTGAGCCATCAAAGCCAGGCATAAAAAACAACCACATATTTTAGCCAATGGAAACAACACAAGCAATGCTGGTATGTATTTTGTACAGGTATGGAAAGTTTACAAAAACTTTGACGTTGGTCACGCCGTCTGTCAAGAAGATGAAAATGATTTGCAACATTTGGCCGCCCATGAGTCAATGTTTGTAAATAAAAGAAAGGTACCTCAACTATCGACACGGTTGTGCTTCATTTTAAAGCGCAGTGGTTCAACTTTTCAAAACAGTGTGCTTTAACTTCTAAAGGTTGAAATCTAACCCTCGGGCGTTAATATGGTGCAAGCTTGTCAACTTTGTTTGCCCTGGGTTTAAACCCAGAAATTCCTGATCTGCAGGATTCACAACTTGTGTGCCATTAACGTGATGGGAGCACAGGTCACCGTTACTGAGCTTTGGTTGGCTAATCGAGCTCTGGTATCTGATGACAGGCAAGTATGATCATAGTGCTGGGAAGGGCTGAGGTGGTAGAGCCCTGGGGCCGATTTCACTAATACTTTGCGATCATCGTAAAGCCCAAATCCATCGCTAAACGGAAAATTGCTATGCAAAGTAGCGATCGATTGTCTGTTTAGCGATGGATTTGGGCTTTACGATGATCGCAAAGCGTTAGTGAAATCGGCCCGGTGTGGTTTTCAGGAGGTTACGGTTGGAAATCGGTCATTTTTTCAGTCCTTACGTCTTTGAAAGTGTAAATATGAATTGAAGCTATGCATGGTGGAAGTACTAAAAGAAGGTAGGTTTGCGGTGACACCATGTAATCTCTTCTGTGAGAGTGTGTGGTTCTGAGAAGAACCGATTGTATTATCTCGACGTTCCGAACAGTTTGCTCTGTTCGTCCTCAGGAGAGTTTGAAAGTTTAATTCCAGTCGGTCACCTCTGTTTGAGGATGAAAGAAGAAGACACATTATGGAAGAAGCTAGAAGCCATCTGCAAGTTTGATCTTTGAACTGAATTTCATTTGGTCTACAACGTCTCGACCACTAGGTCAAAACCTTTCCAGTTGAAGTCCTCATTTTACGGTTATACGAGCTAGAGAGATGGGGTCCATTCCCTCCCCCGAGACCCGGGGAAAAATTCCAACCTAACTTTTGGGAACCTTCAAACTTAGCAGAGCCTATACTGATCTCTTGTTTGCTTCCTTAAGATTCTAGCAAATGCCGTTGAACTTTGGAAAAAAAGTCCTGGAGATATCCAGAGAAACGGAACTCGGTTTACATCACCAGCGAGACAGAGGTGTCTCGGAGCTGGCCCATGGGGACGCATTCCTCGGCAGAGCGATGGGGAGGAATACGCTGCGCTCCTCGGGCAAAGCTTTCGACAAGATACGGTCCCCACCTCGTTAAGCCTACCGGAGCGGTATATTCCACTCTTTACTTCCCTCAAGTTCCACCAGATCTGGAGTCTCGAATATCAAACTCTTTCAATTTGTCTACAAAATAGAAATTGAACTCGATTTCATAACGTGTAATTCGATTTAGCCACTGCAGTGGTGTCTGTTTCATATCTTGTATCGCGTGGAATCGGTTTTTACACTTTCTTGTAAGTTTTAATACTTAAAGGTATATCATACTTTGGTTTTTGTCAACGAAATACTGATTCATGGGCATTATATCAAGACAGATACAGTAACAGTCATTTGTGAAAATTTCAGTCCCATACGGTGCCCACCTTTTGCCGGCCCGTGTGAAGTACACGCATGAAATCTTTGACTGAAAACGTTAAGGAAGTTAAAGTCCACCGCACACTATACGATCCGACTACGACCCGACTGGTTTTTGGAAGGATCGCAAAGCATTCTGGGAGTCTTAACCGTGATTCGACAGTCGAATCTTGCCGACTGGCCATCAGAGTGGGTCTGCGACTGGGAACAATCACGGTTAAGACTTCCATAATGCTTTGCGATCCTTCCAAAAACCAGTCGGGTCCTAGTCGGAATGTCGGATCGTATAGTGTGCGGTGGGCTTTAGGAAACAATATTATGCTCGAAAATTAGGATTACTAAAATTTGAGCCTAACCAGTAACCACACATACCAGTCAACCTCGTCCCCCATTCTCTCGCTTGTTTTGTGCAGTATAACACGACCGTCCCTACTATAAGGGCTGACCCGTGTTAGCTAAACGAATGCACCCATAGAGAGTGAGCAAGTCGCATAGGCGCCTGGAGGAACTGTTTCCTTTCCCGTGGAGTTTGGGTTATGTCCACACAATCTACTATAGCCGTTTTTTACATAAGCACACATCATATTGCTCCCTGCATTTGTATACATCAACGCCTGCTCCAAGCTGCAGAATCAAACCAAGATTGAGCAACCTATTGACCCGGGCTTCGACGGCAATAAATACGGTTCTGGAAAATAAACAATGAAGCTCCATCACTGTGTAAATCAAATTCTCCCAAGGTCAGTACAAGAAACTTGTGGCGGGCACGATTTGGTCGGCGGTGTCATTATATTAAGTCTGCTGTGTATTATAAGTATTGTGATGCCATCGATTTATTTAGGCTTGAACATGAGTGTAAATCTTTGCAGCTCGTACGACAGTCCGAAGTCGATCGAAATGGGAATCTGCTCCGACTGTCGACTATAGAAAACGACTGCTTTGTGAATGTGTGGCGTCAGGGGACCAATGAAAAAAGTGATAGTGATTTCGATGAATGTATACGTGACCCATATGTGGAACTTGTCGAACATGATTAGTGGTGTCGACAAAATGATATATAGTATCATGTAGGACTTAGTTGGTCGTGTGGTCAAAATGTGGCAGAATAGGTCTCACAAGCACATTAAAATTATTGTGTCGAACTTATTGGTGGTGTCGATGAAAATAATTATGTAGAATGGGCTTATGGCTCATAAGCCTGTCGAATTTGTGAAGTCGATCTTCAAAATGAAGTACACTATAGACCCACACAATAGTGATGTTAGAATTCGTCACATGTCGACATGGTGCCTTTTTCATAGACCTGCCAATTGCACACTTTGCTTTATACTCATGTTGATGATGCTCCACTTCATTAATCTGATGAAGTAGTTGTTACTACGAAAGCTTATTGTCTTTAAAGGCATTGCATACGTTTGGTAATGACTCTGAAAATTTATGGCAATAAAAACTTACTTGGTGAGAAGTACAGCTGCTTTGGATAGTATAATGCATATTGAAAAACGTTCAATTCGAAGTACCGCGGTTATGGAAAAATATGTCACTTTTTATCTCCAGAAATTATGAATCCGTAATATGGCCGTAACGCTTCTCAGCTATTGACTAACTGTTCTCTGGCGTGAAATAACCGCTCTAGTTTGTCGCCAAAATATCAAAAACGCTACCACCTTTTGAATTGAAACTTTCACAGGTTAGTTTTATGGTATAATACAATTATATTGGTTTTGAAACAAACAGTAGGCTCAAATTACCAAACGTATGCAATCCCTTTAAGTGCTACCCTAATATTCTGTATTATTTCGATAGACTGACATGCGTCGGCTACACACACTATTTTGCTTTATACTGTACATTACATAATCGGTCCATGAAGGCCCGCCCCCATTTTGTTTCTGACCAATCACAGCCGTGGTTTAGGTACGCGCGCGCGTCGTACGGAAGCGCGCGCGCTACTGCATTGACATTCATTGGAGAGGAACACGTTTTCATGCCATGTGCATTGGGAGGGCTTACTGAAACTTGGCTGAGTGAAACCTGCACGTTACCAGCTAAAATCCCATGCTTGCTCCGTTGCTTGTGCTTGCTTGCTCGCCTCTTTGCTAACTGCAATGTTCTTGCTCCGAAAGCTGCCACCGGAACAAATTCTACGGATTTCAAGGAAAGAAGAACAAAAATTGCCACAACAAGCACACACGAGCAGGTAACTTGTGTCGCCATTGTAGGCTAATATAATATTGTGTATTGCTCCATCGTACACTAGGGGGTTTACTAAACGGAGGTTAAGGTTCAAGCTAGGCTAGGCTCAGGCTCAGGCTCAGGCTCAGGCCCAGGCACCATTTCGTGAATTCATTCTTGAATAACGGGTATAAAAATAGAGGCTTTTGGCTGCGGTTCGGAAGTAGATTCTCTGGTTTGAAAAGGAAAACAGCTTCAATGAAAAACCACAACCTATCGTTGAGCATAATGGATGACAGAGCCGGAGCCTGAACCTGAGCCTCAGTTTCGTAAACCCCATGGCTTTGTCCACTCATGAAATGAGGAACTAAGTTCGATTGATTTGAGCCTTTTCTTTTCCAAAAGTTCATAGTTCATAAAAGTAGGAGGCCAATTTCATACAGCTGCTTAAGCACCAAAATTTGCTTAACTTACAAAAACCTTGGTAAATAAATCAGTATGCCAGCCAAAACTCCTTGTGAATGTTATGCTCAGCAAACAATGACCGAATACAAGTCAAAAGCAGTAAACACCACATGAAAATTTGGTTGGCACTCCAGCTTGATCAAGGAAGACTTTTCATGCTTAAGCAAATTTTGTGCTTAAGCAGCTCTGTGAAATAATTTTGCTCCAGACTTATAAATGTGTTCTATTTAAAGATATAAATGTCGAAAGTTAAAAAAAAAATCGGATGTCAAATTTATTTGTATGAGGGCTTTGAATTTTTATCAGCAATCTATTTTTTTTGCGAGGCTGAGACGCCTGCAAGCGAAAGGGGCACCATGTACACTATGGTATAGCTGATCAATCAGTTCAATGCATGTCGAACAGGGTTCACACGAAAAGGCTTTTCATTCACTCATTCATTCGGGTGAACATTTTTTCCCCCAAAGTTCACTTGACAAGTTGATCAAGAAAGAAAAAAAGGTTCCATATAAAAGTTGTGCAAACACTGCGTCTACCTTTTTTGGATCAATGTCTTTTGTGTTTTCCATTCACTGTACGCGTTGCAATTTCTAGCTCTGAATAGGGCTTGCCCAAGTTCGCCTGACGGGTTTTTCAATGTTGATTGTAGGCCCTATACCATAATCGAAATCCACGTGATAGGTTTACCCCCTGTACGGTATTTATCTAAGCCAACTCACACTGCTGATCTGCACGCTGTAGCCGAGCCGGTATAGCTGCTACCAGCTAGCATTGGTTGGTTTGGGGTTGCTGTAGACACTTGCAACTTCACCAGCGCTCTGCCAACTTGGCGAGGTTTTTTTAGGGGCATGTATTTGCGGGGACGAGGTTATAACTTTGTGTCGGCAGCGAGGAAGTCGCGATCTAATGAACTTGTAGGGCCGATTGGACCTATTCGCCACCAAGTTACCACCTTAGACGGACACATGATTTTTTTTCTGGAACTTTGGTAGTTTCGTTCACGTCTGACTCTCACCGAATTTAGCATAAAGCGGTTTCCATGCGCGAGTATAAAAGTCTCAGGCCCTTCGGTTCATGCCAGTTCCAGGATTTAAAGTTCAACCTTCTCTTTTGTATACTGAGGATTCTGAAAGGACCTCTGACTGACTATTGAATATGACCGATGCCAGTACAAGTCAGGGTACCACCATGACCACCACCACCACCAAGCCCGCCGATGAACGCCCCTCGAGCCTGCGGCAAGAGCCCGGCGGAGATAGCAGGTAAGCACCGCTCGGCTACCCCTTGAAAATTACCCACCGTTTCCCGGTGAGATCCCAGTGAATTTGGTGGATGGATGCCCTTAGTCTAGAGAGATTGCTCAGCCTGTAAAATGGATTAAATAGCTAACAATCTGTTTCCGTACTCGATTAACGGGAAATATGAAAACCTATAGGCATCATAGTTTGATTTCTTCAAGGGAGCATATAGGATTTGCAAAGATGTGCGTTTTGGCTGAATTTGGTTCTTAAACAGAAGTGAAGGTCTTAAACTTCCTTACAGACGTTGTTTCATGTACGTTTTTATGCTTTGTTCATCTGGATAGCAGAAATACGGTCGAAATAATCTAGCCCCCTCCGAATCCTTCACGGTTACACCATGCTTTCGAAATGCTAGTAAATCGTTCGGACGAACGATCTTTTTAAAAGACACTAAATCTTGATTTCCTTGAGAAACCCAGCATCTGATGAACCAAGATTTCCCATGGTGACTGTTTGCACTGTTTACGAACTGTTGAGTCCATTTCTGTCTCAAACTCAATAATTATTTTTTGGAGGCCTTGTAAATCCTGTACGCTCCCTTTAAAGGTAGTATCATACTTTGGCTGCCTACCGAAACACAAATCTTCACAGATTTACCTTTAACTTACAGGGTATTAAGATGGTGATGGTAGAAACATACCGTTAAAACATTTCTGCCTGATATGCTGTATCCAGAAAAGAGTGAAACCAGTGACCACAATTATTTTTGATCTTTTAAAGATCATAGATAAAAGAGAAAAGACTTAAGAAATACTGTGGCCGTTTTTCACTGTTTTCTCAAAAAGTGGGCACCGTATGAGACTGAAATTTTCACAGATGACTATAACTGTATTTTTATTGATATTATTACCCATGAATCTGTATTTCTTTGACAAAAGCCAAAGTATGATCTTACCGTTTTTATGGATAAAACAAGCGTTCGCAACAGTGAGCATTTGGTGATCATTGGGCATACATTTTAGTCAAACAAGGCAAGTGCACTGTCTTACAGGGATATAGCTGCAGTGGCGTCGCCAAGGGGGGGCCAGGGGGGACACGTGCCCCCCCCCCCCTGGAAAACCTTGTGCCCCCCTCGTGCCCCCCCATTTGAAATTTTGGTTGGAAAAAAAAAATATAGTATATAAAACGTTTGCCCCCCTAACAATTGCTAGTGCCCCCCTTGTGCCCCCCCAGACTCAAAAGTCTGGTGACGCCACTGCATAGCTGAAATCACATATACATTATATACCAATGCACAAACTGTTTCTAATGTGCACGCTGCTCCACCAGAAATAACGCACACAAACTGACACACTACATAATGTTGTGGTTTATCCCAAAAAGCAAAGAAATGACTAAAATCTTTCTGAAACTGGATGGAGCTCCACTTTAGGTTAAGGATTTCGACGCCTGCTACTGGCTTTTGTATACCAGACACAATACTCTAAAAATTGAAACCCAACGCGGAATGTTGACAAAATGTAGCTTTTGGAGAAAAAAAAACACTCCAAGCCAATGAGGCATACAGAGTTTTACCATTCGGTTTGTGATGGGGGGTCATAAAATGTATGTACATGTATCTATAAATAACCACAAAACTACTATGAATGACATGCGCATGCATACCAGTTGTAGGCAAGTCGTGTAGAACACTGAAACAACCTATGGGTATATCTCTATGTACGTATGTATATCGCACACCGGTCCAAGTCATTGTACAACTTCACAAAAAGTAGCCTATACAACTGGGAAAAAAGTACAAAAACTTCACTTAAAATCCTTTCACAGACGTTATTTGTGTTCCAGTGCCGGGGACGTCTGAATCGTGGATTACCATGGCAACAGTCATGGTGTTTTATTTTTGAGTGAATTCAGTGAGTTCATTTTGGGGTTGAACATAGTTCACTCTCCGCAGCAGAACTGGTTTGGTCTGGTTGTAATATCAGTGCATAGAAAGCACTTTTTAAAAAGAACAAAAAAGGAAGGAAAAAAAATGGCAATAAAATGATACTTCCAAATACTTTGGCGCCAAAATGTTAAGGTCTGGTGGAACTTGTGTGGCATGCATGATTGATAAAAAAGCAAGAACTGTTGATTATTCAGGGCTCTTGCAAATTAGGGTATTGGTCTCAAGCAGGCTGCAAGGCATATCGTGAAACATCAGGTAAATATGACAATAGGCCTACTTAGTTTGACTGTATACTCTTGTAATTTTAACTTGACACGGAATGTCGACAATTGCTTTTGGAAAAAAACTGCAATAAACAGCAACATGTAACTATGTATCCAAGTCGTGAAACATGCTGAAACAACGTATGGGTATAGTAGTGCAACTCATTTATGGTGCTGGATGAACACACGCACCGAGACTGCCTCACTGCTCATCTTAACAAAAGTACAACTTCAAAAGAACAACTTAACTTTCGATCCCGTGGCAGAAGGTTAATATGGAAAGTCGATTTACGAGGACATAATGCACAAGGGATATCAATCATACGATTTCTGAATGTCACAGTAATTGTCAGATGTACTTAATACTGAGTACCGTGTGAAAAACCTCGTCCTTTCAAGGCAGAAGTTCAGGGGTTTAATTACTTTCCAACTATCACTTTGCTCATCCGGTCGCAAGGGGGCGTATCTGGGGTCAACATTTCTGAGGGGATAATCCGGGTGGGCTCCAATTTTTAAAGGGGTGGCACTGGAGACATTGAAGTAAACTTCAGCAGGACAATTCTTTAAAATCTTGAAATTTTCAATGGGATACGCCTCTCTTGTAATCTGAACGAAGGGGTTTTGTCGACTGAAGGGAACAAGTTTCCAGCCATGCAAGTGTGAAGCAAATTGACCATTACAAAAGAGGACAAAATATGACCGTCACGATAAATAATATAATGACACATCCATGTGCTTTTGGGGCGAGACAAAGGTAATATCATACTCTGGTTTTTGTCAAGGAAATGCAGATTCATGGGCAAAAATACCAAGGAGGATACAGTAACAGTCATCTGTGGAAATTCCAGTCCCATACGGTGCCCACTTTTTGAGAAAACAGCAGAAGCGAATGTTAGAAGATGACGTCACGTGCGAAGGGTCTAGCTCCCACAAAATGTTGATCTTCTAGCCCCCCCCCTAAAACAAATTTGGGGCTCTTCTATAGCCCCCCCCCCCCAAACAAAAAATATTGGCTCTAGAACCGCGCCTGGCCTAAGGCCCATTACCATGATACACGGGGTTATTATTATTATTTCACAGGCAACCAGTTCCAGGCAATCTCCGAGCACTGAAATAACATCCATCTTTGAGATCTTGGTATAATATTCTATAGGGGATTATGAACAAAACTGCCAGGAAAATGACTCCATAAAGCTACCGGAACTTTCCTTTTGTATGTTGTGTTGTTGGTTGCCTGTCAAAATGGCCTCTTGTGGTCTTGGCCTTAACGCTATCAAACCACTAGGGGTCGAACTATTGGACTTTTAGAGGAATTACCATAAAGCACCGGCAGCTTTCAGTATTTGCCAAAGGGCGACCATTTGTTTTTCTTGTCGTCCGAGTTGGAATCTTGATATACAATGTGATAAAGCAGTGATGGAAGCTGAAGTAAAAATACTTGAAGTTTGTGACAGAACTTAAAGGTACAGTCCAGGTTTGGTAGACATACCCAGACAGAAATGTTCACAGATTTACCTATAACTTTCAGGATATGAAGATCGTGCTGGTAGAAACATAACGTAATATTTCTGTCTGAAATGCTGTATTTATCAAGAAATTAGTAAAACAACGACCGAAAATAGTTTTGATCTCGGGGTAAGATCAAAACCATTCTTTAAGTTTTATAAGAATGCGTTTTCGCTATTTTCTCGTAACTCAAATGTCCGATTGAGCTCAAATTTTCACAGGTATTTTGTGTACATGCTGGATCAGACAAGGTGTGCTGTTCTGTGACCATAATCAATCATGTATTATACCTTTAAATACAACTGCATAATGGGCTTGACTACATGATGGTGGCAACTCGTCACAACCAGCCAATATTTCCACATGGGAGATACAAAACCAACATACCCTTTTGGGGCTTTGATATTTTGTGGCCGTGATGCCTAAAGATTCTCCACTCTTTTGGCGGGAATTGTGGTCCCGCATTGTGTCCAGGGACGTCTAAATATGGAAACAGTCACGGTGTTGATTTTTTTGTTGAATTCAGTGCTTAATTTTGCAGTGTAACATAGTTCACATTCCGGAGTAGAACTGGAAATTTGGGTTCAATTGTAATATCAGTGCATAGAAATAACTTTTAAAAAGGATAAAAAGGTAAAGAAAAATGACAATAAGATTACATTTCCAAACACTTTGGCGCCGAAACGTTAAGGTGTGGTGGAACTTTTATGTCATGCATGATTGATAAAAAAAGGAAGAACTGTTAATTGAAAGCTTTTGTAAAATTTGGGAATTGAGGTACAAACTTTTGGTTCTTCTCGGGTATAGGGCTATCATGAAGCATCACGTTAACATGACAAAACTTAGCCTGCCTTTTTTTGGCAGGAATTAACAGTTTGAATATGGGGAGCGGGAGGGGGTCTGCTGTGTCGAATTCAGGGGCCTTTTGGTAGAGACTTCACGGGCTCGAGCATGAGAGATGAAAGCGTGCAGAAACTGTAGCGAGACACTTTGTCGTCATTAGTAATACTCTCCTGTCAGCTGAACGTAATTATATATCAATCACTTGGCAACCTGCCAGGGTCGTTGTACTTTTAAATTAAAATCTGACCTCGATGAGCCGAATTGAAAGTTTCGGAAGTGATCGATACTGTGGCCGCGAGAAGGGCATTTGCTTACAGGACCTCGCTAAGCAAGAATTCCACATTTGTATACTTGTTTTCGCAAAAAAGATTTATTATTATAGCGCCCGATGTGGGGCTCGAACCGACGGCCCTGGGATTAAGAGTCCCATGCTCTACCGACTGAGCTAACCGGGCTGCAGAAAAGTTATATTTTAAATAATTTCACTCGAAGTTCACTCTGTAAGTTTACAATATTTGACATAATCAAAAAAGCGCAAATAATTGTTTCTATCGCCCGATGTGGGGCTCGAACCCACGACCCTGGGATTAAGAGTCCCATGCTCTACCGACTGAGCTAACCGGGCTGCAGTTAGTGTGTAATTTTCTATGTGGAAATTCAATTTAAGTACACATACTTTACATAACAAAGAAGAGTTGATAAAAACATTATATCACCCGATGTGGGGCTCGAACCCACGACCCTGGGATTAAGAGTCCCATGCTCTACCGACTGAGCTAACCGGGCTGACGTTATTGTGTAGTTTTCTATGTGGAGATTCAATTTAAGTTGACATGCTTGACATAACAAAGAAGAGTTGATAAAAACTTTATATCACCCGATGTGGGGCTCGAACCCACGACCCTGGGATTAAGAGTCCCATGCTCTACCGACTGAGCTAACCGGGCTGGAGTTAGTGTGTATTTTCCTTTGTCGAAATTTAATGTTAGTTTGCATAGTTGACATAACTATAAAGAAGAGTTAGTAAAAGGTTGCGTCGCCCAATGTGGGGCTCGAACCCACGACCCTGGGATTAAGAGTCCCATGCTCTACCGACTGAGCTAACCGGGCTGGAGTTAGTGTGTTATTTTATATGTGGAAATTCAATTTAAGTTGATATGCTTGACATAACAAAGAAGAGTTGATAAAAACATTATATCACCCGATGTGGGGCTCGAACCCACGACCCTGGGATTAAGAGTCCCATGCTCTACCGACTGAGCTAACCGGGCTGCAGTTAGTGTGTGATTTCCCTTGTCGAAATTCAATGTTAGTTTGCATAATTGACATAACTATAAAGAAGAGCTAGTAAAAGTTTGTGTCGCCCAATGTGGGGCTCGAACCCACGACCCTGGGATTAAGAGTCCCATGCTCTAGCGACTGAGCTAACCGGGCTGCAGTTAGTGTGTAATTTTCTATGTGGAAATTCAATTTAAGTACACATACTTTACATAACAAAGAAGAGTTGATAAAAACATTATATCACCCGATGTGGGGCTCGAACCCACGACCCTGGGATTAAGAGTCCCATGCTCTACCGACTGAGCTAACCGGGCTGACGTTATTGTGTAGTTTTCTATGTGGAGATTCAATTTAAGTTGACATGCTTGACATAACAAAGAAGAGTTGATAAAAACTTTATATCACCCGATGTGGGGCTCGAACCCACGACCCTGGGATTAAGAGTCCCATGCTCTACCGACTGAGCTAACCGGGCTGGAGTTAGTGTGTATTTTCCTTTGTCGAAATTTAATGTTAGTTTGCATAGTTGACATAACTATAAAGAAGAGTTAGTAAAAGGTTGCGTCGCCCAATGTGGGGCTCGAACCCACGACCCTGGGATTAAGAGTCCCATGCTCTACCGACTGAGCTAACCGGGCTGGAGTTAGTGTGTAATTTTATATGTGGAAATTCAATTTAAGTTGATATGCTTGACATAACAAAGAAGAGTTGATAAAAACATTATATCACCCGATGTGGGGCTCGAACCCACGACCCTGGGATTAAGAGTCCCATGCTCTACCGACTGAGCTAACCGGGCTGCAGTTAGTGTGTGATTTCCCTTGTCGAAATTCAATGTTAGTTTGCATAATTGACATAACTATAAAGAAGAGCTAGTAAAAGTTTGTGTCGCCCAATGTGGGGCTCGAACCCACGACCCTGGGATTAAGAGTCCCATGCTCTAGCGACTGAGCTAACCGGGCTGGAGTTAGTGTGTATTTTCCTTTGTCGAAATTTAATGTTAGTTTGCATAGTTGACATAACTATAAAGAAGAGTTAGTAAAAGGTTGCGTCGCCCAATGTGGGGCTCGAACCCACGACCCTGGGATTAAGAGTCCCATGCTCTACCGACTGAGCTAACCGGGCTGCAGTTAGTGTGTAATTTTCTATGTGGAAATTCAATTTAAGTTGACATGCTTGACATAACTAAGAAGAGTTGATAAAAACATTATATCACCCGATGTGGGGCTCGAACCCACGACCCTGGGATTAAGAGTCCCATGCTCTACCGACTGAGCTAACCGGGCTGAAGTTAGTGTGTAATTTCATATGTGGAAATTCAATTTAAGTTGACATGCTTGACATAACAAAGAAGAGTTGATAAAAACATTACATCACCCGATGTGGGGCTCGAACCCACGACCCTGGGATTAAGAGTCCCATGCTCTACCGACTGAGCTAACCGGGCTGCAGTTAGCGTGCAATTTTCTATGTGGAAATTAAATTTAAGTTGACATACTTGACATAACAAAGAAGAGTTGATAAAAACATTATATCACCCGATGTGGGGCTCGAACCCACGACCCTGGGATTAAGAGTCCAATGCTCTACCGACTGAGCTAACCGGGCTGCAGTTAGTGTGAAATTTTCTATGTGGAAATTAAATTTAAGTTGACATACTTGACATAACAAAGAAGATTTGATAAAAACGTTATATCACCCGATGTGGGGCTCGAACCCACGACCCAGCGATTAAGAGTCTCATGCTCTACCGACTGAGCTAACCAGGCTGCAGTTAGTGTGTATTTTCCTTTGTCGGAATTTAATGTTAGTTTGCATAATTGAAATAACTATAAAGAAAAGCTAGTAAAAGATTGGGTCGCCCAATGTGGGGCTCGAACCCACGACCCTGGGATTAAGAGTCCCATGCTCTACCGACTGAGCTAACCGGGCTGCAGTGAGTGTGTAATTTTCTATGTGGAAATTCAAATTAAGTTGACGTGCTTGACATAAAAAAGAAGAGTTGATGAAAACATTATATCACCCGATGTGGGGCTCGAACCCACGACCCTGGGATTAAGAGTCCCATGCTCTACCGACTGAGCTAACCGGGCTGCAGTTGTCGTATAATTCTTTATGTGGAAATTCAATTTAAGTTGACATGCTTGACATAAAAAAGGAGAGCTGATAAAAACATTATATCACCCGATGTGGGGCTCGAACCCACGACCCTGGGATTAAGAGTCCCATGCTCTACCGACTGAGCTAATCGGGCTGCAGTTAGTATGTTATTTCCTATATGGAAATTCAATTTAAGTTGACATGCTTGACATAACAAATAAGAGTTGATAAAAACATTATATCACCCGATGTGGGGCTCGAACCCACGACCCTGGGATTAAGAGTCCCAGGCTCTACCGACTGAGCTAACCGGGCTGCAGTTAGTGTGTCATTTTCTATGTGGAAATTCAATTTATGTTGACATGCTTGACATAACAAAGAAGAGTTGATAAAAACATTATATCAACCGATATGGGGCTCGAACCCACGACCCTGGGATTAAGAGTCCCATGCTCTACCGACTGAGCTAACCGGGCTGCAGTTAGTGTGTAATTTTCTATGTGGAAATTGAAATTAAGTTGACATGCTTGACATAAAAAAGAAGAGTTGATGAAAACATTATATCACCCGATGTGGGGCTCGAACCCACGACCCTGGGATTAAGAGTCCCATGCTCTACCGACTGAGCTAACCGGGCTGCAGTTAGTGTGTAATTTTCTATGTGGAAATTCAAATTAAGTTGACATGCTTGACATAAAAAAGAAGAGTTGATGAAAACATTATATCACCCGATGTGGGGCTCGAACCCACGACCCTGGGATTAAGAGTCCCATGCTCTACCGACTGAGCTAACCGGGCTGCAGTTAGTGTGTAAGTTTCTATGTGGAAATTAAATTTAAGTTGACATGCTTGACATAACAAAGGAGAGCTGATAAAAACATTATGTCACCCGATGTGGGGCTCGAACCCACGACCCTGGGATTAAGAGTCCCATGCTCTACCGTCTGAGCTAACCGGGCTGCAGTTAGTATGTTATTTCCTATATGGAAATTCAATTTAAGTTGACATGCTTGACATAACAAATAAGAGTTGATAAAATCATTATATCACCCGATGTGGGGCTCGAACCCACGACCCTGGGATTAAGAGTCCCATGCTCTACCGACTGAGATAACCGGGCTGCAGTTAGTGTGTTATTTCCTATATGGACATTCAATTTAAGTTGACATGCTTGACATAACAAAGAAGAGTTGCTACAAACATTCTATCACCCGATGTGGGGCTCGAACCCACGACCCTGGGATTAAGAGTCCCATGCTCTACCGACTGAGCTAACCGGGCTGCAGTTTGCGTATAGTTTTCTATGTGGAAATTCAATTTAAGTTGACATACTTGACATAACAAAGAAGAGATGATAAAAACATTATATCACCCGATGTGGGGCTCGAACCCACGACCCTTGGATTAAGAGTCCCATACTCTAGCGACTGAGCTAACCGGGCTGCACTTAGTGTGTAATTTTCTATGTGGAAAGTCAATTTAAGTTGACATAGTTGACATAACAAAGAAGATTTGATAAAAACATTACATCGCCCGATGTGGGGCTCGAACCAAGTTCTGGGGTTCCAATTCCAAAGTTCCCTGACCCGGCCCACCTCTCACGTGTCAAGACCCCACCCCTCCTGAACTACCCTGGTATCTTGAGATCATTTTCCCTAGAGGGAAAGCCCCTGTCATACCTATAATGATCTTACCAATTGGATAAACACATCGTAACTTCTTCCCCCCGAGTCCGGCACTCACCAGTTCCCTGACCGAGATTGCCCAAGGCGCTATACGGGCACAAACGCCCACTTTCCCCCCATGCCACACTCGGGGGAATGCGCTGCACGAATACGGAATGTTGGATTGGAATTATAGGCTGCAAAACGACGATCATCTGATCCCCCTTTTGAACGTCTTTGGAGGGATTATCTGGCCGAGGATTAAGCGGGGATCAAGGGTCGGGTCAAGCTCTTGATCAGATCCCCAAGGACAACCACGATACCACAGATACAGATTATTGGTAACTTTAAACACAGGTGTTTTTCCCCTCGACTTTATATCTTCTCTTTTTCGGACGGAGGTAGAAATTCTACATTTATTTCGAGATCCCAAAGGGTTTCTTTGAATCCTTTTGGCGAGTTCTGGCTTCCTGAAATCAATTTGCAGTTGTAAAAACAAATTGCGAATCAGAGGCGAAATGAAACTTATAGCTGTTTGCCGCTTGGGTGTTTATGTATATGGCAGAGCGTTTAAAGGTTAGATCGTAACCGATTTGCTCATTTGAACTGTCGAAAGAGTGGTACTTTTAAAAATTCTTACGATCAAAAAAAATTGGGGCAAACGAAAAACAAGATGCACTCACTGTTGCTCTTGTTGGGATAAAGCTAACTAACGAAACTTACCAAAAACTGAAAATATCCTATCCAACCCGATGTGGGGCTCGAACCCACGACCCTCGGATTAAGGGTCCTGTATAGTCTATACCGAATGAGCTATCCAGGGTGCTTAAGGGAAAAAATTTTCATTTTCAAATTTTACAGTTAACTTAAAAAATTAATGGAACTAATAAGTAGAATGCAAAAGAACAATATGTCGCCCGATGTGGGGCTCGAACCCACGACCCTGGGATTAAGAGTCACATGCTCTACCGACTGAGCTTACCGGGCTGCAATTTGTGCGTAGTTTTCTACATCGAAAATTATAGAAATTTTACAACAATTGACAAAAACTACAATGATCAAAATAAAATATTTTGTCGCCCAATGTGGGGCTCGAACCCACGACCCTGGGATTAAGAGTCCCATGCTCTACCGACTGAGCTATTAAACCGGGCTGCGAAAATGGTATATTTTCAATAATTTCAATCGAAGTTCACTGTAAGTTTACAATATTTGACATAATCAAAAAATTACAACTAAATGTTTCTATCGCCCGATGTGGGGCTCGAACCCACGACCCTGGGATTAAGAGTCCCATGCTCTACCGACTGAGCTAACCGGGCTGCAGAAAAGTTATGTTTTCAAGTATTTCAATCGAAATTCACTGTAAAATGATAATATTTGACATAATCAAAAGAGAGCTAATAAAAACATTATATCACCCGATGTGGGGCTCGAACCCACGACCCTGGGATTAAGAGTCCCATGCTCTACCGACTGAGATAACCTACCTAAGTTAAAAACAACTCCAGAATATGGAGCTGCGGTATAAAGAGCCACATTCTTGACGGAGCTATAATTTTTCAGATCTTACCGCCCTTCAAAACTTCAAAGGTAAACCCGTCACATAGGCCTGATAATTGCTTGATCAAACAATTACTTATATCTGTTGAACCCTTCTCACAAGGCAAATAATGGCAAAAACAGCCGTCAAATGTCGACACGACGGTTTGGTGTTGTTGGATTTTACTTTATTTCAGTCCAACCAAAATACTTGGCAAAATCATCGCTAGCGCTGGTATTTTGTATAAATCGTTGTGACTTACTAAACGTTAAAGGTAGTATCATACTTTGTTTTTTTTTATCAAAGAAATACAGGTTCATGTGCAAAAATATCAAGACAGATACATTAACAGTAATCTGTGAAAATTTCAGTCCCATACGGTGCCCATGTTTTGAGAAAAACAGTGAAAAACAGCCACATTATTTCTTAAGTCTTTTCTCTTTTATTTTTGATCTTTTAAAAGATTTTCGGTCGTTGTTTGACTTATTTCTAGATAAATACATCGTTTCAGGCGGAAACATTTTAACGGTATGTTTCTACCAGCACCATCTTCATACCCTGTAAGTTATAGGTAAATCTGTGAACATTTCTGTTTTGGTTTCTTACCAAAGTATGATACTACCTTTAAATTAACATGAATTTTGGCGCTAAAACATTTCCCATCCGTTGACTTAAAATTCGTGAATATTAAATCAGAATGACCTTTAAGAAAATGTCAAATGTGGCCAATTCGCTGTAAGTTTAAATCGGTAAAACAGGCTTCAAATTGGAATTCCCATATGATCATGTATAGATCATAAAATCCAATTAAAATGTGATAACACAGTTCTTTGAAAATGTCAGACAATCTAATGGCACTATCATACTTTGTTAAAACAGAAATCTTAATAGATCTATCTATTACTTCATAGGGTACACAAATTGTGATGGTAGAAACATACCTTTAAATCTTTCTGCCAGAAATGTTGTATTTATCCAAAAAGAGTAATGTCAATTACCCCCAAACAGTTTTGATCCTCAGAAGATCAAAAATCTTGTGAAAAAATATTGAAAATACCAGTTTTTCACTGTTTTCGCGAAACGTGAGCACCGTAAGGGACTTGGAATTTCACAGATTAAGCCTACTGTTATTGTATCTTTCTTGATATTTTGGCCCATGAATCTGCATTTCTTTGACAAAAACAAAAGTATGATATTTCTTTTAAACATAATTATGTTATGACTCGTTCTGAAATGACAATGCCGAACAAATAAAACGTCACGAACGAAGCAAATTTTAAAAGCTACAAATAGTCGACACGAGCGAAGCCAATGAGGCCCCATTTATCAACAATATTTCTTTAATGTCATTTTTAGCAAATCAATACTCAGTTTCATCAATCGAGAAAAACAATATGTGAAGTTGACAGGGCCGAAGACATTAAGACGCCAACATCGCCAAGGATTTGTAAAATGCAAACAATCCTCTTCCTTCTCAAACAGAAAACAGAAAAAAGTCAATCAATACTGTATTCTGGGAATTAAAAAAAAAAAGGACAAACCCAGGCGCCATTTTGTCGACAGCATCACAAATTTCCGATCAAAAACATTGCATTTCCTTTTCTAAAAAAACAAACAAAACCTTTCAATGACTCAAAAAAAACCACCAAATTTGTTTTGTAATTTTACACTCTTAAATTTGCTTTGAAGTTGTTTTGATTTTATTTATAAGTTATTTTATTGTAATTTTTTTTTTTTTTAGTTTTGTGTCATCTTTGGTGTTATTTTGTACATCATTTTCAGGATATAAAATGAATTATACTGATTTGAATTTCTGTGAAACATTAAGGACAAACATAGTTGACACACCCCTCCCCCTTCCCCCATGCACGTATATATATATTCATCCTACTGCTAGCTCCAAGGGTGAGGAATAACATATATACATGTATATATATATATATATAAAGAAATATAATGTATATTTAAGACGAGTCGCGTTGACAATCGAACGACAGGAAATGAAATCTCTCAGCCGATGGGCTGGCCCCATCGGCTGGATGCTCGGTAAGGGGTGCAATACTCCTTTTTTACCCCGGCGTTGCTGCATGCTGTGCCCCATACGTGGTTGGATCGTCCGTACAGTCTATCTCGTTCGCCCCTATACTCTCTATCGCTGTGATGTGTATACATCGTTGACTTCAGGGCTTATCAATAAGTGAATTTCCTGTGTTTTGGTGCTGGCCACCTGCCGTTGCTTCTTCGTCTTCTTCGACTCATCTTCTATCATTCCTCCTCCTCCTCTCTTAGACTCGTTTTTTTTTTTATCTCCCAGCGAGCCTAGTCCACTCCCATCTCCTTGTCCGATCCTGCAAGAAAATGCCACCACAACTTCGCCAGGACACGGTGAATAAGAAGGGCAAAGCAAGAATTAGACCTTTCTTTTTGGCAATGTACTAATTTGTTGTTTGTTTAAATGTAGTATCATACTTTGGTAAGAAACCAAAACAGAAGTGTTCACAGATTTACGCATAACTTACAGGGTATGAAGATGGTGGTGGACAAAACGTACCGTTACAATTTGTTCGCCTGAAATGCTTTATTTACCCAGAAATCGTGATATAAATGGACAACAAACTAACAATAAGAAGAAAAGTAGGCAGTGATGTTTAGGATACAAAATATTTTTATATCGCCCGATGTGGGGCTCGAACCCACGACCCTGGGATTAAGAGTCCCATGCTTTACCGACTGAGCTAACCGGGCTGCAGTTAGTGTGTAATTTTCTATGTGGAAATTCAATTTAAGTTGACATACTTGACATAACAAAGATGAGTTTATAAAAACATTATATCGCCCGATGTGGGGCTCGAACCCACGACCCTGGGATTAAGAGTCCCATGCTCTACCGACTGAGCTAACCGGGCTGGAGTTAGTGTGTAATTTTCTATGTGGAAATTCAATTTAAGTTGACATGCTTGACATAACAAAGAAGAGTTGATAAAAACATTATATCACCCGATGTGGGGCTCGAACCCACGACCCTGGGATTAAGAGTCCCATGCTCTACCTACTGAGCTAACCGGGCTGCAGTTAGTGTCCAATTTTCTATGTGGAAATTCAATTTAAGTTGACATGCTTGACATAACAAAGAAGAGTTGATAAAAACATTATATCACCCGATGTGGGGCTCGAACCCACGACCCTGGGATTAAGAGTCCCATGCTCTACCTACTGAGCTAACCGGGCTGCAGTTAGTGTCCAATTTTCTATGTGGAAATTCAATTTAAGTTGACATACTTGACATAATAAAGAAGAGTTGATAAAAACATTATATCGCCCGATTTGGGGCTCGAACCCACGACCCTGCGATTAAGAGTCCCATGCTCTACCGACTGTTGTAAGCTTAATCGAAACATTCACATCATTAAGGTTTCCAAAAATTAAACCTCAACGTTTGGAAATATACATGTCCTCCAAAAACGCGGGAACAAAAAATAAAATACTTGCGTGTGTAGCGCCCTCTTGTTTGACATTATGTCATTGTATCGATTTAAATACATGTATGTTCGGGTTGCACTCAAGTAAGTAAACTCATTCAAAAATCATTTAAAAATACTCAGAACTCGCACAGGTGTTCAGGTCGCACAGAAAAATGATGATGAACATGTCACCTTTCATTTTCTTTTCATTTTAAGGTGGGTTAACCATTGATTTTTTGAGATATACTCATTCTCAGCGACCACCCCTAAAACAAGGTATGGATCACTCCAGTCAAAGAAGCCATTTTCAAAAAAAAAAAAATCCCTCTGCAAAGCGGCTTAAACAGACCAACTTTCTCACCCAATTGCATCCAAATATGATCACAAATGGAAGCCCAGTGTCCAGTCAGGAGGTCCAGTGCCATATTTCTTCAATCCCTCATTTTAATGGCTCTCAGAACTCTCTCATTATGATAATAATTATATTGAGTGCTTTACTTTTATTAATGAGCTCGGCGGACGGATTTTGGGACTATTTACTAGGGTGCACCCTTCGAACAAAAATAAGTATATAGCCTTCCCATTATCGCATTTATATTCCCTTGAACTTCACGAGGTCTTATTTGAATTTTGACAAATTGTAAAACTTGATTTCTGCGATAGATAAAGAAGATGATACAGGCGTCTGAAAAAGAAGAACACGCTACATGTTTCATAGTCGACGTTTCGATACGTATACCACGATCGTCGTCAAGATTGTGCTCACCGAACGCCCCGGCCCCGAAGATTTCCAGCCATAAAACAATGTTTATTTCGTCCCATAACCATCTCCACTTATATGACATGATAAATCTCATTTTGACGTAAGCTAGTTACGGCCTTGTCCCTTCATTGCCCTAGCGTCCCAGTCACAACCAAGAATTTTTGTTCCGTTTTTATTATAAACAAAAATCGCACCCAAGCTTACTGCCACGATTGAGAGTACCCACGCCCACCCCTCCTGCCAAAGTCGAACTTTCCATCACATGGTCCATCCCGTAGAGGCATCAAGCGCTATAATCCCCAAATCATCTCTCTTTGGTAACAAACGGTGTGAAGTACGCGTTCATAGCACCTCCTTTGAATTCTGTTTCCAAGCATTTGACAAAATAGGGATTTCGTTGTCTCCGTGGTAGACGTCAACAGCTCTTGTTCGTCCCGCCGAGCTGAGCGAGGAGGAGTCCCAAGTTGTTTTTATTTCGTGGGGAGACCGAATCTGTGCGGGGGAGCCGGGGCGATTTCACCGCGCACATCTGCTCGTCTTTGGCCGTGCTGTCGCTGCGTTCGTCCGCCGGTCATTCGCGACGTGACCGGCCGTGAGTGAAGGCTTCGGAACTCAGGAGCTGGACTGCGTACCGCCACCACCACAGACGCCACGCAAAGCTGCTCTCGCCACGTATGCCTATAGCCTCTTCCCGAGTCGTCCTAACGGAAACCTTAGAACCAGCTTCATTCCTTCCTGTTCAATATCATTTGATTCATTCCCAAGATCATTTTCACCTTCATTCCACGGCCTACAAGGGGCTGTTATTAAGGACACACACTGTACTCCTTCAAGTTCAAGGTACTCATGTTTAATCTAATGGTAATACCGACCACGCCGGTGTAAATGAGTTTCTACTGCTAGCGATTAGTTCCGCTGAGACTCCGCTAAGTACTCGGAGGCGAAGGCCTTACTTTGATGCTTGTGCGTTGATGGGACTTCAAGGCGAACGCCGCTGAAGATGTGTTGCATATTCATGTTCTGAACAATAACTAGTTGATCGGCATTTCCTTCGACCTCAGTCATAGTCCCTTCTGCATCCTAGTTCACCGGACTTTTGGGAGAATCATTCCACCAGGCCTGAGCTATTCCCCTCTGGAACTTTAATCTGTTGGGCGAACTTCTTCAAGCTTAATCTCGAGTCCAGAGCAAATAAAGGTTCCCCCAGGTCAGGTCCTGGACAGTCAGTTGACTCTGCTTCAAGATTCTCTTCATCTTCAGTTGCACGAGCAGAAGTTATTCCCTGGAGTTCGTGAGAGCTCTTCTGAGGATCACCAAGTTGACAACCAACTCCTAGGCTTATAGCTTTGGACTCATGCACCTCTACCGCAGTTTGTCAACCAAGTCGCATACATACCTGCTACCGACATTATAAATATTTAGAGCTACACACCTAGCAAGAGAAGCTTAAGGTAGGAAAGATTTTACTCGTGTAATATATATTTATTTGAAAGTTGAACAAAGAAAAATTTACTGGAGCGGGATTCGAACCGACGACCTCCTGAATACCGTAAACAGGCGCTCTAACAACTGAGCTATCCAGCCTTGCGTTGGTGGTGTCCCAAATAGTTAATTATTTTTGTTCGTTTGGCAGTCAGAAGCCATGAAACCACGCACATACTGCTATATCCCATACTGATATACTGCTATATGGGGATCGCTCAAAAAGGATGCGGCTTTTTAATTAATATAATCATCAAGTTACCACAAGGGAAACTGACTGAATTATAGGTCATTGAAAGGTGAAAAAAAAAAAAGCTTTTAAGCAAAAAAAATTCACCAGCTTGCAAATTTTTGCCCCTTTCTTTGCCTTTCCTTCTCTTTTTTTGGGTGTGTTTTGACAAAATTCATTTCCCATGTTTTAATTTTTCCATACGCGTCTTACAATATTTTAAGAATGTTATGGTATACGCCCCTGGATAAAACCAGATTTGATTTATTGCTGTCGTATATCGGAGGACCAAGAGGTTAACCCTGGAACTTGACTTTAAACTTGTAAGCTATTTAATGGAGTCCCCGAGGACGGGGGACAACTTCAGTTGGCCTCGCGGTCTGGGGTCGGCAGCGGTCCCGGTGGTCGACGGTCGTGCACATGCCGAAGACCGCTGAAATTCAAGCTGACAACTCCACGCGTTCAACGTTCCAGTTCTTTCAGTATTCTTCCTGTTATTGCTATACCATCGCCCAAACCAGGGAATACCAAACCTGGGGTCGATTTTACGAAGCCCTGCGATCGATCGTAACTCGAGTTACGAAGGATAACCCATCGTATCATGTATATGGCTGTAATGCAAACCAAAACTCCTACGATTGATAGTAAGTTACGATGAGTTTGCTATACCTTCGCCCAAACCATGCAGGGAATACCAAACCTGGGGTCGATTTCACGAAGCCCTGCGATCGATCGTAACTCGAGTTACGAAATGATAACCCATCGTATCCTACGCCTTCTACGTGGGGCTTGAATGCATCATAAGTTCTACGATTGATAGTAAAAGTTACGATGAGTTTGGTGAAATCGACCCCTGGGTCTCATTTTGGCGCCATAAAAGTCCACAACTGGTTTGGAAATCGGAAGCACAACGATACAACCTTTGACAAAACTGGGTACAAATGGCAAGGACAAAGGATCGGCTTTATTAAGTTAATATTTTAGTGAAAGAAGCTATATTTAGTCTTTTAATAATCAAATAAATCTTTCAGTAATCCCCCACGTACTGTTTCTCAGGTTGCAACATTGCTAATCTTCAATGATCCTTGGGATATAGCGGTATGTGAGTGGTTCATGGCTTCTGACTGCCAAACGAACAAAGATAATTGACGATTGGGGTCACCACCAACATAGAGCTGGATTGCTCAGTTGGTAAGAGCGCCAGTATGGTATTCTGAAAGTCGTTGGTTCGCATCCCGCTCCAGTCAATTTGTTTCAGCTCACCTTTCAATGACTAATTAGTCTTATTCATATCGACCTCAGTATGTATTAAATTTTCTCGAATAAAATATGCTATAAGACAGAACGTTCAAGGTAGTATCATACTTTGGTAAGAAATCAAAACAGAAATGTCCACAGATTTACGTATAACTTACAGGGTATGAAGATGGTGCTGGTAGAAACATACCGTTAAAATTTTTCCGCCTGAAATGGTGTATTTATCCAGAAATTAGTCAAACAACGACCGAAAATCTTTTTGATCTTTTAAAAGATCCAAAATAAAAGAGAAAAGGCTTAAGAAATACTGTGGCTGTTTTTCACTGTTTTCTCAAAAAGTGGGCAACGTATGGGACTGAAATTTTCACAGATGACTGTTACTGTATCGTTCTTGATATTTTTGCCCATGAATCTGTATTTCTTTGATAAAAACCAAAGTATGATACTACCTTTAACTTGGTAAAAACAAAATTATGATAATACTGATAATAATAATTCAAGGTCCCTGGCTTGTCTACAAACATCCAATACATCATCATGATTATGACCATAACAAAAAAACTGCGTGGGTTAACCTATTCGACGTGCTATTATCCCGGACCAGAATAGGCCGACCTCGAGTCACACGTTTCTCCATTTTTGTTCAGATACAAATAAAAGTATTAATATAATTTGCAATTAAATCTTGATTCATTTTGATATGAACACCACCTGTTCCCAATGCAACTGCTAAAAAACCTCGGGCATAGTAGGGACTGATGAGCGCAAGCAAGCATGCATGCAGACCTCGGTGAAGGCTCGATTTATGCGGCTAGGGCTTTATGGATTCACGCGCGTGTCTATGGTGGTGATAGAGGTAGCCGTATCGGGCTTTCGAGCTAGCCACAGCCGGGTATGCACAGTGGCCCTGCCCGGGGAGCAATTAAAATGTGCTGTTAACTTTAATATACCTGATATTGACGTTTTAGCGGATTATAATTCCCATGAGTTTAACCTTGTTTAACTGTATAAAGTGGAAATAGGCGAGACATTGTGGAATCTATACATATTCAACTCTCGTTCAGGCATCTGTAAGCCTATAGGTCTACTCGTATACAAATGCATTCATCCTTTCTTTAACATACACCCACCCTAATAAAATAGTTGTACAACGCTGGTAAAGGTCACAGAACAGCACTCACACTTTAACTAATCCAGCATGTACATGCAATTATAAGCCTGTGAAAATTTGAGCTCAATCGGACTTCTGAGTCACGAGAAAATAGCGAAAACCCGACTCAATTTGTCTTATATAACATTAAGAATGATTTTTGATCTTGCCAAGATCAAAAATGTTTTTGGTCATTGCCTTAACTCTTTTCTGGATAATTACAGCATTTCAGGCAGCAAAAACTTGAACGATATGTTTGTATACCATCACCATCTACGTTATAGGTAAATCTGTGAAGATTTCTGTTTTGGTATGTGCTAACAAAGTATGATAGTACCTTTAAGTAAAGCGTTCCAATATTGACGTGGGCAAACCAACATCAGAAGTGACCGAGTTTATCAATTCACTTTATACGAAAAAAAAATCATTCTTGAAAAATAATTATTTATCGGCCAACATTTGCTGCAATTGCCAAGCAATAACATTTTAAAACCAGTCACATTGAATTAAATTTTACAAGCGCATGCAGCTGAACATTTTTTACTAAGGAAGAAATTTTTTATTTGTTGCCGAGCATATTTTCGTTGAGCGACTTCGTGAATATTATACCTCTGGGAATTCCGACGGATAACATGCTTTCAACAAGCACCAGGGGCCAATTTCATATAGCTGCTAAGCACAAAAAATTTGCTCAGCACAAAAATGTTTTGCCCAATAAAACAAACCACCGTTAACAATTTCATTTGATATTCATGGTCAGCGAACAACATCCAATGAACAATCGCAAGCGATACACAACACATTTGGTTGTTAATCCTGTTTTTATGAAGACAGAAATGTCATGCTTAGCAAATTTTGGTGCTAAGCAGCTTTATGAAATTGGCCCAGGTTCAATTCACTTTCCGTGTACTAGGAAATTTCATAACATCCATCTCCAAGGGCGACATATACATCTGTGATCTGGGGAAAAATACGGTAGGCACTGTCAAATTGCGTAAACTCAAGTGACAAGGAATTCCGTGTGCATTCTAGATTTGTATATAAGCATGTACTAGTTCCCACCAGAGAAACGCGAATAACCCAATAAATATTATGTCATATACTGAATTTGGGGCAAATATGGTTTTTAAATTAAATATTTCAACAATATAGGCAATAAAATGTTCTAAATAAAGAACGAAATAATATAGCATCAAAATGGCCTCTATTAGTCTATTTGGAGTATGTCTGATGTTGAGTTACATGCAATAAACTGCTGCAAACTGCTCATCGGCCAAAGTAATGACCCGAAATTTATTAAAATGCTTGGAGTTAGGAGGGCATGACGTTTCGAATCTATTGAACAGGATCTTTATCACTTTTAGCCTTTGAGAAAGATCCGGCTTTAAGATCTAAACGTTAGGCTCTCCTAACTCCAAGCATTTAAGCATTAGACGTTAATGTTTTTTATATAGCAATATTTTATTTGTTGTGAATTGGTTGTATAACCATCTATTACTACAAAGACTTGTTCGAGTATTGTCAATTTGAAAGCCAATGGACAACAATTATTTTTTTCAGATTCAATACATTGATCAAACAACTTTATCTGCCATACAAATATTGTATTATTGTGCTCCGGAATGCCATGCGTTGAGCCGAGTTCCAAAATACATACATGATAGCATTAATTTGCGAAGATTTCATAAAAAACGGTTTTACACAGTTTCGAGAATATTCCGTTTTCTAAGAAGATGTACACGTTCTTGTACTGCATTTAGTCCTAATTTAGAATGCGTAAATCGAAATTGGACGATGTTTTCGTAGCTATTCATGCAAATGCTGTTTTCACAATATTTCAGAGGATCATATTATAGGTCCGTTTCACCAAATTCATCGTAACTTACTACCAATCGTATTGGACTTGTGACGCATCGCAGCCCTACGTAGGATACGATGGGTTATCCTTTGTAACTCGAGTTAAGATCGATCGTAGGGCTTCGTGAAATCGACCCCAGGGGTCCATTTCACCAAGCTCACCGTAACTTACTACCAATCGTATGACTTGTGACGCATCGCAGCCCTACGTAGGATACGATGGGTTCTCCTTCGTAACTCGAGTTACGATCGGTCGTAGGGCTTTGTGAAATCAACCCCAAGAAGACAATTACATGTAGTATCAAATGTATAAATGTATAAAATTAATGTATGATTTATCAAATGATACCCTTTTGGTCATTACCAGTTATGTATATCTGTACCATATCCTCTAGTGCAGACAAAGGACATTGACTGCGTCAGAACTTCGGAGACATCTACTTCCTTTATCATGAGAAAGATTTCAGCAGTGTGTTAAAGTTTGACGTCATGTCTGGTTATCTGACTTATCTAATCGCAAAGGCAGGGCGGACATTTCATTTCCCCAGACTAAGTATTATAGGCAGTCGATTGACCCAAGGCATCGCATAGTTACATGAGTTACATTAAATGCACGAACGGCGCTAAGTTTGCAGATACTTCATCAGATTGGGGCAACCTTACTGTGAGAGAAGCCTGACCCGAATCAGTATTACAACTTAAAGTTGATCATATCCACAGTTCGCATCGGCTGAGGCTCCGGCTCTGGTTGTGGCTCTTTAGCTTCATGTTGTAGATATATTTCAAACGAACAGGAATCAGAGTATAGGGGCTTTGGCTCTTCGAAGCCGTAGCTTCTAAATGACCGAGACATAGTCGGAGCCTGATCTGAGGTTTTGAAAAGAGCCGCAGTCGGGAGGAATTTCGAACTACATGAGTGATGTGCGCTTGCAATTAAATCGAGTCAGAGTGGTAGACGCGATTTGAATTCAATTCGATATATAGGCCCATCGTTCTATATTGAAATTGGCATATAATATCACCAGGCTACAGATTTGAAGCCTACAGCGAAGGTTTCAAATCCTAAGCCAGTTGTCAACTCATTTTGCCGTCATCTTCTGTCGTCTTTCCCCCATCAATTTCTTCCCCCTTGTTCCAAATTCATACCTATAAAGCATTTTCTCTTTACCCCTTTGGCCTAAGATAAGCCACACCCTCATCCTAACGTCTGCTCCGCCCATCGTTTACGAAGATTATTAATAATTCCCACATATAGGACGTCGTGAGAAATCATCACTTCCTGGGCAATCCATAAAAATACACAGCGGCGTATATTAGACTACAAATCGGTTGCCTTCACAGGTCCAAACGGCTGTTCATTGATCAAACATAGCCCATCTTCATTCCCCATTCCCCAACGGGTGATCTGTTTTTAATAGGTATCTCAGTCGTATCCCCGTGGAGCATTATTTAAAATTCGATTCCCCTTTGTGTCTTGGGAGTCGATGGTAGGGACACCTCCGGCAGACAGGCCGACAGAGCCTACCGTATATCTTCATCTTTTGCCCCGTCTCCTCTTCCCACAAACCACGCTCACTCTATTCAACGCAATCAATTCCGTTCTCGCGTCCAACTCACGATATTAATTACTGCTACAATTCTAAAAAGAGAGCTCTGGCACCGCGACTAGGCAGCTGATTTCTTCGTCTTCTTCTTCTATATATACTTCTTCTTTCAACCTCCCCTCCCCCTCCCCGTCACCCCTCCTCGTTTCCCCCTTTTTTTGCCTTCGTGCCATCCAGGATTGATCCTGATTAATTCCGGTTTTTCTCGTACAACAAGCAGGGGGATGTCCGAGTTGTTTCTCGGCCTCGCACGAGCGTTCGTCCTTCAGAATGCAATGAAGGCGTGCCTGCACTCTTGATGACGCCGGGGTTTTGCGATATAAAGCCGGCTGGGAGGGGGAGGTCTCACCGCACTTCTCGCTTCCGTAAAAAAGGCCGCCACTCCTCGCTGGGGATTTTTTTTTATGAAGGCTTCGGTGACAACGGAAGAATACAAGGGCGATCGACCTGCGAAATTTGTTTTTAAAAAATAGAGGGCCTTCAACGATTGTTTGTTTTTCATTTTCAATCATGTACATTTGACTGCTTTTATTTTTATTTTTATCATTTTATGCAGTCAAAGTACTTATGAAGTGGCGGTATGAAAGAGAGCGCTTAAGCTTATTTTAACACCATTTAATACGCGCTTACAAACATGATTAAGCATCTGATAATACTGTTAGCACACAATGATCCCTATACCGCTACTGATTATTGTTCTGTTTGTTTTGTGTCATTAACAGACATGTTTCTTCTTAGCCGATTTCTGTTTTAATGTCAAAGGCAACTTATGAATGTATTGTTTCATTTTACTGTACAGTGGTACATTTCGTCACACCTTTGCCAAATGCCGTGTACATAAATAAATAAGCACTGTTTATCGGAATATGTCCCCAGCGGTTTTGGACTGTAGTCAGTTAACCCCTTCAAACATAAATCAAAACAGAATGTGAAATATTTATCGGCCAACTAGGTCACCGGCCAACTTCAATTTGTGAAACACTCTGCACAGGTTTACTCGTATGGGGGAAAATAAATACAACTTGAAAACATCGCCATAGCTGCCAAAGTCAGTATAAGGCTTAAGTTTAGTGAACTTTGAACATCAATACACCATAGCCACCAAAATGGCACCGGGAATGTTGGTAACGAATACGTACCGGGTTGTTTGATTAACTTGTAGTGTTTAACGTGTGCAAAGTATATGAATACTATTTGTGTTTCGTCAGAAGGAAGCCCAATTCTTTCTCAGTCATGTTTAAGAGGCCTTTAACCAGGTAATTATTTAGTTCTTTGTTTTTGCCAATTTGTCCATAAAGGTAGCCAAGTTTTGCCATGGCTATGTGAATTTCATGCCGGTATAGTTTAACCACTGTTAGTGCTTAACACTGTGTTTTGAAGTTCATTTCATCTGGTTGAATCGTATGTAAATTCCATGTACAATAAAAATCGTCTGCTTAAATGGTTTAGTATGACTTGGCAGTTTTACGAACTTGACCCAATCTTTTAGCATTGTGTGGCAGGGATACCACTGAATTTCGCCTTTTTCAAGTCTGCAAAGTCACGTACGTGTATTATTTTACTAATGCTTGACGATATACGACAACCATACTAGTAATGAAAGATAAGACATATTACACTGTATGTATGTCGATACAGTGAACGTATTATTTTGTCTACACATTGTAACCTTGTAAAAAAGACCGATCAATTATGTATTATTTACAATCTATGTAAGATCATTGGACGCGCATGCGCGAAACTTTAAGTACGGCCATTCAGTTAATGCACTGATTATTCCAATCGGTTTCTTTCATTGTGATTTTTAAGTATTCCGTTACATTATACATAATGGTGTGTCTCATTTGAATAATTGGACATGGATGTGCATGTCATTGGAGGTCACAGCACAAGGTTATAGCGCCACCAAGGCAGTGGAAGGTTATACCCAGAAGGTTTCAGCATGATACCAGCTAGCATCACACTTCAAATTCGCGCCTAAAATTAACGAAAGGGTGATTTTCTTTTTCTTTCTTACAGCATGCATACTCCATTGCCGGAGCGAACCATTCTGAACGAAGGGGGTGAGGATGAAGTGGTAAGTTCATGTGTCGATCAAGACTTGGATGTCGATCAAGTGTAGAAAATGCTGTCGACTTTCTCATCGTTTAGATACGGATGAAAACATACTGCACGGCACCCGGGGCCAATTTCAGTATTTCAGTGCTAAAAATCAGTATGGCAGTCAAAACTCCTTGTGAATGTTATGCTCAGCATAAAATGGCCGAATACAAGTCAAAAGCAGTAAAACATCACATGAAAATTGTATTTGCAATCCTGTTTGATAAAGGAAAACTTTTCATGCTTATGCAAATTTTGTGTTTAAGCAGCTCTTTGAAATCGGCACCTGGTCTTCAAAAAATGATTAGGCACCAAATATCGTTAATAACCTGAGGTCATTGGTATTGGTCTTTTGGAAATCCTACTGAAATGACAGCTAGTCCAGTAATCGGACATAGTTACATTCTAAGTGGATTTAATAGACATTAAAGGTATAATACTTGATTGGTAAAGGCCACAGAGCAGCACTTAGCTAATCCAGAATGTGCGTGAAATGATAAACCTGTGAAAATTTGAGCTCAATCAGACATCTGAGTCACGAGAAAATAGAGAAAATCAGACTCAAGTTTTCTTATATAACATAAAGAATGGTTTTGATCTTACCCCGAAATCAAAACTGTTTGCTGTTTTAGTTTTACTAATTTGGGGATAAAATACACAATTTCAGGAGGAAATATTGTAACCTATGTTTCTACCAGCACCAACTTCATATCCTGAAAGTTGTGCGTAATTCTGTGAACATCTCTGTTTGGGTATGTTACCAATCCTGTACTAACCTTTAAAGGTAGTATCATACTTTGGTAAGAAACCAAAACAGAAATGTTCACAGAATTACGTATAAATTACAGGGTATGAAGATGGTGGTGGTAGAAACATACCGTTAAAATGTCTCAGCCTGAAATGGTGTATTTATCCAGAAATTAGTCAAACCAGTGACCAAAATTATTTTTGGTCTTTTAAAGATCAAAAATAAAAGAGAAAAGACTTAAGAAATACTGTGGTCGTTTTTCAAGGCGGGCATCGTATAGGACTGAAATTTTCACAGATGACTGTTACTGTATCTTCCTTGATATTTTTGCTCATTAATCTGTATTTCTTTGATAAAACCGAAGTATTATATTACCTTTAAGAAGCTTGGCCCGCTGAAACAAGCAGTAACACTAACAGTGTGGGCGTGTTTCCGTTCTGACATGGAACATGACCTTGTAAAAAATCTATAACATGGTACAAAAAGCAAAGAATCCTTGGTGCAGATGTGAAATAGTTGACGGCCATCGCATCGACGAGCAACCGCCTACGCATGCAGCAGGGACCAAGTTTATTTCGTTCACCTCTTGAAAGTATTATTGCAGCTGACGTTTTCGTGTGAAAGATTTCTTTTTTTTCCACACAATCTAACCAACTACGTAGGCGGAGTGCACGGTGACAGAATTAGGTATGAGACACTTTGCAGCATAATCACACGGAATTATAAAGTACATCAAACGTATGTGGAATTGTGCGTGTTTCAAACGTTCTATTAAATTTAGGCCCTTCACGAATCCAGGCTTGAGGATAGGCTTGGTACGTATTTCGCTACTGACATTTGAGGCCTTCAAAACGAAATGAAGGGATTGGGCCACATGACGAAGCCAAAGAAAGGCTCCAGCTTCGCCATGTATCTCAAGCCCTTCATTTCATTTAGGACACAAAATGGCGGTTGCAAAATAAACCCCAAGCCTAGCCTCAAGCCTCATTTCGTAAAGGCCACATTGTTCAATTAAAAGAAGGAGACAAGTTTATGTTTTTGTCTCTTTTCTGTTTTATCAGGAGTGTTATGGCCTCAAACGGGACACGCCTAAAACCATCCTGTGCTACATCCTGGGCTTTTTCACAGCCGGGATCTTTCTGGTGTCGTTGTACTGGAAACCCAATTGGGCGGCCAAGTTCATGTATCGGCAGTCGCGATTGGACAAGGCGGACGTGGTACTCCTCAAAGTAAGCGCGTCGTTGATTGGTGGGCTGCACTTTGGTGTATGTGGCGTAATGTGACGTCATCAGGGATGTCTGTATTCAATAAATATGCATTTTCCATGCTTCTCCGATCTTTTGTGTGGATAAATTTATATCCAATGAACCGAATAAAAATTATCATCTTCCAGAGTCGGCTTTTAACACGAGCGTTTCATAATGGTGTGTCACCATGAGTTTGCGACGCATTGGTCAATTTGTCGACAAAACTGCGCATCTTTTCAATTGCGCAATTTGTAGAAAAAAATCCGCGCATTTTGATTGGCCAACGCGTTGGAAACTCATGGTGGCGCACTAACAAATCAGTGAATGTTTTTAAACGTAAATTTAATATGATATCAGAAAACAAAATCAAAACTTTCAGGATAGGAAGTTCCACGATAAATAAACCAACGAATTATTCTAATATTCTTATTCTGGCAGGATATTTACAAACAGTGGTTCCTCGTGAATGTCAAGATTTCAAAGGATAAACTTCCCAAGTAAGTTATTTTCCTTTCCACCGGACAATTATTATGGAAGCAGTTTCAGAGATGACGATTTTTATGACATCCGAGGTATTTGTCTTTCTCTTCCCGAAAGAGTTTGGCTTCCGCTCGATACGGCAATCATCAAATACCACATTAGCATAATTCAAAATACCGCAGTGACTTTTGTATGATCACTACAAAAGAAACATCTTTTTACAGATTCCCTTGGACAAAAATGACAATCTTCGTCTAAATTGCGAACCTAAACCGGACCAAAAAAGCTCCACTCAATACTAACCCAAAATATGTCACAATGTCCTTCCCCGCTAAAGTATTAGCCCACAAATTTATCTTGCATTCGTATTTTGATATTTTATCGGGTTGGTTAGAGGTTTAACAGGATTCACATGAAGATTAAGATGACCCCTGATAAATTAATCATTATGAAGTAAAACTTTTGTCTAAACCAAATTACAATTTATAAATGGTGCTTAGACTTAACCTACCATTAGAAGATCAGATCAAAAAGAATGCCTAAGGTGCATCCCAAATATCGCCTGTGAGTATTCCAAAGCGAAGAAAAATATGAACAACTGAAAAATGACAAAAGAAATCAAAATCACCCCCAAATCTCCCTTTTTTGACAGAGAAAAGCGGAAGGCGGCAAAAAAGCGTCGTGACGAGAATGCCAACGGAAAAACAGAAAATGAGGTAAATACAAAACATTTGAAATGCTGTTCTGAAGTTTTCGTCAATTTTAATTTTGGATTTTGTGAAGAAATTGAAACCAAACTTTTAAATAATAATATTCTAAAATTTTGTTTTTTCCTGCCAATGAAGGCGCTTGGTATGCGGTATTTCAGGTTTCAGAAATTGAAATATATCTGGGACGAGGAAGGATTCGATTTCTACAAATTGAGGTAAGATTATGCCACGTAAATTTTATTTTAAGAAGTTTGCAGACCTGATATTATTCTTTTTAAAACATAGACTCCAAAAAAAGGTTCTAACACAATTTGCATTACATTGTAAGTTAAAGATTCGATGTTGGGCGTTTCCTAAAAAAGGAAGAAGGAGATCTTCCCTTTCCTTTCAAACAGATGAAAGGAAATTGCTTTATCGTGTAAACTCGGTTGAATGGGAGACTATGGAACCGGGTCTTCAACTCGATAGCGCACGCACACGCAAGCGCACAACAGCTCGCGCATGCTCAGAATTTTGCGCGCATGCTCAGAGCTAGCAAAAAACTCAGGTCTGCTGCCGCCAACGTATCAAAAGTCTCCCATTGGCTACAAGTTGGCTGGAAATAATCCTTAGTTCAAGTCAGTGAAATGTATGGCTTTGCAATGGTGAAAACACTATAGAAAGGTATACCGTTTGTTGGTGATAGATGGTTAGGGAAAGACCGCGGTGTACGATTTTTAAAGGACTTGACGAAACTTCTCAAGTGAAAGCATTTTTAATAATATCTCTCTGAAATAGATAAGTGGTCATGCAGTAAGATAACAGGTCTAACTTTCGTGTTATTTCAAAGGGGTCTTGAGTCTGGATTATCATGTAACGACATGTACGACACTTTCAAGGGATTTACCGCCGATGAGCAGAAATCAAGGTGAGTACATGTACGGTTTCAAAGACCCCTCCTTGTGAAACGAAGGAGTCCCTTTAAAGGTCAGCTTGAAATGTCATTTTAAGTGAATTGAGATCCGCCTTCCTATAAATGGCACATTTTATGACACGTTGCCACAATTCCAGAGCATACCTGTCATTTTGTAATAGACGCTGTAAATCTCTTGTGGGTGTTGTAACCTATTTCCTGACAGACATTTTCATTTATCCATCTGTTTCTTAAAGTCTTTGCCAGTTTACAGCTGGAATAAAGTTCGAGACTACCTCTTTACTCAACCAGGGCTTAGCGTTAGGGTACAACAGGTGTATAATTATTGGAGAATTTCTGGTTATATTTTTTTCCTGAATAGGAGGGACATCTACGGGCCTAATGATATCGACATCGCTCTCAGACCGATCATAGTGCTGTTCTTCTCAGAGGTAAGGTGATAAATAAATAAGGATTGGTACATAACTTAGGGAGACATTCCCGTAGGGTCGTCCACATAACTTTACTTATACCTAATGCTAAACATTCTCCACACAATGAACTTGAAACTGACCTATGTTCATATTGAGACCATTGTCTGACTTCTGTTAAAATATGGTTACCACACAAATGCTTTTAAAGGTTTACTGTAATCAAAACACATATTAATTTAAATACATCTGTATTGTAATAAAACTCAACCTGTCTATCTTTTTTTACGCTAAAAATTATTGTATATAGCAAAGGGAGATATTTAAGACCCATAATTTAGCACCCCACTTTTCGCGGCGAAAAGCCCTGCTCACGTCACATGCAGAACATCATGCAGTGCGAGCCGATACTAAATCTGGAGGTGACGTCACAAGCTATTGTTGCGAAGATCGGTTCCAAGGGGGAATTTTTTGAGGGGCGGGGCATACATGTATAGATTTTGTAGCTTTTTCGTCAAAAGTAAGCAGTTACATACAAATATAAATTTAAATTGTCATTTATTATTAAGCAATTATTCTAACGCGCTTTCATCCCTTCCCCAAATTTGATTACAGTAAACCTTTAAAAGGTAGTTGATACATTAGGGAGATATCGAAATGTCTCACTAATTCCCAATGGCTGTTTCCCAAATGTTCTCTCTGAGACCCAAACCTGTCTACCTATGCCCTATTTGTAAAAATAAATGAATACATGTACTGCATTGCATCAATAAAGGCTTAGCAAAGATAATACAACTCCGTTGCTCTTAAGGTTTAATTAATCTACATCAATTGACATTTTCAATTAGATAATGATATTTTGTTCTGGGGTTGATTTAACGAAGCCTTACGATCGATCGTAACTCGAGTAACGAAGGATAACCCATCGCAGGGGGCCTATCCCACGTAGGGCTGCAATGCATCATAAGTACTACGATTGATAGTAAGTTAGGAAGAGTTTGGTGAAATCGACCCCTGGGCAGCATTTGAATCAGTTTTAGCCTTAACCTAAAATAATCTATTCCGATCATCTGATGACCTTTAGGAAAACGTCCGATCTGTAATATCCATTTACTTTTCTAAAAAGAGTTTCAATTATTTTGGTTTGAAAAGGTGACTCTAAATGAGTAAAACCGAACGAGTGCGTAGAATTGACCTTATCAGCCCCATCATCCCTCACCGGCTGACTCCCGGTCACCCCTCCCGGGGAGATAGGTTCCATTCAGTCGTTGTGCCCTTACTTCCCCCAAAAACACTTTAGCCCAAGTTTTGTTTTGTATTGTGGTGCATTTCGCCATAATGCAAGATCTCGATGACCGGGGGGCACTCCATCTTAGCATCGATTAGAAGCCACTTCAGTGTTGCCTGGAAGGATGCCAGGACTGGGTGTTCCTTTCTCTGCGATAATTGTGGTCTTTTGAAGGCGAAGGAAATAAAAATGACGAAGGGTTACGGATGCAGAATTGATGTAGATTGGAACTTTGGTCATCTTGTAATCTGACTGACCTACAGTGAACCTGCGTGCATGCGCTGGGCGGGTTGTAGTCAAGCTAATGCCCCGTAGATTTGCGAGGGGACACAAGATTAGAGAGAGTTCCTCCGTCGTATTAAATGTGGTGATACAATCATTTTTCCTCAATAGCATCAAAAAGGTCTGGTGGTCCGAAGTTTACCGTATGCCCTTAAAGCGACACTACACCGTCACCTACCCCCTAGTTATTACCAGATGAGGGAATTCCAGTTAAAATGCTTCTTCATCAAATTATTAATTGGGACAAATCAATAATTTTAGTACAAGTTTAGAATCAAGTACACTGTATCTTCACACCCAATACATTGTTGCATTACAAGGCTGCTTATTGAATTGAATCTTCAGAATCTGTCGCAAAATTCGATTTAAATCCAGGTGCAAGAATGACAAAGTAACCACGTGTCATTTAAAAAACAAACAAACAAACAAACAAACTGGATGAACATAATAATGTTAAGAAAGCACTTTTGAAAGAACCTTTACTAGATCTATGACGATTGGTTGGAATCAGAAGAACCTTTTCGCACTGTTTAGTAAAGTTTAAGTAAAACGCACTTTTTAAGACATCGATAGAACATCAACACACACAGAATTTGATTTTTTGAAATTAGAGCTTTTTTGGAGGACAAAAACTTGGTTGCCCGACTCATTTCTGTTAATGTTTTCCTCCAAGAGGACTAGTGAAAACAATGGTAAATTCTACATTTCGTTCTTAATTAAGAACATCTTCAAGAACGTAAAAACCGAAGAACGGATTATCTAATCAAACAAAAGCTTCAACTAGACTTTTGCGAGTTTGCATAATATTGAGTTATCTGAATATTATCAGTGGATCACCAATGGGAGACTTTGGAGAATCGGTCTTCAAGTCAACAGCGCACGCGCACGCACAACAGCGCAGGTGCAAAACAATGCGCGCATGCTCACAATTGCGTGCGCGTGCGCTGTTGACTTGAAGACCGGTTCTCAAAAGTCTCCCATTGGTTTCCTCCATGAGTTTAGTAAAACAAAAAAATAGAGAGGAAAATCCAAAGTCAGCCTGCTTTCTTTTCCCTTTTGTATTTCAGGCCCTGAATCCGTTCTACGTGTTCCAAATCTACAGCGTGTGTCTGTGGATCTTCGGCTACAACTACGTCTTCTTCTCGGTTGCCATAGTCATGATGTCGCTGATATCCATCACGCTGACTGTGTACAGCACTCGTAAGGTTGGTAAGCAGTGTCGCGGGAGCCGGGTACCAGTGTTCCTTCTCGGCACTGTATTGGTCAGAATATGCACGGATAGAAAAAGGAAAAAAAAATTGAAGCCAAACTGTGTGGGTGAATCAAATTTTCAAAAGGTTCACGAACTTTTCTCCGATCACGAGATTTTAATTTAAAATTGATTTGATATCTGTTTTCAGCATGGAGTGTTATTTAAGTGGTTTCTTACCAAATTGTGAATCTCAAATTGTGAACCGCAGCCAAAAGCCTCTATTTTGATACCCGTTATTTCAGAATGAGCTCACGAAATGGAGCTGGAGCGCTGAGCCGAACGAGCTTTGAGAAAGGCTCCATATTTCCACTGCATGTGGCTTTAAATTACAGGCTTAATGTACAAAATATACAAAAGATGTACAATGTATTTGTGGCTTTTCTGATGTTGTACAAATTGTTTCTAAAGTTAACATATTCATGATTTTTGTTGGCCTTTTCAGCAAAGTGTCACCCTGCGTAAAATGGTCAAATCCTCCGGTACAGTCATCATTTGCCGAGGCAACAAACGTAAGTTCTGAAAATATTTGTCAACCCTTCATAAAAATTACTTTTTTCTTCTCTATATGTTCTTTTTAAGTCATTGAAAAGTGAACAAAGAAAAATTGACTGGAGCGGGATTCGAACCGGCGACCTCCTGAAAACCGACCTCCTGAATACCTGTACGGTATTCAGGAGGTCGCCGGTTCGATCCCGCTCCAGTCAATTTGTCTTTGTTCACTTTTCAATTACTTTAAATTCAGCCAGTTTCCCTTGTGGTTATTTGATGATTATGTTCTTTTTAAAATTAGAGTTCCCTGTTTTTTTCAACGATGGCAAACCGTCTAGAAAGGTTTAAAGAACGTTTCTTTTGGAAGTTTTAATGTTTTTAAGATGAATATTTCAATCTGGTTTGGTTGTTGGTTTTTACAGTGAGTCCTCTTTTTGCCAACGAGAGTCGTCGAAATAAGAAAAAATTAAAACACTACAGGCCGTCCTGTGCTCTTTGGCAATCTCCATAATTCTATACAAATTGTGGGGAAGTCTTCTAAATTATAAATTCCTGAAAATCAGTGAAAAGAACAAGAATCATGCTAGACATGTTGATGCGTGATGTTGACGTCATTCTGAAACTAATGTTGAAGATACAGAGATTTATTGAAATATAAATAACCATTTTTTAAATTAATAGCCCAACCAATCCAGATAATGTAAACGTCTGTCGGTATTGTTGTAAGCAAGCTGTGCGTCGTAAGAACCCACATTGCTCTTGAGTATTGGTCAGTGCAAGCCCATTGACAACAACGGTATACTACAAAATCCCTTGCGGCAGAATACACGGATGTTATTACAAAGGTGTCAAATTTGTCTGACAGAATAAACACCAATCCTTCCAAAATAACTCGTGTATTTTACTCCCAACAAAGCGAAAATACCGGCTGAAACAAGAACAAAATCACCGAAAAAAATATGTCAAATTGTTAAAACAAAAAGAGAACTAGAAATAAATCTAGGTTATTTTGCTCGATTTGTCTCAGGGCAACTGTCGACTCGGTATATATACACATCTGCAATCGAAGGTGATTATTTTTGTACGGTCGTGCGGGCTCTCCACCCACCGTATTCAAGTGTGAGACAACATTTGTCATCCGTTTATAATCACACGACGTGTAGTCATTTCTCTCAGACGTATTTCAAAAGAAAAAAAAAGGATAAGAAAAAACGGTTTGGGATTTCTATTCCAAAACCTATTTAAAACACTGCCAGAAATAGAAAACTAGAAGAAGAAGATATCGTTGATGAGGTATAACTGATCTGATTAAAAAAAGCAGTTCGGATGCTATCTCTTTATTCCCCGGGTAGTGCCTGTGTCCATTCACGGCCCTCGCTCTCGCTCTTTCTCGGTCTTCCTGCCTGGCGACACGATCTGTGGCGGGCTGCTTAATAGGCCCCCCTGCCCCAAACTCAATATTCCGCAGGTGTGAAACCGCGCAGCGGTTGTAATGAATTTCCTGTGAGTCCGGTGCGAGAGGCTTTGCAGGGATTTTTTATTTTTATGTCTGATGTCTCTTCTATTTCTGTAGAAAGCGGTTATGATAACAATGGGCTGACGCACTTTATTTCCCCCCAATCTTCCCGCCTCGATCCCAGTTCTTGCTTCCAACCACTCCCCGTGCGCCGCCCCTGAGTCTTGCCCAAATGCGAACGTGTCCCGACTAGGGTGTTATTTTAAGAATGTGACCTACGTCATTCATTGACATTTAACAACTTTCCTTTTTGGCCATGGTAATCATGTCTTGCCCATTTGCGAACGTGTCCCAAGTAGTGTCCTATTTCAAGAATGTAAGCTTCATCAGACATCGGGGGCCAATTAGCACAAAAATTAGCTAAGCATGACATTTCTGTCTTAATAAAAACAGGGTCAACAACCAAATTTCCATGTGTTGTGTATCGCTTGTGATTTCCTTTGGCTGTTGTTCGCTGACCATGAATATCAAATGGAATTTTTGACGGTGGTTTGTTTTATTGGGCAAGACATTTTTGTGCTAAGCAATTTTTTTTGTGCTTAGCAGTTCCGTGAAATTGGCCCGGGCTTTCACGAAATAAGGTTTGAGGCTAGGCTTGGGATTCATTTCGCTACCGCCATTTGAGTTCCACAAAACGAAATGAAGGGATTGGGCCACACGACGAAGCCGAAGAAAAGCTCCAGCTTCGCCACGTATCCCAAGCCCTTCATTTCATTTAGGTCACAAAATGGCGGTAGCGAAATAAGCCCCAAGCCTAGCCTCAAACCTCATCTTTTAAAGGCTTATAGATTAGAAATCCGTCATTGATACTTTACACGTCTTTTTGCCCATGATAATCATGTCGTGAATGTGACCCAAGTAGTGTCTTCTTCAAAAATGTATGTTAAACCAAACATCAATCACACACCGTTCAACATAGAATATTGCTACACTATAGGCCTGGTCAGTCTACTTACACATGGAAGACACCATTTTGGTTTGTAAGAATATTATTATGGGCGTACGAAACGGAGGCTTGGGCTCAGGCTATGTTATCCATATGCTGAAAATATAGATTGTGGTTTTTCATTGAAGCTGAAGTTCTGTTTTCTTTTTCTAACTAGAGAATCTTCTTCAGAACCGCAGCCAAAAGCCTCTATTTTGATACCAGGTATTTCAGAATGGATTCACGAAATGGAGCAGGAGCCTCAAACAGAGCATGATCCTCCGTTTTGTAAACGCCCTATGATTATTTTGGTACATCATGCATTTTGCAAATAATTTCATTTCATTCCATCGATGTTTTGGTCTCCTCAGAGTTTGAAGAGATTTCCATTAAGGATCTGGTTCCGGGCGATTTGATCGAGCTCCCGACTCGCGGCTGCATGATGAATTGTGACGCGGCACTTATCAGCGGTAACTGCATAGTCAACGAAAGCATGCTAACGGGTAAGTTTTTTTAATACGTGCGATTTCAAAAAGTGCGCCACCAAGAGTTTGCAAAGCGTTGGCCAATCACAATGTCAGGAATCTGTCGACCCTTTCCAGACGTAGTCTGGTTCCATGACCCAAGAAGCTCCCGACTATTGTCTGTCAATTCTAAGATTTTTAATAAGAGTCGTCAGGTAATCTTTGGGCAGGGAACCAGACTATTTCAGATGCGCATCGGGTCGACAGATTCCATGCATTGTGATTGGCCAGCTTTTTGCAAACTCTTGGTGGCGTACAATTTGGAATCGCCTAAATTCCAACCCCCCCCCCCGGACGAATTTCATGATGCATGACTGATGGGACGTATTCTGGTTCTTTGCAAGAACTTTATCAGAAACCTCGACCATATTTCCATGGAGTTTTCTTTTGGTTCTTGCTTCTTGCTCTTCGTCTATGTGTAGGAAGATACCTCAGTGAACATTTCAGCTATATAGACGCATGCCTTAGGGCCTTTACGAAATAAGGCTTGAGGCTAAGCTTGGGATTTACTTTTCTACTGCCATTTTGTGTCCTGAATGAAATGAAGGGCTTGAGATACATGGCGAAGATGGAGCCTTTCTTTGGCTTCATCATGTGGCCCAATCCCTTCATTTCGTTTTGTAGGCCGATAGCGAAATACGTACCAAGCCTAGCCTCAAGCCAGGTTTCATAAAGGCCCTATATACGTATCGTTTTGAGTTCTTCATTTAGTAGTTCCTGGTTCTCGTTCTTCGCGTATGTTTTGGTTCCGTAAATAGCTTTAAAAACCCAGGCATTCATATCCATGGGGACTATAGTGGCTTCAAATACTGGCAAAATAAAGTTTCGTAGTTACATTCCCTTCTTATACCATTGATTTATGTACCAGTGATATTAAATTTGTATTTGTTAGGTTTCGATTATGATCATATTTTTGAAGAGTCATAAAATATTTATTGATGCCATTTTGGTATACCTTTTTCACGAACACTGATTCGACATCCAAGGCCAATGCTTAAATAATTTTTTTCGGATATGCTGTGGTGTTTGGCTTAATATCTTGCCAATGCGTGAACTTACTTTGTCGCTTTAAAAGCAGATTGATTTTTCCCTCCTTTTCATCTTGGTGTCAACCAAGTCTGCGCCACTGCAGTTGTTTTTTTGAAATTCCAATCTTGTCCTCGCCCCCTCCAAGTCCTCGGCTCGATATCGCGGCGACTTCCGTCATTATTACAACAGATATGAAATGAAGATTCGGTACAGGAGATCCGTGTGTCGGATTTGTATTAATGGCGGAGGCGTAACAATAACGCAGTCGTTGTTGGGGAGTGTTGGCACCTTTGAAGGCGCCCGGGGGGTCCACACTCCATGGTATTACGCCGCCGATGATGGCAGGCGACCTTAACTGACGTCACCTGACGGACCAACGCGACGCCCCCACGGCGCGCGCTCACGCCCGTGCATGGTAACCTGCCACGCCCGTGCATGATTATGACTCAGGCCGGGAACCAGTGAAAATGGCGGGAAAGTGATGAATGAATGGACGCACGCGCGACGCCACAAGGTCGCCCCTTCACAGCCCTAAGCAGACGCTCTGTCGTGTAGCTCGCTAAGCTAAGGCTTTAATTGAAATTGACAGATATTATATTTTTTTTCATTTTGTGCTTGCTTTAATTTCGGCCACTGAAGTGTGTACGTGTCAATGCAATTTCTAATTGCAATTGCGATTTGTTTTTCCCATCTTCTGGCAAGATTTTTGACGTAATGCCTATGAGATAAATGATCCTTCAGTATTTCTGCATTCCCATTATTTTTCTATTTGATGTACGGAAATGTTTAATAAACCCTGCGCCCATAAACAATTTAAGTCAAGACAAAAGATGATTACAGTCTTTGTACATTGTAGTGTTGATGGTTTTCCTATGCTATCCATCATCTACAATCTGTTCAAAAGTAGAAATACATTGATTCTTTGGTGAACCTAAATCAAAGGTAGTATCATACTTTGGTAGCATATCGAAACAGAAATCTCCACAGATTTACCTAGAACTATTATGGTATAAAGATGGTGATGATAGAAACATACCGTTACAAATTTTTCTGCCTGAAATGCTGTATTTATCCAGAAAAGAGTAAAACCAATGACCAGAAACATTTCTGATCTGTTAAATATAAAAAATAACGGGGTCAATACAAGTAATAAACTTCTGCAAACTGCTCATCAGCCAAATGACCTGAAATATATCAAATGCTTAAAGTTAGGAGGGCCTGACGCGTTTGAATCCTAACAGGATCTTTCTCAAAGGCAAACTCCCTATTTTGCCTAATAGGGACATTAAAATCTTCGGCTTTGATCGAAAATCAGGATTTTTGAAAAGAGCGCCCCGCGTACTTAAACGAAATGAGCTAATGTTCCGAAAGTGAGTTTTATTACGTTTCGGCAAGCTTTAAAATAAGGATGCCCATATTAAGCAAGGCGATACTGTATACCATGACGTCACGTCTCTCATGATATTGTAACCACCTTTTCATCCATGTGTCGGAAAGTGTAGTTTCACACGTAATGTCTGGGCATCTCAAAACAGACGTTAATCGCCAAGGCAACGTCTTCAGAAACTTGTACTATTTTGTAATTCAGTATATGATATCACGGGGAGTGACGCGCCGCAGCGTGGAGCGGTTTCCTCGGCACACGCGCGCGGGGGGAAATCGCTTTTCGTCCCCCGCTGTTGGCTGAGGCGATTGACGCTTCGTTGGTCGGTTCGCCGTAGATCTCTCTATCTTCTCATCCCCCCTGTATAGTGTACTCACGCTTGATTAGATCGCCGAACGTCGGGGAGGTGTGAATGGGATTTTGGATGTTAGGCTCCTCCAAGGTTGTACCGGTAGATGGACGAGAGCAGGTGTTCCGTTACCATCCCCTCTTCCCCGCTGGAAAGCCTTCATCACCGGTGTGACAAGTAAAAAAAAAAACCTCGGTGATTGCAAACCGACCGGGTCGATACCGAAATCCCGGAGTCTTTTTATTACACGGGCTCCGTGTAGCTTGGGACTGGCGACGGGGAATTGTAAGGACGATGAGGGGGGCGATGAATAGACTTCAATATTACCATTCTGCTTTTGTCTAACTTTTTTTCTGAAGGCAATGGCTTCATAATTAAGGAGAGGGGCTATTGATCTTTTGCACGCACATGAAAATTAGTTAGACGACGACAAGAAAACATGATGTTCATCAACAACCACATTGAAAGCGACATACACGGCGAAGACAACTTAGTCGATCTTATATCTGAATATTCCCAAATCCCTCAGCGAAAATACCACATCTTCAAAAAGCAATTATAAAATCAAGAAAAACCAAAGCAAAAAATGGCAACGCTAACAACAATTTCATCAAAATCAATAACAGCGAAATTAGTAAACGGATTTAGGAATTGTACTTCTCTGTCATTGAAGGACAGTTCCAATGACAACAGTAACAAACGACAACGACATGTATTAGCAATGACACGGAACGATCAGAGCGCAAGCGACACCACCAATGACACTAATTTAACCTTGTCCTCTCCATCGCCTCCAAAATTGAAAACAAAATTACAGTCGTTCAATCTGGATTATGAATACTGATATCCGAAAAAAAGTGCAAGAACCGTTTCACGCTGCCATGGGCGCCAATAGGAAATAAGGTTATTCTTTCCAGCAGATGATGAGTTTTCGCGCCCTTTTTGGGAAATGGCGGGAAAAAAAGCCTTTTGTGAACGGTCGCCAAGGATCAGAAGTGCAAGAGGATATTATCGCACTGATTAACACATTGAAACAGATGCGACTATTTCCGTAGCCTTGTCTCCAATCTGAAAATAACCTCCACGACCACAGCTGATCTTAATAGGCCTAAAAGTAATGGAAATGAAAATTGAACGCCAACAAAATAGTGTAGGTTTTTTAAAAATTAATTTGGCCTTTGGCTTGCAGTTCTCAGAATTAGCTATGAATAGCTCGGATTGAATAACAGTCCTTTCAGCCTATAAACAAAACCACTAATAATTGTTTTGATGTTTCAATGTCAGTGTTGCACCTGGCTAGAATTATGATAAATAATATTCCTTTGTTATAAAAAAAAACCTTTCATGGGTCACCGCGAGTGCAAATGAAACCTGCTTATACCATGTGCATCATAAATTGGCTCACACGTAATTCTATCAGATTTATAATGTTCAACCTTGAAAGTTACAATTTCGAATACCACTTCAGTGAATAATATGTCCTTTCACCCCAATTAACGGGACTTAAAGGTAGTATCATACTTCGGTAGCATACCGAAACAGAAATCTTCACAGATTTACCTATAACTTACATGGTATAAAGATGGTGCTGGTAGAAACATACCGTTAAAAATGTTCTGCCTGAAATGCTGTTTTTATCAAAAAAAGAGTAAAAACAGTGACCAAAATTATTTTTGATCTCTTAAAGATCAAAATTAAAAGAGAAAAGACTTTAAGAAATATCGTGGCCGTTTTTCACTGTTTTCTCAAAAAGTGGGCACCGTATGGGACTGAAATTTTCACAGTTGACTGTTATTGTATTTTCCTTGATGCCCATGAATCTGTATTTCTTGGACAAAAACCAAAGTTTGATTATTACCTTAATAGGTAAGAAATTGTTTTTTGTTGTTGTTTATTTGATAAAATGATTATTAGTTGCGTATTAAATTTTGTTGTTTGTTCTATACAATATAATTATTCAATATAAAGATTGTTTATGATAACTTCATATAAGAATATTTCCACATTTATCGTACCAATATTTTGCTTCTTTTATAACGAAGTTTTTGTGTTTTACAGTACAAATGATCATTAGTTTGAAAACACTTACCCAAACTTTTGGTAATCATTAACAAACTTGTACCTTTTGATAATTAAAGCAGCGTTTGGAAAGAAATTTCTTAAAAGTTACTAAAAAATTATTTCTGTTTGGCAAAAAAGATGACAATAATGACAGAACAACAGAACACAAACGGAAAACAGAAAACAGAACAAACGGATAGTGATCGTAACAAAATTGCAAGTCAAATAAAATAGAGACTACAGTTTCTGTTGGTGTATTGTTGTTGGCTTTTTGGCTTGAGATTCGATCCTTTTTTTGATTACAGGCGAATCGGTACCGATCACCAAGACACCGCTGCCCTGTCCCCCGGTCAAACCAGGCGAGAGCCCCCCGATGTTCTACCCGGAGGACCACAAGAGGCACACGCTCTTCTGCGGCACGGAGATCCTGCAGGGACGCACCGTGGACAGGCAGCCCATCCTTGCCGTGGTGGTGCGAACAGGTACGGTAGATTTAGTCCTCTAGACAGCCCAACGAAACACCAGAATACAAAAGCCAAATATCTGACTGCGGCTGCAAATTACACACGCACCTATGGCAGCCACTAGCCAGTGACTGCAGCCGTTTCCATAGCCTTGTGTGTTACTCGCGGTCGCAGCCAGAAATTTGGGATTTCGCCCTAATCTCAACTTACTTCCTTTGTGCTGTGTTTATAACCTGACAAAAATGATGGAGAATGGCACCTTGCAGAACCCTCTACGTTAACCATTACGTAACGTCTAATGTTTCAATATCTTGGTATCATCTGCGCCAACACGGCCCTACTAATTAGTCATTATTTCGACTAATGACATCGTTAATTAAAATTTGGCGCCTCACATTGTAGAGCCGTCCTTTTTGGCGCCGGAGCAGTCCAAGTTGGCCTATCGTAATATCAATCCCATTAATTTGGTGTCACAATGTATTATTATATAATTATGCCTTTCATGGACATACACGACCCATTATTCATCAACTCCATTGATTCTTGATATCAAACGATGGCGCTGGCGCTTTGGGTTCCTGTTTCATGATTATGAACATTTAAAGATGCGATTTCCAATGTAGTAACAAATAACGTTATGTACGCCTATTTTTATGTGGATACGATAATAATTAACGTATACCTCTTGCAAACGATGCTTTTGTAACAACTTAAGTACAAACGAACAAAGATAGTTGACTATTGGGGTCACCACCAACGTAGGGCTGGATGTCTCAGTTGGTAGAGCGCCTATACGGTATTCAGCAGGTCGCCGGTTCGAATCCCGCTCCAGTAAATTTTTCTTTGTTCACTTTTCAATAACTTAAGTACAAGTTATAGACTGCTGCAATCCGCTCATCAACCAAAATAATGACCTGAAATAATTATACCAAATGATCAGAGCCTGAGGTCCTGACGTTTCCGTCCTAGCAGGAGCCTTCTCAAAGGCATTTTGAGAAAGATCAAAACTATAAGTATAACTCTGAGCCATGCAGTCTATCGGTATAAATATCATAAAATGAGCAAGAACCTCTTGAGACAAGACTGTTATGTTCCCATTAAAACCACGTACCCCCTTGTTCATGTCCCTCCAATATCTCCCCCAGGATTCTCAACAGCGAAAGGCGCACTGGTGCGATCCATTCTGTTCCCGAAGCCGATTGACTTCAAGCTGCACAGAGATGCTATCAAGTTCATCTGCATCCTGGCGTCAATTGGTGAGATTTTTTTGAACAATGTTGGATATTTGACCTTTTTAAATACGTGCGAATCCCAATAGTGTGCCACCAATGCGCGGAATCTGTCGACCCCTTTCAACATGCGCAGTGGGTCGAAAAATGTCTTGCATTGTGATTGGCCAACGCGGACGATATTTCTTCAATGCATTTTCAAACTTAAGTTCAGAAAAATACTGATAACAATTTCTCTATGGGGACTGGGGAGGGGATCTTTTCATGAGCAAATTGTATGCAAATTAACCGAGCTTATCAAAATGTTGACAAGAAGTGTTAATACCAGTACAAATCATACGCTTGCCACTTTGCTGGTCCTCGGCGGAGTACTGGTTTTGCATGGTTGAAATCGTCCTCTTACCAGTGTTTTCAGATTTCATTTCTAGTTTTTTTTTTCATTTTCTCTTGACAGCTTTCGTTGGAGCAACCTACGTCGTAACTATTAAGGTCGCCCATCACGTAAGTAAACCAATGGCTTGACAACTCCACCGTGAAAGGCCTTTCTCAAAGACATTTATCGTCTACCAGAGCAATCACACGTAGGATGACCCTGGTTAAACCTGTATTTGTTACTGTTTTACAGTGCAAACAACTATTGGGACTCGCTATTAACCTTAACCCGTTAGTCCACACCCTTGCTGAAGGTATAGGTGCTACGCCACAGCCGACTCATATTGGTACGTAACACCAGGGCGAGCGCGGAGCGAATTTGAAGTCAGAAAACACTCTCTCTCTCTGTAGATTTAACCTAGCTGAGATTTATACAACCTTTGCCAATTATAGGACAGTCCGATTATTGGCGTTAAGGTCACGAAGTCACGAAGTCACCTTGTATTTGCGTGAAGAACGAACATGGCTTCATAATTTGGCAGCAAGTCCCTTTTCCAAACCTCGTCACCGGCTCCGGCACCGGCTCCATTTCGTGTATCCATTTTAGAATAACGGGTATCAAAATAGAGGCTTTTGGCTGCGGTTCGGAAGTAGATTCTCTGGTTTGGAAAGGAAAACAGATTCAGCTTCAATGAAAAGCCACAACCTATATTTATTTTCAGCATATGGATCACTGGATCCTTAGCCAGAGCCGAGGTTTGGAAAACAGATACACAGTGTACAGATATTGGTATGTGGATCGGTTTGTCGCACTTCTATATCGTTCGCACTTCTGTATCGTTCGCACTTCTCGCAATAAGGTTTCAACGTTTCGACTAGTCTGCTCTAGTCTAGTCTCCTGATGAGGATTAGAACAGGCTAGTCGAAACGTTGAGACCTAATTGCGAGAAGTGCGAACGATAAAGAAGTGCGAAAGTACGAATGATTCTTACATGGTGTTTCCGCAAACCGATCCACATACCAATTGTCACCATGTAAAGCCTCAAATCTTTCTTGTACAGATATTATTGCTGTTTTATACCAAACGCCCTCTATAGGCCAAGACGCATGACATCATCCTGAAGGCTTTGGACGTCTTCACCATTGCCGTGCCTCCTGCACTACCTGCCGCCCTCACCATCGGCATGGTGTACGCTCAGAGGCGCCTCAAGAACCTCAAGATCTTCTGCATCAGTCCTCAGAGGATCAACCTTGCAGGCATGCTGGATGTCATCTGTTTTGATAAGGTATTCGGTTTTTAAAAACCATTCAAATATCAATTCTTGTAATGGTTATTACAATACGGCAGATTCCAAATAGTGCGCCACCAAGAGTTTGCAATGCAGTGTCCAATCACAATTCACGGAATTTGTCGACCAATGAGCGTCTTAGTCTGGTTCCCTGCCCAAAGATTCCCAAACGATTCTTATTAAAAGTGTTAGAATTGACATAGATTAGTCGGAGATTCTTGGTCAGGGAACCAGACCATGCGCGTCTGGAAATATTCCGCCGTTGTAATTGGCCAACGCGTTGCAAACACTTGGTGGCGCACTATTTGGAATGGCCATAATTATTGCATCCTTCAGTATGCTGTTTACATTGATGGAAAATTAAGAGTATTGCGGTGATACCGTTTTATATGTTCTTCTTTTTCAGACGGGTACCTTGACTGAAGACCACCTCGAATTACTCGCTGTGTCACCGGTAAAGAAGGACAGGTATACAACTTCAATCATCCTCCTGTCATTTTCGAGTTTAAAGTGCGTTTACTGTGAAACTTCCGAAACTTTCTTCTGCTCTCGTGTATTATTCTGCTGAAAATGTCTTTTTTTCCCGCCAAAAGTTTTGTCACAGTGTCCGATCCTTCCAAACTTCAATTCGGACCCTTCGTGGCTGCCATGGCAACGTGCCACTCCCTGACGATAATCGACGGAGAGCTGAAGGGGGATCCGTTGGATCTGCAGATGTTCCATTCTGTCAAATGGGTAAGTGATCGTAGTCTCCCAATGCAGTCGTCAAGAATTACATAATTTCCATCTTTGTATACTTTTTGTGTGAAGTGTACATGTTGTAAGCACATGTGCACACTACATTTCTTAAACACATAATTCTAAACTTTTGTTCAATTTAATTGTACTTTTAAACAAACGTTACAATGACTACACCGTTAGTAGAACTTTGAGCTTAGGATAAAAAAGTGAAGTCTTAGATAAGGGATGCAACATGTGCGACTGGAGAAACATAATTTCCTTTTGGTATTTGAACTTGCAATTGAATATTTTGAATCTCCAAGAAAAATTGTTGATTGCAAGTTTTTCTTTTCAATTTATCTGTAGAGTCTCTACGAACCCAACGAAGGCGAGTCGGGGAACTTTGGCTTCTACGTTCCCACGCTAGTTTATGCAACCTACGGGGAAAAGGTAGATTCTTATAATTCATGAGCAATTATGAGTAATTAGGGAGTCAGGTTGGCGTAGTGGTTCTTTCCTCGCCTTTCACCTCTGTGCACCGGGTTCAAGCCCGGCTCGGTCCACAAGTGGATTGGGTGTTCAGTCCCTACCTGATTCTGTGGGTTTTACCCAGAATATTACTTTGGGGTTTTCCTCCCACCTCTAAAACTGTATCTTCTTATCATCAATTTTTCATAAAAGGTTTCATCGGGCTTTCGAGCCAAAGTGCCTAGTGTGCTTTTGAGGAATCCTTGAATACCAGAAATAAAATGATAATTATAATTATAAACCTGACTGTAGTATTTGAGCATTAAGCCAAAGGAAAAAAGTGCCGAAAAAGGTGTATCTTGGAAAGTTTTTCAGGCGGTATACTGAATGGTTATTTTCTCTCTTTTCTCTGCAATTTGAAGAATGCGATACTTCAGGAGATTTTGGTCTTCATATGTCTTCGTATATTGACTCTTTCCCCGTCGAATGCCTTGTCTATAAAGGGGTTCGTGAAATCGACCCCAGATAAACCAAGACTGAGGCTCGAGACGAGGTATACCAATTAGACTAAATTCACCCTTTACAGTTTGTGATTAACAAATAAGAATGATTTTTATTTGGTGACATTTTTTTTTTCTCAGACCGAGGAGATTGGTATCATCAAACAGTTCACATTCTCGTCCGGACTTCAACGTATGAGCGTCGTGGTCAGAGCAGCGAGCTCACCCAACTTCAGTATCTTCGTCAAGGGGGCACCGGAGACAGTGGCCCTCATGTGCGAGCCGTCATCTAGTAAGTAGTTCATCCAATCTGGCTGCTATCTACGTTAACATTGGAGGCAAATGGTATGTCTCTGCTCCTTGGTTTTCCTATCCCTCATTTGAACTATAAATTGTGGTACGTATTTCCTTACTAAGGCCGTGTCCCAATTCTGTGGCTGCGGCTGCAAATTACGCATGTACCTATGGCAGCCACTAGCCAGTGAATGCAGCCATTCCCATAGACCTGTGTGTTATTTGAGGTCGCAGCCAGAGAATTGGGACACGGCCGTATGCTCACTTCATCGTCTGCATCGCCCTCCTGGAAGATACATTGTGCACCCCGTGTGGCCCCTGCAGAAAGTTGCCCTTAGTGGTGTCACTAGTTGGTTATTGACAATGTGCTGATGTACCGTGCTTGGCATGAAAATACTTCTTTTGGTAAAATCAAGGATTACTTTTGAACCGTTCGTGATGATTATCGCTGGCAATTGCTCGCTTAGCAAAACATTCACATGAAGTATGTTGGTTGTCAAGCTAATTTTCAAAAAGATCCTCACTCCTGGAAACTGGGTGCATGGTCAGTTGAAGACGCAGAAGTGGCAGCTCAAGACTGGTCCATTTGGAAGGTTTTCTCAAGTCAGGGAGCAAGTGCATAAAATGCATGAAGCTTTCCAGTTAGTTTTGCTAGTCTACCTAATTTTAATCAAACAAGATTTCATACATGCTTATTCCATAAGCACCCTCTGTAGAATCTAGTTTTCTTCAGCTATTGATTTTGAAGTTTCTGAGTAAATTTGTTGGTTATCTGCTTGATTTTTGTTTAGTACCGGCCGATTTCGAGGAAGTGTTGAAGGACTACACACAGCAGGGTCTGCGTGTCCTGGCTATCGCCAGCCGCGACCTCAGCGAGAAAATCAGCCATCACGATGCACGAAACTTGCAGAGGTAAGCGTTTTTGTCAAATTTTGTCATTTTAAGTGAGATGCCAAATTAATTCTAAAAATGGTTGGAGAGAAGGTGAGGAAGTTAGATAAATGAAGTTTTGTTAACAATTGGTCTTGTTTCTTGACCAGGCACGAGGTGGAGTGTAACCTTCAGATGCTGGGCCTGATCATCATGCAGAACACGCTCAAACCACAGTCTGCTCCCGTCATCGCTAAGCTCAAAAAAGCTCACCTCAGAGTCGTCATGGTAACGGGTGAGTTTGCCAATGAAGCCCACTAAAAGAGAACAAGTTAGGTTAACTATAAAGTTGGGGTTGCTGCACCTACAGCCACATTGTTAAGGAATAACCAGTCTTGTGTTAGATCTGACCTCTGTGAAAGAATATTGGGAGAATTTTGTAGTACTGGTGGACCAAAACATCTCAGAAGATTCAAAAACCTTTTCTGCAGTCTTATGATTAATGATGGCGATGGTAGTTTTGGAGTTCCAGTGTTAAGTCTCATCTGTTTAAGATTTCTTGGGAATCATTTATTGCGAATATGTTGTGGAACGCCTTTTCTTTCGTCTCGCAGGGGACAACAAGCTCACAGCCATTCACATGGCGAAAAAGTGCGGCATGATAGCGCCGACCGAAGCCGTCATCGAGGTGGAAGCGACGCCTCCTAGCGGCGATCAACAGCCAACCATCAAGTGGACGCCTGTTGAGGAGCACGCGCACCACGCAAACAACAGCATCGTTAAGAACTGCAGTAGGAGGGAGAACGGACAGGTATACTCCCACTGCCTTTGCCTAATAAAACTTCAGTAAAGACTAGTGAAGTCTTTGGATAAAGGCTTAGGCCTATAAGTGTGGCCCACGAAACGTTTGGTGGTGTCTAAAATACCTGGCTAAGTCACACGGAGGCCGTGCCCCAAATCTCTGGCTGCGGCCGTAAATTAAACAGGCACCTATGGCGGTGACTAGCCATTGACGGCAGCCGTTTCCATAGACTTGTGTGTTATTTGCGGGGCAAGGCGTATTAAGTCTATGGGAAGAGGCTTCCTCCTCAATCAATAGTAAACTATTTAAATCCAAGCTGAAGCCACTCAAGGTGTTAATTTCAACATAAAACATACACCAATGATTGGCATCTGGCTTATGATTTTAGGTTCCTGATGACGCACCGACAACACTTGCTGGAGCTGAGACAGCCATAGATATCAACTCCTATCACTTCGCTATGGACGGTAAGACCTTCGCTGTTCTGGTGGAACACTTCCCAGAACTCATGCCCAAGGTGAGCCACTGGATGGAATTCAAAATCCAAATAGTGCGCCACCAAGAGTTTGCAGAGCGTTGACCAATCACAATCCACGGAATGTGCCGACCTATTGCGCATCTTGAAAGGCTTGACAGAATCCGCACATTGTGATTGGCCAACGAGTTTCAAGCTCTTGGTGGCGCACTATTTGAAATCGCCCTCTTGTGTGCGTGCCATAAGATTGAGTCAGGGTGCCAGACTGTATTGCCATTGGCTTATTGTTGGGTACTGTTTTTTCTTTGTCCATACAGATTGCTGCACGGGGCACAGTGTTTGCTCGGATGTCACCCGACCAGAAAGCTCAGCTCATCGAAGCCATTCAAGAGTTAGAGTAAGAGAATCTTTGCATCAACTCAAAACGAAAGCTTGAATATAATAGAATACCACTCTCGCTATTCGTCCGTAGTATATACTATTTTCCCGGTCGTACTTCTAAAGACTTTTTTTTTTTTAATTTCGAAGATCCTGGTAGTTCTTTTCAAGTTTTGTCCCTTGGCCGCCATTTATTGTTAGAAATGAATTGAGATATATATAGGCCTATATGTGTAGAAAATGACTATGAGACACAAATAAATCATTTTCAGGGTATAATAGCATTTTCAAACAAAACTTATTGCAATAATATAATATATAATGTCTTTCTACATTTACTTATTAATGTCTTTCAGTCATTGAAAGGTGAACAAAGAAAAATTGTCTAGAGCGGGATTCGAACCGGCGATCTTCAATGACTTATTATTCAGTCAGTTTTCCTTGTGGTTATTTGATGATTGAAAAATTCCTTCAGGTTGGAAACAATGAGTGCAGAAGTCTATGCGATTGTCTCCCTGATTGTATGATAAATATTATAATGAATATAATTATTGATTTTTAATCCATAATTGATGAATGCTTATTATTGGTGTCCACACAGCTTACACGTGGGCATGTGTGGTGATGGAGCAAATGACTGTGGGGCTTTGAAGACGGCTCATACTGGAGTGTCCCTGTCAGAAGCCGAGGCATCCGTAGCCTCACCATTCACATCTCAGATACAGAACATCGAGTGCGTCCCCATCCTTGTCAAGTAAGTCCAGCCAAATATTTATAGATAGCAATCAGACTTTTAATCTGAGAGTCGCCGGTTCGAGTCCCTCACTTTATGAGATGCAGCAAATCTATGGATCAAAGTATGTTGCTTCTAGCCCATCTGGAAGTATTATTTCCATTGATCATTGTTGTTCGTTTGGCTGCACAAATAATAATACTTAACGATAATCTGAAGCCTAGCAAGCCAAGTCTAGCTAATTTCCAGTGCTGCTCAAGGGTAAGCGAATCACCCTCTTTCTAACTACAGTATACCGAAGAACACATTATAAGTGTTAGTCGCATTTTATATGTTAGGATAAATTTCAGGATACGCGATTGAACATTGATTACGGATTTTGTTTGTGTGACTCACTCCGTTGCAATGAACCCAGGGGCCGGTTTCACGAAGCACTAAGATTGATCTTAAGTGTGAATTCATCTTAATTGCTAAGCAACATGTGATGTCACAATGCAAATCACTTTGGTGATACTGACAACTCATCTTAAGATTTATCTTAATAGTGCTTTGTGAAATCCAGTGCTGGAAGGTTAGCAAGCTTGTTTCAATGCTTATGGCTTAGAGGCGCTATGAAATGAAAATCGCACGGTATAAGCAACTACTGTGACATAAGGCTTCGTTGTCGTTAGGCTAATGCCATCAGCACCAGCTACTCAGAAGCCACGTTCTACGGACCTATCATCCCATCAGCATCTCCAGAATTGTCTCATGCTTCCACAGAAAGATGCATGGAGGCAACACCTCAAAATGTCCTCACATACCCTCCGGAGAAGCTATTTCAAACCACATTCCAGTTGTAGAAAGATCGAATTTCAGATTTGCGTCGCTTTTCCACCCATTTTGTGGTCAGGGTCATAGCATTTAGGCTTCTTTTAGTGGGCAGCGTGGGAAGTGACCCCAGGACTTTTAAACAGGTGGGGTAAAATCGATCGCATTGCCCGGCGTTCTGGGTAGACGGGGTATAGCCATTGGGTGCATTGATCGGCAGGTGCCTTGCATATTAGTTGGCAGGTGGGTACGAGGGAGCCAAGGGCACCGTACCCGTATGTCCTACACACGTGGGTGGGCTTAGGCCGTGGGAAGGTATGACGGTCATTCACACTGCCCAAAGTCTACCTATTTAACATTTTTGGTGAGACGTTTGCCTCCAAAATGTCAAAAAATGAAACATTCGGCACGGTCATTGTCAGTTCCTCGAGTGTTATAATGACGTCATCTGTAGATGAGTCCCGATACAACAAAATGAGTCATACTATGTATCATAAGCCTGTCTAGCTATGCAGAGGCAATTACATCTTGATGACTTACACATTAAAATCACCATGTTTCTCCTTCAAGGGAAGGGCGTGCTGCACTCGTGACGTCATTCGGTGTTTTCAAGTACATGGCCATATACAGTATGATCCAGTTCACCACAGTGATCATCCTGAACTCAGTAAGTGAACCATTATTTGGACATTTTCTTGCTTTCAAGGACAAATTGGCGGGAGAAGACTTTCCATGCAGTTTAAGTAATCTTTGTGATTATTTTGTCTCTCTGCCTCCATTACGTTTAATGTTGGTCTCACGACCATGCGAGGTGCACAGAAATCGGCACAAGCTATAGCGGCACAGGGTGTCTTAGCCAAGGGTGCTTTGTAACCGGCCTCACATGACATTTAGATCCTTGATAGCTCTCGTATGAGCTGTAGTCTTAACTCTTAAAGCAAAATCGCATCACAGTAAACTAGACTGAGTTTGAACCGACCGTTGCCAGCGACGCCAGAAAGTGACCTATTACACATTCTTCAACTGTGATCATCAGCGCTCCTGGACCCAAACTCTGGACTGAATTTCATAATCACGTCAGGAACACAGCCTTCATCGACAATGTTAAGACAATTCTGAGGGCCACTCGTCTCAGGAGTGCATTAATTACTTATTGACTCTTCTGTGCCCAGCACATTTCGAAGAAACTCTTAATTCAGGCACTGTGATTGAATGCTTGATAGATGGACTGGGATTATTACGATGTGCACCAATACTTGTCAATAACTTTTTAATGACTTGCTATACTTTCTGTATACTATTAGGTGGATGGTTTCCCAAGTGATGCAATGTTCATGTACTGGGATATCGCTATTACTTCCACTGTGGCTCTTCTAAGTAAGTCCTAACTCAATTGTTCCCTTTAGCATAGTATGTGTATGTACAGTACAGGATTGGTAGCATAACCAAGCAGAAATGTTCACAGATTAATACGTACAACTTTCAGGATATGATGATGGTGCTGGTAGAAACATACTGTTAAAATATTTCCACCTGGAAGGGTGTATTTATCCAGAAATTAGTCAAACAAAAGACCGAAAACAGTTTTGATCTCGGGGTAAGATCAAAACCATTCTTTATAATTTATGCTTATAGTTGGGACTGAGAGCCTGACGCGTTTCGATCCTAGCAGGATCTTTATTGAAGGCTATATAATTTATAATTTCTAAGAAAAACTGAGTCAGGTTTTAGCTTTTTTCTCGCGACTCAGATGTCCTATTGAGCTCAAAATTTCACAGGTTTATCATTTTATGTACATGCTGGATCAGACAAATTGCGAGTGCTGTTCTGTTACCCTTACCAAGCATGATTTGTACAGGGCAGTTTGATGAACGCCTTCTCCTGTCTTGATTATTGTCATTTTTCGTTCCGTAGTTGCCCGTAACGAAGCGTACCAGACGATCGTTAAGCGGAAGCCCAAGGCCAACCTGACCGATCCCTCCATACTCTTCTCAGTGTTCACTCACATCTTACTTCAGCTGCTGGTCCAAGTTCTGGCCTACGTCATGCTTACTGCACAGCCTTGGTAAGAATGTAGTCTAGGCATGGAACTCTAAGTCTTGATGTTTATATGAGTCAAATTATTGGGAGGAAGACAAGGCTACTTTGTATCTGATAGATTTTATTCTGAAATTAAACGGAGACACGGGGAACAGATATCGTTAACAGTGTTCACAAATTAACAATTCTCATGAAGAGCCTTCGAAATGTTTTTCTTTTGGTTGTTAAATAGACAGGATTTTTCATAAGACAACGAAGAGCTTTAATACGTCTGCGTTTGTTTGAGCACTGAATAACTTGAGTGTTGTAGGCCTTCTTCAGGAGAAAGAATAGACCAAAATAATTGTTACAAATATTTTTATCAGACTAATAAAGTTTGGTATACAATTAGAACACTGGAGTGTTAAATCTACACTGACAAACTATATACTCTTGCATGGTGTCACTAAATTGTAAATTTGCTCCAGTGTACAATAAGCGGTAATAACGTAGTTTTGACATCGTTGGCGCATGGTATCTGAACATTGGGTGATGATTTGGGTGTGTCGCTGGTACTACGCAGGTTTACACCGCTGGTTCCCCAGGAAAATAGCATCCTGAATTACCTGAACTACGAGGCCACGACCCTGTTCCTCATCTCGTCGTTCCAGTACATAGTAGTTTCGTTCCTGTTCTCAAAGGGGCCACCGTACAGAAAGCCAATATACACCAACAGTAAGATGAATTTTCATTTGTTAATACGTGGTTTGAATCAGAAGAAGTAGGCTAGTCAATTTCCATTTCACAAAATTACAAGGGAAATTGCGTAAAGAATCTTGAGGCAACTCTGGATTTTGGTTCGATGAAGTTATCAAAACTTACAATCTTTTGAACCGAAAATGAACATTTCTTATTTTCACAAAGTTACACCTGAATTGTGCAAAGAATCTTGAAACAACTCTGGATTGTTGTTCAATTTCTAACCAACTAACTAACTGGAAAGCTTCGTGCATTATCTGCACTTGCTGCCTGACTTGAGAAAAACTTCCAAATGGACCGGTCTTGAGCTGCCACTTCTGCACTTCAACCGACCACCCAGTGTCCAGGAGTGACTCTGAATGACATCTCTCCATGTAGTTTTAGGTCGACCACGTCTGCGCTTCCCATGAGTTGGTTTCCATAGGTATAGCAGTTTGGGTATTCTCTCATTGCCCATGCGTTGCACAAGTCCAAACCAAATTGTTGTTCAATGCAGTTATCAAAACGTATCTTTTGAACCCGAAAGTAACAATGACTTCGAGTATCTTTGCAGAGAAACGTTTACAAGGTGCAGCCTACATTTTTCGGCCTATACGTTATACTGTCGACATCAGGCAAAGTATAGGCCTACTGTACCTTATAGGTTGCCGTTAAATGATTATAGAGAGAGTGGCTTGCGGTGACACCATGTATACAAATCTTTTTTAGAAAGATGTGTGGTCCTGAAAAGGACTGATGAGAGTGGATTCTCGACGTTTCGACCAGTGTGCTCTGGTCGTCCTCATGCCGTCTCTCTCTCCTGAGGACGACTAGAGCAGACTGGTCGAAACGTCGAGAATCCACTCTCATCGGTCCTTTTCAGGACCGCACATCTTTCTAAAAAAGATTTTTATACATGTGTCACCGCAAGCCTTACTCTCTCTAGTGTCTCCACCATGCAAAACTTCAAACCTTACTTAAATGATTATACTTGACCTTCCCTTATGATTCTGTTTTAATTTTTCTTTCCGCAGTTCTATTTACCATTGATCTGATTATACTTCTGCTCTTCACCATCTTCTTGCTTATGGTGTACATTCCGGAAATATATGATTTTATTGCCGTAAGTATATCTTAAAGGTAGTATCATACTTTGGTAAGAAACCAAACCAGAAATGTTCACAGATTTACGTATAACTTACAGGGAATATGGTGGTGGTAGAAATATACCGTTAATTTTTTCCGCCTGAAATGGTGTATTTATCCAGAAATAAGTAAAACAACGACCGAAAATCTTTTTGATCTTTTAAAGGGTCTCTGCAATGGGAATATTATGGCTTGAATATGTGCCAATAAAAAAAAACTGTACATGGGGACTGTGATTTTACCCACTTCCTCACACTGATTCAGGGTTAAAAACAGTTTTTTTTGTTTATGCTAATTAGCATTTCCATATTCATGAGCAAAACTGTGACGTCATCTGGGGAACTGAGAGCAGTAACCCAATTGATTTGTGCACAAAAAGTTGCGGTTGTTTTATAGGTTTTCTGACAGACCTTTTCCTATTGAAACAAAGAAAGCTTTCTTTGCATCTTAAAGTTCAAAGGTATATTGATATTAAGGAACTTTAAGTTTTGAAATCGCTAGTCCATTATAATAATAGGGCTTTGTTTAATGATTCTTATCATTGTCTTGTAACAGTTGAAGCAACTGCAGCTAGATTTTCGATGTATGATCCTGGGGCTCGCCATTGCCTACTTCCTGGCTGCTTTCCTTCTTGAGGTGAGACGATAGTTGTCTCAAGTTAAGACAGGCCTAGGAGCTCTTCTTGAGTGTTGTTTTCCCAAACCCTTCCTTGTCTTCCGATAGTACTGCTTGAGTCTAGGCATTCCTGTTTCTCATAATAATCTTCTCAGAAGTGACATCCTTTTTTAAGCCTTTTTCTTCTGATTGTCCAAGTCATGTTCCCTTTTGTCCCTTCATTCGTTTTTCGGTGTTTTGTCCTTGTAAGTATCTGTCTCTTGTCATTCACCCTTTGCGAAATATTCTGTTGTAATCGAATCTTAATTCACATAAAGAGCATTTCGTGTAGTTGGTAAACAGTGACAAAATTGTCTATTAGTCGTTCACGCAGTCGTTATTTTTTATAATCTCGTAACATCAATGTCCCTTCCCCTTATTCTGCAGAATTTCATCGCCGAGAGCGGCTGGATCAAGCGTCTAATCACGTGTCGGTGGTGTCGACATAAAAACCTCACGAAGCACGAGCAGATCCAGCAGGACCTGCTGGACGACCCCAGCTGGCCTCCGCTGTCAACCCGCACTACGCCGGCCCGCACCAACGGCAAGTGCTCCGATAAGGATACGATCACCGCCAAGCCACTGGGCAACCTGGCCGACGGTGGTGGGAGCTGCGAAACTCCAGTCTGATTGAGAAGACTACGAGAGCGTGAGATAGATAGAGAGAGCAATATACATCGCAATGCGGTGTTGGGTTTGTCGCCGTGCGACTAGCCTTATTTCAAGCTGCCGCTCAAAATGCTCTCCAAGTTTATTACTTTTGTACTTAAAAGTTGAGTGGGCTTAAAAAACCACTACCACTTTTCGAGAGTAAAATATTATAGTAAAAAGCGGTTTAGTATTTTGTTCTTAGCCCAGTTACTGTATTCACTTTGATTTTAAAAAGTATCTTATTGTGCGGTTTTTCGTAAATATTTCGAACGAAATGGTGAATATAAGAATAAAATCACCCCCACTTTGAGGAAAATGGAATATCGTCATAGAGCACACTGAGAGCACGATAAGTATTAATTTTACACTCCAGGTGTAAATTTTACACCCTGTGGGTGGCAGTTTTACATCCACAATGACAATTGTTACCCAGACGGTGTCACTTAAGGCCTTTTCACACGATGCTAAAAAACTCTTAAGGCTTGCGAGTCTTTCTCATGCTTGAGAAATCTTATACAAGTGTCATCGTGTGAAATGACACCAATGCTTGACAGGGACCGACGTCCCTGGCAAATCCTTGAGAAATTTCTCAAGCATAAGAAAAATTCGAAAGCCTTACGAGTCAGTTTGAAGCATCGTCTAAAAAGGCCTTTTGACACCAGGGTGTCTATTATACACCCCAGTGTAGATTCAACACCAGACCTTGTGCACTGATATGCAGTATTGTTTACATCGTCTGCAGGTCTAACAAAGTTAACCGGTTAATCGGTGTAAATTAATCGGGTAATCAGTATAAGATAATCGGTTATTTTTAATTGGATAAAACTTTGGATCACTTACAAAAAAAGTCTGGAGATAAAGTCTGAACAGAACTTTAACAGGTGTATTATGGTTATATATTTGTTAAGCGGTATTCGGTTTTTAAGTGTTTGTAAAGTGTACAGTAAAAGAGCTAAAAAAAAAAAGAAGAAATGTGTTGGTTGGGCATTGAAGAGACATTTTGATTATGTAATTGCATTTAATTGTAATGAAGTAGATTTACACTGTTATTGGCGTCCGTAGCTTTGCATGGTATAATTTGCCATTAATGTGACTGTGAATGTAATTAACATAATTAATGCATATTCATGATCCCTTGTATCAGTAGGTATATATAGTAGCTTCCTTATTTTGTTTCAGATGCCGTGAGGTTCAATGCACTTTTATAAACGTGCACTATTAACCTGGATTCGTCGTCAACGTTGCGGGCGCTGTCTGCGAAGGTGTCTCTCTGTATACAATTAAGTTGACTGTTGTTATGAATGCGCAGTCGCAGTTGTTCTAAAAATAAGAATGACATCATTTTTTATTCAGCACGTTCTTTACGCAGGTGGGTCCATTTTGAAGGCTAAACGTGGCACATTCGCCGATGTAAATTAGAATACAAAAAGCCTATCTTGGCAGAAATCACAAACAGATGTTCCACCATCTTGGTGAAATAACCTGGGTACACTGTACTTCCAAATCAGGAATGTTTACAGTGTGCTCTTTCGAAATAAGGGTTTTTTGCCTGACACGGATCCGGATCCAGGTCACCGTTCCGTGTTCCGGCCGCTGGTTCGACTCCATCCATCCAATCAGGCGGGATCTGGTGTGCGGGGAACTATGTGCCGGAACGCACGACATGCCCAGAACCGGATCCGTGCGGAACAGACAAGGGCCTACATTTTTAAACCGGAACGCACCACTTAACGTCACGTATTAGGAAAATAAACCTTCCTTGCTTTGCCCATCACAGGATCAGTACCACGACTTGGATTAACTAACTTTCTTCCATTCTGCTCAGGACAGATTGTATTCTTGACGTCATTCGGCATAGCGCCCTCTTTCGTCACATTGCAGAAAAAAAATAGTTCATCGGTTTTTGAGAGATTAATAATAATAATTGTATAGCAAAGATCTGATTTTTGTTTTTATTTCGTAGAGTAAAAAAGCGTGCTCCACCGTTAAATTGTATCTATGAATTATTATAATTATACATAAAAAGTTCAGTTTATTATTGTAAAGGCATGGAATTGATAAAAGGTGTAACATGTAGATTTGTATCAATAAGATTACTTCCATAATGTTGAGTGTTATAAATGAATGTCAGAATATAAAGAAATAAGCATATAAAAAGTAGAAATTATATAATAGCACGATACATATGGTTCAGGGCCAAGCAGTATCCATAAACGTCTGTCAAAAGTTTAAATAAATATATTATAAGAAACAAAAATATGTACTACTATCATAGCCTATATGTACTATGCAATTTATATAGCATAGCTATAGATATTACGTAATTTTTGTGTGGTTATAAATAGAAATAATGATATTAATAATGATAATCATTTATAGGTATACAGAGTGCTATGTGTGGACGTTCTTTTTGTAATGATAATTTCGTATCTCCATCTACAATTGTATAAATGGAATACGGATCAACATCAACAAAGCAATAATAAGTATTGATATTGTGAAATGCGTACAATAATGTGAGGGGAAATGGATTGGTACAACGTGTAGGAGATGGGGCTTCGGCTTCGTCTATTGTCAGCGTGTTTCCAAAGCATTTTGTAACGGGTGGATACCTAGACTTAGCTCTAGACGACTGTTATCGGACGTAGCCTTAGCCATCCAGATAAATAAACCCATTACAAAATTACATTCTCGTCCCTGAAAATGAATTAATCTACCGTAGGCGGCGCTGTTGCTCATTGTGGCCCCCCCCCCTAATTTTCCCATGGAAAGATAAAAGACTTGTTTCATTTGTATAAAAAAAATCATATAATTTCTCATTTTTAACAATTATTATTTTGGGAAACTTATAGGTTTTAAATTTGATTGTATTCGTTGGTTTGTCCCCTGGCGAGAAATGATATGCATTGTATCAATCTAAAAAGAAAAATCATAGAAATCGATTAGGAATATTTAGACTTTTTTTGTTAATATTAATTGCCAACTAACACGTATCATGCAAAGACTTATGTTTCACAAGTTTTTCCGCTGGGAAAGTTCATCTGGAATTTGTAAAAGAAATAGAATCTGTTAAGTGGTTTGGAATCAAAATAATGATAAAAACAATGAATCTGTGTGAAAAATATGTTTGTGGAAAAAAAACCGAGAAGTAGGAAGTTCGTGTCACCCCTTGTAAACTGAATTCAATTAAAAGTTCAAAAACCTTGACCCTATTTTACCTTTTACATACCAATAAAATAGAAAGTGTCTTTAAAAGTGTGTGCGTTTATTCGTGTCATCATTTTTGGATGTTGTAATTGCTGTATATTTGTTTTCCATCTTCGTTAGAGTCGGGTTAGCGTAGCGGTACGTGCTTTGACTTTCAACTCAGGTGGCCCGGGTTCGAGCCCCGGCTGGGTCCTCAAGTGGGTTAGAATTTTCAGTCCGTACATAATTCTATGGGTTTTACACAGAATATTACTCTGGGGGTTTCCTGCCATCTCTAAAACTGTATCTTCTTCTCATCATCTATCAAAAAAATCTGCAGTGACTTTCGACAAAAATCTGAAAGCAACACTTGTGTCGAGAACTATTATATGAAAATTAGTCTGTGTATCACTTTAAGATTCAGATATATGATACAACTAATGTCTTGGCTATCACCATGTAGAATTTTAGCCAAATTTGACTAAAATTGAGTTAACAAACTAAGACTGAACTACCCAACCTCAAAACCTGATTTTCATCTTTCTTTCATAAACATTATGTCTGTATTGACCATTGTGCGTGTTATACTTTCAAATTTGTTTTTAAGAAGTACTCTTTCAATTGGTCATAATTTCGCCAATTTCAGATCCAAAATGCTTAAATTCTATATGGTGATAGTCAAGACATGGTTGTTTCACATATCTGAATCATGAAGTGATAAACAATTTAATTTTAACATAATGGGTCCCGACACAGTGTTCCGGGTTTTTTTCTGGGACACCCTGTATAAAAGCTACACCCGTGTGCTGTTAATATCCACTTAGCCTCAAAAGTTTGTTGACTTTTAAAACATTATTGGGTGCATTCGTTTAGCTCCCCCGGGTCGACACCAGTCAACCTCGTCCCCATTCTCTCGCTTGTTTTGTGCAGTAAAACACGACCATTCCCAGTAAGGGCTGACCCGTGTTAGCTAAACGAATGCACCCATAAAATACTTGTAATAATTATTATTTAGGCCTAAGTGCATTTTATATGAGCATCTCTTAAAGGAACCCTTAACGTTCCACAGCTAGTGGTGTCGAACCCAACAGATCTTTGTTGGGAATTCCACGGGTTGTCAAGTCGAGCCTTTTTTTTTCTTTGATGAAAATGGAATAGCGCCCTCATTCTGGTCAATTCAGCTCGGGTGTGTTGTTGCCGCCTTTCATGCATATGTAAAATAGTCGTGCATTCTGTTCAGAGTGCTGTTGAGTGGTTCAGTGTAGGGAGGGTTTGAATGACACTCACTGCCGCCTCGTGTTCATGCAGTGTATATTGACTGCCCTCCTCACAGACTGAGTCAACAATTGTCAGTATTCAACAAGGTGAACTTTATTTGGAACTCTCGTACATTGGATAGTATAGCTAGGCTGCTGTACCACTAGTTGTACCGATCGGTGCTGACACCACCACCGAAGGCTGTAGATTACAACCGGGGAAATCGACGCGTTCCACGGTTACTCCCACCATGCGAGTGCCGGTGAAAGCCTTCTTCCGTGGCCTGGGTCGGACCAAGACCCTAGACCACGAGGGACTGGTCACCACGGAGCTGTCGAGATGCCTAGGCGTGGCTGACCTGACGGCCATCGGTGTGGGAGGTACGCTAGGGGCTGGCATCTACGTGCTCGCCGGTGAGGTCGCGAGGGAGCAAGCTGGTCCGGCCATCGTGTTGTCCTTCTTGATCGCAGCCGTAGTCTCCATGCTCTCAGGTAAAATACATTTCCTAAAATCTCGGAATGATTTCCATTCACTAACAACACCCGATACTCCGTGAACAATATGCATTTTCTATTGTAAATCAATGCTTCACGCTTAATTTTCACAATCATGTTGAACTGAACTTTCAAAGTGTATACGGTAAAGCACAATGAGTAACCCTCTGCACTTGCCACAAAAGACAAGTGCTGCTAGTGCGTACCACACATTACAAGGATGGAGGAAAGTGCTACAAGTGGATCATAAGCCACGCATTATTACACAAACCATACTGGTGTTTTGTGGTGATATTCAGGATACCATACATAGACAAATCGTGTGTGTTAAAATTCTTGTATGGAGTTATATTGGTTAGGGTAATAAGAATGTTAAAGCTTATATCATACTTTGGTTTTTGTCAAAGAAACGAAGATTCATGGGTAAAAATATCAAGGAAGATAGAGTATTCCGTATTCCAGAGTCATCCCTGAATAATTTTGTCAGTCCCATATACGGTGCCCATCACGTTTTGACAAAACAGTGAAAAACAGCAACAGTATTTCTTAAGTCTTTTCTCTTTTAGTTTGATCTTTTAAAAGATCAAAAAGATTTCCGGTCGTTGTTTTACTAATTTCTGGATAAATACACCATTTCAGGACGAACAATTTTAACAGTATGTTTCTACCACCACCATCTTCATACCCTGTAATAAGTTATACGTAAATCTGTGAACATTTCTGTTTTGGTGTCTTACCAAAGTATGATACTACCTTTAACATTATTAGTGAATTTTTTTTATGTTCAAGTGAAGTACGACTGCGTGACTTTTCGTGATCTGTAGTACAAAGATGCAACATTTCCTATTCATTTCGGTTGCTATGCAGTGAACCATTACCGTTATTTACTGTTAGCTCAATACACGTAGAGTGATTGAGTGGTTTAATATATACATGTATACATTTTCGTGCATAGCCAGCCTATATGGGATTTTATGTACACTTTTGTGTTTTTAGCGTAAACTGTTCACAGTGCATTAAGTTCTCATAAACCTTCACCCATACGGTTCCAGCCTATCTACAAAATGTCCAATCCTAATTCTATATGCTTATTTTGTATCTCATTTTAATGGAAAGTTTTCTGAAATAAAAAAAACTCCCCACTTTTGTTTTGAATTTCGCTATGTAGACCAGGCATCCTTTTTTTGCCAATCTACCTGTTACCGAGAACTGATTAGAGTCGACTTGATTCAAACCATGCAAAAAAGTAAGATCAAGTTTCTTATGATGACTTCTTAGGCACGTCGGAGACTCTTGCGATAGCTATTAGGTACATGTCGTAAGAATAAGACCAGTATAATAGTATACTCCAATAATTATTACGATCACTGCATAGCATGACGCAGTATCATGCATATAAACACCCACTTTATGTATGACACGCGGATGGTTTCAAATGTTATCTTTCCAGAACTGTCTAAATTTTGTTCACTCGTCCCGTCTTCAAGAATATAATCGTCATGTTTGCCTCAATCCTTAAAGGTACAATATATAATTGGTAAAGGTCACAGGACAGCACTCATACTATGTCTGATCAAACATGTACATGAAATAATAAACCTGTGAAAATTTGAGCTCAATCGGACATCTGAGTCACGAGAAAAAAAGCGAAAACCCGACTCGATTTTTCTTATAAAATATGAAGAATGGTTTTGATCTTACCCCGAGATCAAAACAACTCAAGTGAGGGTGTCCTTTATGTTTGTTAAAAAAATCATTCGGACGAACGATCTTTGTAAAAGACACTATATCTTGATATCCTTGAAAAACCCAGCATCTGATGAACAAAGATTGCCCATGGTGACTGTTTGCACTGCTTACGAATTGTTGAGTCCATTTTCTGTCTCAAACTAAATATTTTTGTGGAGGCCTTGCAAATCCTGTACGCTGCCTTTAAGCTTTTGGAGTACCAAGATTGTGGAGTTGGTTTCAAATGTTATCTTTCCAGAACTGTCTAAATTGTGTTCCCTTGTCCCGTCCTCCAGAATATAATAGTCACGTTTGCCTCCATTCTAAACCTCTTGTTTGTCTGGCCCGGTATAGCTTTGTGCGAACGTGGAATGTATACGTCCTTGGTGCATTCAGCATGCCATTGTAATACTCGGGCAAAAAGCAAACTGAATCAGCGCCATTAGTGATAGCTTTCAGCAACATAAACCAAATAATATCTAGTATACGTGAGTACTCGGTGTATGGAATGATGATAACAAGGATTAATTTTTTTGTTTCGTTTCCTGGGGTCTGTTTCACCAAACTCATCGTAACTTACTATCAATCATAGGACTTGAAATGCATTGCAGCCCTACGTATCGGATACGTAAGGCACTCGAGTATTCTATACATGTAATGCATGAGTTGGTCTATATTCCCCATGCCATTAATGATTATGACTTCTCATTATAGGTCTATGGGATGGACGGGGTTATATTCTTCTCATAAACTGGGTTGATATGTCATGGAGGAATATTCGATTGACACGGGGTTTTATTCTTCTCATGTCATAGGGTTATATTCGTCTTCTGGCATAGGGGTATTACATGGAGGAATATTCGTATGGCATGGGTTATATTCTTCTCATGTCATAGGGTCGTCTTCTGGCATAGGGGTATCACTTGGAGGGGTATTCATATGGCATGGGTTATATTCTTCTAGGGTTATATTCGTCTTCTGGCATAGGGGTATTACATGGTGGGATATTCATATGGCATGGGTTATATTCTTCTAGGGTTATGTTCGTCTTCTGGCATAGGGGTATTACATGGAGGGATATTCATATTGCATGGGTTATATTCTTCTCATGCCATAGGGTTATATTCGTCTTCTGGCATAGGGTTATTACATGGAGGGATATTCATATTGCATGGGTTATATTCTTCTAGGGTTATGTTCGTCTTCTGGCATAGGGGTATTACATGGAGGAATATTCGTATGGCATGGGTTATATTCTTCTCATGCCATAGGGTTATATTCGTCTTCTGGCATTATAGGGGTATTACATGGAGGGATATTCATATGGCATGGGTAATATTCTTCTCATGCCATAGGGTTATATTCGTCTTCTGGCATAGGGGTATTACATGGAGGGATATTCGTATGGCATGGGTTATATTCTTCTAGGGTTATATTCGTCTTCTGGCATAGGGTTATTACATGGAGGGATATTCGTATGGCATGGGTTATATTCTTCTAGGGTTATATTCGTCTTCTGGCATAGGGGTATTACATGGAGGGATATTCGTATGGCATGGGTTATATTCTTCTAGGGTTATATTCGTCTTCTGGCATAGGGGTATTACATGGAGGAATATTCGTATGGCATGGGTTATATTCTTCTCATGCCATAGGGTTATATTCGTCTTCTGGCATTATAGGGGTATTACATGGAGGGATATTCATATGGCATGGGTAATATTCTTCTCATGCCATAGGGTTATATTCGTCTTCTGGCATAGGGGTATTACATGGAGGGATATTCGTATGGCATGGGTTATATTCTTCTAGGGTTATATTCGTCTTCTGGCATAGGGTTATTACATGGAGGGGTATTCTTATGGCTTGGGGTATACTCTTCTCGTGTCATAGGGTTATATTCGTCTTCTGGCATAGGGGTATTACATGGAGGGATATTCGTATGGCATGGGTTATATTCTTCTAGGGTTATATTCGTCTTCTGGCATAGGGGTATTACATGGAGGGATATTCATATGGCTTGGGGTATACTCTTCTCGTGTCATAGGGTTATATTCGTCTTCTGGCATAGGGGTATTACATGGAGGGATATTCGTATGGCATGGGTTATATTCTTCTAGGGTTATATTCGTCTTCTGGCATAGGGTTATTATATGGAGGGATATTCATATGGCATGGGTAATATTCTTCTAGGGTTATATTCGTCTTCTGGCATAGGGTTATTATATGGAGGGATATTCATATGGCATGGGTAATATTCTTCTAGGGTTATGTTCGTCTTCTGGCATAGGGGTATTACATGGTGGGATATTCATATGGCATGGGTTAAATTCTTCTAGGGTTATGTTCGTCTTCTGGCATAGGGGTATTACATGGAGGGATATTCATATGGCATGGGTAATATTTTTCTAGGGTTATGTTCGTCTTCTGGCATAGGGGTATTACATGGAGGGGTATTCATATGGCATGGGTAATATTTTTCTAGGGTTATGTTCGTCTTCTGGCATAGGGGTATTACATGGTGGGATATTCATATGGCATGGGTTATATTCTTCAAGGGTTATATTCGTCTTCTGGCATAGGGGTATGACTTGGAGGGATATTCATATGGCATGGGTAATATTCTTCTAGGGTTATATTCGTCTTCTGGCATAGGGGTATTACATGGAGGGATATTCATATGGCATGGGTTATATTCTTCTCATGTCATAGGGTTATATTCGTCTTCTGGCATAGGGGTATTACATGGAGGGATATTCATATGGCATGGGTTATATTCTTCTAGGGTTATATTCGTCTTCTGGCATAGGGGTATTACATGGAGGGATATTCATATGGCATGGGTTATATTCTTCTAGGGTTATATTCGTCTTCTGGCATAGGGGTATTACATGGTGGGATATTCATTTGGCATGGGTTATATTCTTCTAGGGTTATATTCGTCTTCTGGCATAGGGGTATTACATGGAGGGATATTCATATTGCATGGGTTATATTCTTCAAGGGTCATGTTCGTCTTCTGGCATAGGGGTATTACATGGAGGGATATTCATATTGCATGGGTTATATTCTTCTCATGCCATAGGGTTATATTCGTCTTCTGGCATAGGGGTATTACATGGAGGGAAATTAGTAAAACAACCGGACCGAAAATCTTTTTGATCTTTTAAAAGATCAAAAGTAAAATTTAAGACTTAAGAAATACTGTGGTTGTTTTCCACTGTTTTCTCAAAAGTTGGGCACCGTATGGGACTGAAATTTTCACAGATGACTGTTACTGTATCTGTCTTGATATTTTTGTCCATGAATCTGTATTTCTTTGACAAAAACCAAAGTATGATATTACCTTTAAGGCAGTGGCTGGAACTATTGATAGGGCGAGTATTTATCATGGTGCCAAATTTAGAATTCCTCCGTCGATTTCAGATTCCCCCTTCACATCCGCAGCGGGGGTCCCTTACCGGCTGAGCCCCCGTCCCACCGGAACGGAAAACCGTCTTAAAGACCGCCTCGGAGAGCGTCTGAGAAGGCTCTTGACTCGAGACGCGGCGGCAACCAGATCCCTCGGGACCGTCAAGCGCAGACCAAGAAGCCCTTCCCCAGGCTTGCTCGTCGTTATTATCTCTATACCCCGTGCACACGACCGGAGGCCCAAACCGAGGAGATGGAAATGAGTTAGAAGTGTTTTTTCTTTTTCGTTCGTCTTCTTTTTGGAAATGAAAATTGAAGAGGTCGTATACGGGCCTAGAAGCAATCAGCGGCAATTTAATACCGTCTACGTGTTGGGCTGTGAAATCGAGTTTAGGAGCGATTTTGTTTGTGCATCTCGCCTCCAAAATAATGTTCGCGAACATAATGCGACCATTCCTAGACCCCAAGCGCTCGACGTGCAATTTCCAACAGATTTCCTCGCCCGAGTCCCGTTAATTTACTCCGCTGGCGATGGTGACAAACTCCATAAGAAATTCGGAGCGAAATGAGAGCTGATAAATCCTGGATCTTATAGAAAATTGCATTGCGGATCCCCCTGCACGCTCTCTGCCCAGTCTCTGTTGCCGAATTATCTCTTGGTTTTTGTCGTGTATTAAGGAAGAGCAACCTGTTCACGGTGGTGGATGGAGAGCTGCTCCGTGCTAGTATTTAGCCTCCGGGCTGGCAATCCAATATGACAGGCCTGGGGAGGTAATCGTACCGATAATACCGTGGACATTCGGTGGGCACGGTACGGAGCTCCACAAGTGCCATTCCATTTATCCAGATAGCCACATAATTCATCTCACCAAGTCCACTTTTGGAGTGGTAAAAGTCGTCTTGTCTCAATAATTATCTCAACAAGATGACCTTCATGGAAAACGAAAAGTCGACTTATCCCGAAAATTTATCTGGCCAAAAAGGCAACGAAGCGCATCTATAAAGTCGTCTTATCCTGATGATTAACCTCAGTTTTATCTCAGACGTCTTTACAAGGTAAACTATTAGGACAAGTCGACTTCCTCATTTTAGTAAGTCGTTTTGGCGAGATAAATGATCAGAACATGTCGACTTCTTAGTTTTCACTAAGTCATCTTGTACGGATAAATTATCTCGACAAGTCGACTTTTAGGGCTTAATAAGTCGACTTGGTGAGATAAATTATGTGGTTATCTGGTTAAGTGGTATGGCACTCGTGGAGCTCCGTAGGTACGAGCTGCCCCCTCTCTCTCCTAGCTCTTCCTTCAGTAATCACGAGAATATTATGTAGAGCGACACGAGGGATAGGAGATGGTGATTATACCTTCCTCCGTCGACCCTCATTCTGAGGCACCGCTGGTACGTACATCCAGGCTTTGCCTGCACACGCGCTGCATGGATGTGTATTAGCCGAAGCTAAAAGCGCCGTGCGTATGGGATGATCATGATGATAGTAGATTCCTTTAGCCTCAGGGTACACACACGACGAGTGGCCTGGCCCAGATGGACAGTCAATAATAGCAAAGAGAGGAAAAGCCCACCATATTTATTAATCTTGATAAATCGAATTTGGATGATTATTCCTCGTGCTTAGAGGCAAATGGCGAGACAATTATCCCAGACAGTATGATGCTTGTTGTAAATTTCAAGCAATGTGTAGTGGTTTTATTTTAGCCTGTTGAAAATACTCAAGATATACTTGAGATCCGAAGTGGCGGCGCTCGGTGAAGTTCAAATTTTACAGTCACGCGAGATTCACATATTTTTCTTTCTAGATTTAAAAAAATCTTCACCTTTCAAATAAAAGCAATTAGACAAACCCAATCTTGAAAATCTTGATTTTGAAATTAGATTTCACCTTATGTGATACTCGTTTACATTACCACAGTATTTAGAATGCATATAATTAAGTTTTTAGTTCAACACTGGAATTCATTTTCACTTATTTTGGAAAATGATACAAGATATCTAAAGCTATATGGGTTGTTTTTAACCTTTCCAAATGCAAAACATGTGTTGCTAAAGCACATGGAATAAAAAAGGAAAGTAAACAGATCGCCATTAACCAGAATAGTCATATATTTGTATAGACCTATTACAAAACAAGTTTAATTAGTTTAAATGCAAGGACCACTGAGATCTAACTTGCTCCGAATAAAAATCTGCAGCTACATGTGTTTGACGCTTAAATGTAATATCATACTTCGGTTTTTGTCAAAGAAATGCAGATTCTTAGGCACAAATATCATTAAATATACAGTAACAGTCATGTGTGAAATTTCCAGTCCCATACGGTGCCCACTTTTTGAGAAAACAGTGAAAACCGCCCACGGTATTCTTTAAATATTGTCACCGTTATTGTTGATCTTTTAAAAGATCAAACTTGTTTTTGGTCATCGGTTTGACTCTTTTCTGGATAAAATACAGCATTTCAGGCAGAAATAAATTGAACGGTATGTTTCTACCATCACCATCTTTATACCCTGTAAAGCTATAGGTAAATCTGTGGAGAAATTCTGTTTCGTTATGCTACCAAAAGTATAATAGCACCTTTAAATTGTAATTTCTCAATTCTAGAAGCAGGGACAGTTGATCATATTTTAATGGCTATGCCAAGAGCAAGGCCATGGTAAAAATGGCATGTGAATGGGACACTCCAATCACGGTGTGATTCTAGGTCAGACGAGACAAGAATGAAGATCAAGGGTGACTTTTAGAGAGAGATCTTGAAATATCTTTTGCTGACACATATTCATCTTTACAAGAAGAGGAGGAATTAGTATTCACATGCAATGTTTACCTAAGGGTAAGGCTTGAATGTAAAATGTCAGTGTATTGAATTAAATATTACAAGATTTCACTCGCATGCGAGTCTCACAGTGACACATTCTTCTCTTCATTGTCAAGATGTTTGGAGAGAAATACCGTTTGATAATGAGAAAAGCACGAGAAAGTATCTTTGTCCATTCGGGCGTCGAAATGAAAGCAGTTCCCTTGGATTCCACAGTCCTGTGCAGTTCACATAATTTGACATTTTGCAGAGTTTAATTCCGAGCCCTGCATGCATGCTTTCCAGGGTAGAGAGACTCTTTGTTATTATGCTGTCGATGGAGGGGAATATACGGCTTAAAAAACAGCCTCTCCATGTTGCAAATCATCAGCAAACAAACAAAAACACTGATGGTGTGGTGCATTATTTAGGATGGTCACCTTTCATCATGTGTTTTTAGTGAGATTGTCTCTCAATATGGTTAAAAGCAAAGGATTGTGTGTGTGTGTGGGTTTGTATAGGCATTCAAACCGTGGACTGATAACAAAAGGGACAGTAGGGTCCACGATTGGAAAAAGGTCCACGATTGGAAAGCATGTACAAAACCAAAGGAGCTGCTGCCAAAAAGTTTAAGTCCAAACAAAAGAGGAACAATAGGGGGTCCACGATTGCAGGTGTTTACACACGTGTGTGTGTGTGTGTTTTTTAATTTTTTTTTTATCCATACTTAGTATACGGAGCTGTATTAGGGACATGCAGAAAAAATGAATTTGCCTTTCTCTGACCTTACTCGTACATACGAGTTATATGTCGTACGTACGAGTTATATGCCGTACGTACGAGTTATAAGTCGTGCGTACTACTTATGAATCATATCTCGTACGTACGACATACAACTCGTACGTACGACTTATATCTCCTACATACGAGATATTATTCATAAGTCGTATGTACAATATATAACTCTCGAGTTGTATGTTGTACGTACGAGATGTAAGTCGTATGTACGAGATATGATTCATTAGTCGTATGTACGAGATATAAGTCGTGCGTACGAGATATGATTCATAAGTCGTACGTACGAGTTGTATGTCATACGTACGAGATGTGAGTCGTACGTACGAGATGTATTTCGTACGTACGACATATAACTCGTACGTACGACATATAACTCGCACGTACGAGTAAGATCAGAGAAAGGCAAATTTATTTTGTTCAGCATGTCCCTAATACAGCTTCGTACATACTCAGGAATTGTAGCCCGAAATGATGCCGGTTTTGGATGCAATTTTCTTTCGCATGTTGTTAAATTCGCTTCAACTGCCAACTGTCATACACATCGCCAGGCATGCTGGCTTCGGTAATAGAGTATAGGGTAAATCGACTGGCATGTAGTCCATGTTCCACAGGGAGCTAAATTCGTCAGCGGCAAAGGCATCTCATGTGGGTGGAAATCATTCGATTTGTAGTTCGAGGGACTCCCCCAGGGAAATGTCTCCTTTTGATGTGGCCATAAGACTTAGTAATAATAGGCCTACTAGCTGGCAGCGGACGGGTTCCGGGCAGGCAAAGTGATGGCCAATCATGGGAAATCGATAGATGCTGCAGACAATATGTCGAGAAAAAAGAAGAAAAAGAAGAAGAACTAGAGGTGTCATTTCGACTATTCTGACATGTTAGTATGTTGGCATACCCTAGATTTTCAGACGTGTCTTAATGTTTCAGAAATTCATGTCGATAACATGCACCTTATACCGTAGCAGAGTCGTTCGTTAATTCATGTTCAGTGGTGATTCTATAGTAAGCAATTTGAAATGTGCTTTCAAGTTTATATCCATGTAATGATTCCAGATGATATTTCTTGAATCTTAATGTTCAAGAAATATGAGAACTTGTTTCTGTGCCGAATGTAAGTCACTTATATAGACCACGGAGAAATTTGCTCACGCAGCAAGGCGTGGTCCAAATTGTCCATATGGTACGCGATGAGAGTCTAGTTCTATACGCTGAAACAAGACTCATGGTCTTCTTACTGTACAAACGGGACTCGAAAGGGTACATAGTCCACAACAAGGCAGTAATTAATATCTCCACCCATATGGTGTGGAGAAACCAGTGCCAGTCATACTGAAACGAGACTGACGGTCTCTTTACATGATAAACAGGACTGGAAAGGGTACCTAGTCAAAAGCAAGGCAACAATGAATGCCTCCACCCATAATGGTGTAGAGAAACCATCCCCTCATACTGAAACAAGACTGACGGTCTATTCACATGATAAACAAGACTAGAAGGGGTACCTATGGTCCACAGCAGGGCAGCAATGAATGCCTCCACCCCTATGGTGTGGAGAAACCAGTCCCTCCCACTGCTGAAACAAGATTGATGGCCTTGTTCACAGTATAAAAAACTGGAAAGGGTACCTAGTCCACAACAATGTCCTCAATGAATGCCTCTACCCATATCATGGTGTGGAAAAAGCAGTCGCCTCACACTGAAACAAGACTGATGGTCTCTCCACAGTATAAACAGGACTGGAAAGGGTATAGGCCCTACATTGTCCTCAGTAAGGCAGCAATTTATTAATGCATCCAGTGATTCCAGTCCCTGTTTTGTTGGGAGAAACCGGCACAGCGCGTCACACTGTAACAAAACTGATGGTCTCTTTACATTATAAACAGGGCTGGAAGGTGTACAATTACAGCCAGGGAAATTACCTTTTCCCCACTAAGGATTTACACCGTACACCAGTGTCAATACCATCAACGGTCTCCCATCTTGCAAGTACTGTTATGATCGATGTTGCTTCACTCCAGTAACCAGCCTGTCATGTGATCTTCATTACTGCGATCTACTTTCTTAGCACTGCCGTTTTTTATTCGAATCTTTAACCCTATTTGCACGTGTAAATGATTCCCTGGGGAAAAGTGCATAGATCCGTATATGCTGTGGTGAGGCTCATGCGAGTTACGGCTGCCACGGCATATTGTCAGGCGTTACGGTTGACTCGATTTGACTTCTCGTGATGTCAACGCGTGACATTTCACGAGATCCTGCGGGATTTGGCTATCAGCCTGGCACCCCCTCTCCCAATTTCCCTTCTCCTGATAAGCCGGTTAGGCTGCGTTGCGCGTAGGGTACCGGGCGCGCGCGCGGGCTATTCTCCAAAATGAACAAGCAACACCACGTGTGCACGTTCGAGGTATAAAAGGTGGATAGGCGCTAAAACATTTACGCCTTCTGCTAAGTGCTAATGGAGGAGGTGTTGCCAGACATTTATCTTATTTTTTGTGTAGGCCTACATCCATCCATATCACAATCGTTGTGAACGTTTACTTCCATATTTGATCCATTCTTTTTGAAAATATGATAAACTTACGATGAAATCGGTACTATTCATTAGTTACGAACGAGAATTTGTTGTCTTTTTTAAAAGCTATGACATCTTCTAATGATTCTTGTATAACGAGAGATTTCTAGGTCTTGAATTGACTTCTGTTGATCGGCAGTGTACCGTGAAACGTGAGACACTAAGTTGTCGGTTGAACTTGAGAATGGTCCACAAGTGTCGATCTTAGCTTCTTGTCGAATCTTAGTCGAATAAGACATAATTATGTCGACGGTAAAGCGGCGAAAATGGCTGGGAAATGTCAAACTTCTGTGAATGTATATGTCTGAAACATTTATAAATCTTCTTGTTTGGTAGTGGAGATTATGAACAGAAAATCGTTTGGTCAGTTTGACGTTTCTAGCGCCATGTTCTAATCGTCTTCATGAAAACATCCGTCGTACCCGCCTATGTACATGTAGTTCATAAAAAAATATAGTAGACCTATCGACAGGGTCCCATGGCAATAATGCCGCGTTGACATCGGGTGTTAAGCTCATGAATACATTACTCACGTCGACCAACAACCGTGTCGAAGTGACGAATCGAGCGAGCATCAAAATTTGACACGATGTACCGTGTCTGGGTTCAAAAGATCAGGGGCCAATTTCAATTTCATTTCAAAATTTGCTTAGCAACAAAAACCTGGTAAATAAAATCAGTATGCCATCCAAAACTCCTTGTGAATGTTATGCTCAGCAAACAATGACCGAATACAAGTCAAAAGCAATAAACATCGCATGAAAATTTGGTTGGTAATCCTGTTTGATCAAGGAAGACTTTTAAATTAATTCATGCTTAAGAAAAGTGTGTGCTTAAGCAGCTCTATGAAATTGCCCACAGGGCCCAGCTTCGTGGTTTTGCTTACCGCTGAATTTTGCGCTTAATATGATCCTCATTTGTCGCTTACATTATACAAGGTCATCAGCACGGAGTTTCTACGCTAGCCGAGTAAGTGAAAAATCCTTATGGGCACGCGAACTTCGCACGCAGTCACGCACTCACAACATAATTTGCCGCTGCTGTAAGCCCATAACTTATAAGCAAGACCATGGAAATTGGGCCCAGTTCGACACCGCTCAATAAAACGTTCGGCACAAGTTCGGAATTTGGCGTTCGACGAGGCTTCAACTCGACGTTTGTACGGACGTGCTTTCAGTGTATACTCTTATTGTGTGGATTTGTTGCTCCTGTAGTTAATATTTATAGATGAAAGTAGCAGACATCACGTAGGCCTACTAATCTTCCTTGTAGGAATATAATGTTATGGCCGGCAAAAAACCGTTAACCATCCATTAAATTGGCAAAAATATGTCTCAACTGACATAAAAGACAGGCATTTTGTAACATATGTTACTGAGCAAAGTGCAAACACACCCACATAACAATCTGCTTGGTTCGTCATTGTGTGCCTTGTACACGTATTACATGGAGATGGACTCCCCTTCAAAATGCATAAAATCAGTCTCAGGTGAATGTACCTTGAGTTTTGTTTTTTCGTTTGTGCAATCAAGCATAATGGGAACTTGCCTGTCGGTCACACTTGCTGCACTATTTTAATCGATTCCAAACAGTGTGTGGCCGACCGTGTCCAGCCTTCCTGTACGGTTTAATAGTAGTCCTAATATACTGTTAATATCACACGCAAAACCTAGGCATCTACATGGACTTTAAGGTACTATCATACTTTGGTAAGAAACCAAAACAGAAATGTTCACAGATTTACGTATAACTTACAGGGTATGAAGATGGTGGTGGTAGAAACATACCGTTAAATTTTGTTTCGCCTGAAATGCTGTATTTATCCAGAAAAGAGTAAAACAAAGACCGAAAATCTTTTTGATCTTTTAAAAGGTCAAAAATAAAAGAGAAGAGACTTAAGAAATACTGTGGTTGTTTTTCCACAGTTTTCTCAAAAAGTGGGCACCGTATGGGCCTGCAATTTTCACAGATGCCTGTTACTGTATCTGTCTTGATATTTTTGCCCATGAATCTTATTTCTGAGATAAAAACCAAAGTATGATACTACCTTTAAATATTTCTGCCTGAAATGCTGTATTTGTCCAGAAAAGGGTCAAACCAATGGCCAAAAACAAATTTGATCTTTTAAAGATAAAAAATATCGGTGACAGCATTTAAAAAATACAATGTGCGTTTTTCACTGTTTTCTCAAAAAGTGGGCACCGTATAGGACTGAAATTTTCACAGATGACTGTTACTGTATCTTCCTTGATATTTGTGCCCATGAATCTGCATTTCTTTGACAAAACCAAAGTATGGGGTTCGTTCGTGGACCGTATCCCCTCGACTACGTCACACATTGACATAAATTTAAATAGCGCCACCAACGGCCAGTTTGGGTAAATAGTCCCAATAAAATAAAATAACTGTATTCAAGTACTGTATCAAATTTTATTGCCAATGCTTGGAGGGCCTGACGCGTTTCGATCCTAGCAGGATCCTCATCATTGGCTGATTAGCAATTTACAGCAGTTTATTACTAATATTGAAATTTAATTTCCAATATTACTAAATAATTAAAAAAGATCAGCCCCATTGTATATTATGAGAAAGTTCTTATATGTCTTATAAACGAGGATTTGTATTTGTTTCATATTTTTTACCAATCGTTATTCTCCAACTTTAAAGGTAGTATCATACTTTGGTAAGACACCAAAACAGAAATGTTCACATGTTTACGTATAACTTACAGGGTATGAAGATGGTGGTGGTAGAAACATACCGTTAACTTTTTTTCCGCCTGAAATTCTGTATTTATCCAGAAAAGAGTAAAACAAAGACCGAAAATCTTTTTGATCTTTTAAAAGATCAAAAATAAGAGAGAAAAGACTTAAGAAATACCGTGGCTGTTGTTCACTGTTTTCTCAAAAAGTGGCCACCGTATAGGACTGCAATTTTCACAGATGACTGTTACTGTATCTTCCTTGATATTTGTGCCCATGAATCTGTATTTCTTTGACAAAAACCAAAGTATGATACTACCTTTGAAGCAAGTCTAAACGACATGTGGACTTTGTCCTCGGAGTCAGTCACATATGGCACTGGTTCTCTCACTTCACGTGTAATATAACAGACCCACATCATGATGCATCGGTCAGTGAACGCATATAGACTTGGCTTATTGGTACAGGGCTAGCAATAGTACACTTGATATTCATACATATACAGAACTTCATCGATGCCACTGCCTTGGCTTGAGTATGAGTTTTACATACATAATTCCACTTGACGTTTCCGTATGAAGGTATTACGAATGATAATGCATTGTGGAAAGACCTGAAAACATGTAGTTATTTTTTTTGCTCAGAAAACAGAAAGTATTTTGCAAAATATGGATTTTTTAACATTTATTTTTCATGTATTTTGATTTCACAGAATTGCAGTCTCAAAAAAAGAAAGAAATTCGCCTTTTAAGAATATGAATGATAATTTTCTGAGTATGCGAAAAATTTACATCTTTAAAAATGCTTATTTAATGCAAGACAATCAGCAAAAAGGCTCAACTGATGAGAAATTATACCAATCACCAAAAATAACATCATTCCTAATAAGAGCAATAGTATTACTTACATGTATTGACCAAGTTTAAGATCATTACATTTTACTATGTGAAACAAATTTTGTGGTTATGCGAAAAATTCGTGAGCATTTTTAAAAATGCTAATTTAATGCAAAATAATTTGCAAAAAGACTTCAATGTGGAATAACAATCAGCAAAAATTAGCATAATGCTCAATAAAAAGCAACAATATTGGTTGTTACTTACATAAACACCAAGTTTAAGATCATTAAATTTTAACTGCCAAGAGCGACAAAGGTTTACGTGAAAAAAAAAGGAACTTAAAGGTGCAGTACAGGATTGGTATTATACCTAAACAGAAATGTTCACAGATTTACGTATAACTTTCAGGGTATGAAGACGGTGCTGGTAGAAACATACCGTTAAAATTTGTCCGCCTGAAATGCTGTATTTATCCAGAAATTAGTAAAACAAAGACCGAAAACAGTTTTGATCTCGGGGGTAAGATCAAAACCATTCTTCAGGTTTTATAAGGAAAAAAATTGAGTCGGGTTTTCGTTATTTTCCCGCGACTCATAAGGCTCAAATTTTAACATGCTTATTATTTCTTGTTCATGTTTGATCAGACAAAATATGAGTGCTGTTCTCTGACCTTTACCAATCATGTATTATACCTTTAAACAAACGAACCAAATTCATTAGCGGATCTCGTCGTGGGGCCGTCCATATGGTATGCATTACATTTTGTATTACACGTCTTTTGCCATTTGCCTGGCTATAATACGATATTATGCAGTGCAGTGTAGCTGCATAATACCCTAATTCCCATAATACTTTCATTCCCCAGATGACAAGGCAATGATAATTACGATGACAGTCAGCGATCGCAATATCCAATGCAAACATGATACATCTATAGCACTATGGCATGATTACAGTGCCTGATTTCCCTACCTACATACGTCCAAGGGACTATTATTACACCTCTGAATAGGAAACACAATAGTAAGGAGGGAAATAGTGCGCACTATGGCCCGGGGATAGTATACTATTGAACTTTTCTTGAACGGAATCAACCCCGGCTTATTTTATTCGTACTTCGTGACTATGAATGTTTGAAAACGGACATATCATAATACTGATGGCTGAAATATATGACGTTTTCAGGTTTTCGAATTTCTTTTTTAGCTGCATATGCTCCGAACCAAGTCCTAAAGTAACATAGTGTTTTATTAGTCATGCTGGGAAATTAAAAATATAATTGTCTGCGAGCATTTGAAAAACAGGCTCCATGGGATTTGATATACTGTATGTCGTGAAATTGCAAACGCGGTCCGTGGAGAGCTTCGTGACGCTACTAATGGCCGTGCGTCATGTCTGGGTATCTCCCCTGCATCCGGATGTTTCTTCCCATTGATGATGACAGCTCCGTGTCGGATGCAAATCCATTCTGATCAAAACGAGAAAAAAAAAACCCAAAATGCTTGTCGACTCTCTGGGTGCATTCGTTTAGCTAACACGGGTCAGCCCTTACTGGGAACGGGTCGTGTTACACTGCACAAAACGAGCCGGAGAGAATGGGACGAAGTTGACTGGTGTCGACCCGGGTGAGCTAAACGAATGCACTCTCTGTGATATCGCAGCTAGGAGACTCTATCTCCTTTCCATGTGGTGATAATATGCTAGACACGCGGTCGAGACGGGCACGGGGATAAATAGCTGTTTTTACTGCATGCGTTTTGTTTGCGTACGGGGCAGAGTCTGCCGACCTGTATAGGGAGATATACATGTATAATGATGGGATACTTTCAGGAACGTCTTTCCTGCGATCGATCTAAACCCTTCCCGGATTATACCCGGACTCTTGTTGACAGACTCGACGTGGACAGACTCGGAAATGGAGGGTTTTACGTGTAAATATGCTAATGGGAAGGCTGCGCTGTCAGTGCAAAAGAGAAGCCCGAGGTATTCTGAAACGGATTGGAATCAGCAGTACGGACTTAGCACGGCCATTAGGCCTATGCCAAACAAATTCCAAATAATGTGTTGTGGCAGGTTCTTCGTGTAGTATCGCATAGTGTAATAGGAGCGCTTGATGCGATGAGGCCGTGTCGACGAGTTCAATAATGTGCATAAGCCCCGGCTGTTGTACCAATTAAGTCTGTTAGTGGAGGTTAATTCTGAACCTGATCCGAGTTTGTAATGCTGTGTCAGATGGTGGTGTTTTAAGTTCATATGTTTGTTCGCAGTACGATTCTGTCATGCTTTGATGAGCTAAGTGCATGTTTGTTTGTCTATGTTGTTTGTTTGTTTGTTTATTTATTTATTAAAGATTTCCCGGTAAAAGGTTTTCCATGGGAAATGGGAAGCGAAACTTTAAATGAAATTCCACAAGTTGAGAGACTTGAAGTTATATGGGATCTTTTTGGCGTCGCTGGCTGTTCACGTTTAGTTACATGGCTGTGCACGTTGATCACACAAGTCCTGTTGTGTGGTTTCACGTTTACCACGCAAGTCTAGCGCAACTTGAACGCGCGCATCCTATAATCACGCCAGATACACGCTATCCCTGTTATATGGGATCTTTCTGGCGCCACTGGCTGTTCATGTTCAGTTATAATACACGGCTCTGCACGCTGATCACGCAAGTCCTGTTGCGTGGCTTCACGTTTACCACGCAAGTCTAGCGCAAAACGCGCGCAACCTATAATCACGCGCTAGCCCTGCTGTGCTGCCCTCTCTCAACAAAATGTTTTAAGCCCCGCTATCATTATTTTGTGATGTATAGGCCCTATTATAGTATATACTTAGCAAACCTATTCTGCAAACAGATAAGGAAATACAAATACTTATGCAAATGTCACAAGATTTAACAAACATTCACACAATATTTGATGTAAATTATTCCACGCTGGGGTTGACGTTGGCATTTTTGACTTGCTACATTATTTTGTATACACATGGTTCTTTTAAAATTATTGCACTTTTTCTGTATATTGTGAATGCAAGTACGTTAAATTGTTTGGTTAAATTTTAAGCGGGAAATGATTGACAACGTTTTTGTAATTTGTTTGCTGTCGAAGCGGTCCTCACGGCAATTTATTCAACTCAATTCCTTTCGTCTAGAAAGTCAATCAACAGAAGTCTATGAAACTTAAGCTACTAGAATTGCACAAAGCGAGAAATCCGACTCCAAAATTGTAAGCCAAATAGCCACATTTGGCGTAACTCTATATGTTCACACACAATACATGGAGATGCTGGCTTGTATACGTGCGGAGCAGTGCGCATAGGCAAACTGTCTTCAATGTCCTTGTGAGATATTTTACCACATGCCAGTCATATTTATTTAATTCCTTATTCTGTTATTCAAACATTTATTTCGTTTGTTCAGCTGATTTCATGCCATTAAAATGGGGTCCATTCACTAGAGCAGTTAAATGTTAATTTACCAGAATACGTATATAGGCCTACGATGTCTTCTCTGTCATTTTGTACAACGATATTGATTAACACATCTATTAAAACAATGTCCATACATTATAATCACATTGAATGACAAGAACAACTATCTCAAGGTAAATATTATATTAATTCGTGATGCTGTTCTTTATTTTGATAATACTTCGTGAGTCCTAATAGTCACAAACTGGCAAATGTCAATTCATGTCCATGTATAAGCACGCGTGCATGTTCCTCAATTAAGGCTCGTTCGTGTAAGTGCATACACTGATTTGTGCCACAGGGGAATGTAGAGTTTAAAGAAAAACCACAATCAATGATTCCTTCTTTTACTACGTGAAATTTGTCCTTGATGTATCGGGCAGAAAGGAAGGCAGAGACTCGAGGGGAGAAAGTGGGTCGTAGCCTCGCTCGGTAATCAAGTTTACGCCCCTCCGTACCTTTCACTTCTTGTGCCGGGAGTTCCTTGAGACGAAACGGGCGATACTCGAGCCCATGAACCAGTGCCGAGTTTTAAAGAGGATGTTCAACACCCAACAAACCTCGCTTTATTTGTAAGAACTATAATCCTGAAATAACTTGACATGAGAAAAATATATTTATCTCACACTGAACACAGAAAGAGAGTCTTTTTGGATGATTTTTCTCGCAACATGCTCAATCCGCAAGCTCCCCAAAATTGAGATTCTCTGAATTTCGTCAATGGGGGCAGCAGACAAATCTGTGTGATTTCGTGACGTCAGATAGGGATGGGAGCCTTTTCATAAAAAGAGAAACTGCCGCCAAGTTCTTCACCCAAATTGTATCAGAAACGAATTGTTTCAACCAGTGGGTAGGGTAGGTCAAAGGTCAACAACAACGTGCTCCAAGATCGAGAAAAAGCTAATATTGAATCAAATGCAAGTACATATGACAATGAATATCGTGTTAATATTATTTTGACATTCATGGCTTTTAAATCTCCACTTTGCAATTTGGCAGGTGTTTTTGAACTATTAACTTCCTATACGTATAATGGACTTAGCATATCACCATGATTTATAATACAGCCTGCAAGTAATTGAAATCTTTGCTTTGATTCCCTCGCCAGAAAAGGGGAAGAAAACGTGATAAATTACCCTAAATGTAAAATGTACTTGATTTTGTAACCGTGTAGGAAAAAGTATGGTACCCCGTCTCCCTACTGGGCCTTTGCAATTTTCCCCATTGAGAAAGCTGTCCATTTTTGTAGTTGTCAACGGTTCAGTATGGACATCGAGTTGAGGGTGAAAAACGCTATTTTTTCCGTTCTTCAAATCCTTCCATGGGCCTCTTTTAGACGCTGTTTTTTTACAGTCACATATGACTGCGGGCTAGATAGTATAACATCGCACGTATACTTGATGTCAAGTCTATATGTGAGGCTGATTTGAGAACTTTGCAATTTAACAATCCATTTCTCTATAATTCAAAAGCCTGTTTGGATGATTTTCTCCAAGCACACTGCATGCAGGTACCCGAAGACGTACTGGGCATTTCTTATCTGTTAGAGTGTGGAATTTATGCCGCATCCAGAAAAAAACTGAATACATTTCGATTCACGTGAGGATAATGTGATAACGCACTCTTCCTTGTCACACTTGAAATGTTGCGTGACGTTAGTCCAAGGCTGCGTAACAAAAAAGGGAACAATTTACTAAATCTTGACTTAAGATTTCGCTCGCTCTTCGAAAAAAACCCACTTGTATTCCGTGGACAATACATGAAGCTTTCTGAACGTTGAAGCCGTGCACCATAATGTAATTGGACATAAATTTTTCAGTGCATGTAAAAGCATGTGAACTTTCAATATCATAATTTGATTATATCTTTCTGCTGTGGATGTAAGCATGATGCTTTTCAATCGCAACAGCGAATCTTTTCTTGTGGAGAAAAGTGTAGTATGTAATTTTGTGTTCCCGAGTAAGCTTCAAACCAGCCTCGTGTCTTTCTAATTGATTTACATGCCCCGGTTTGAAATGCAACCTATATCTTACCATTGTGAAAACTCGTTATATCTGTTTCGGTATGCAGAATTTGTACATGTATCCTTCCATCGTTTGTTACGCGCTCGTAGTGTGTTTAAAAGGTAGTATTATACTTTGGTAAGAAACCAAAACAGAAATGTTCACAGATTTATACGTATAACTTACAGGGTATGAAGATGGTGCTGGTAGAAACATACCGTTAAAATGTTTCCGCCTGAAGTGGTTTATTTATCCAGAAATTAATCAAACAACGACCGAAAATCGTTTTGATCTTTTAAAAGATCACAAATAAAAGAGAAAAGACTTAAGAAATACTGTGGCTGTTTTTCACTGTTTTCTCAAAAAGTGGGCACCGTATGGGACTGAAATTTGCACAGATGACTGTTACTGTATCTGTCTTGATATTTTTGCCCATGAATATGTATTTCTTTGATGAAAACCAAAGTATGATATTACCTTTAACTAAAGACCGTTGCTAGACTGTGTTGGAAACCGGGCCAAAATTCCCATCGTGGAGAGTAGGCTGGTTTTAGGGTCGATTTTTTTATGGAGTTGGAAATATTCCAATCGTTTTTTTTGCCGATATTTCTGCATAATCAATCCATGAGAATGGCCCCTGATTTGTCAGAACTTCTTTTGCCTTCGGGCAGAAGGCCTTGTATTTGTTTTTGGACCGCCTAGATTATTACACCAATGAAGAAGGCCTTCTGTAAGCGCAGCGTCATTTCCGTTTTGTGAGCATTCGGTTTCTCCTGCTGCGGGCATGTCTGAAATCAGACAGATCATCGTGCGGATTACCAGACCAAAATTGCAGGCCTTGAGCGGTACTCGCTGCACAGGCCAAGGGGCCCACTTACAGAAGCTGTATGGGGCTGGATGGAAGGACATTACTGGCGTAATTGGCCGCAGAGGATTCATCTCGCAGTACTTCATCTTTTTTTTTGAAAGATGGCAATCTTTTCGGGATGATGACTGTTTGTACTTGTGTACGCTGTAATTTGAGGCCACTGTGCTTGTCTTGTTATAGACGTTTGATTTATTGGAGGACGAGGAATACCTCCGAGGTCGGCGCACGTAATTGAAAAATCGTACAGTCCGCCATTGCCTGCATGGCTTTTTTTGGTAGGCACGCTGGGGCCTACGCGAAAATCCACGATAGTGGGCGCTACCTCATCCAGAATATGGTAGTTGAGGTGGTTGAGATGGCTGAGGTGGCCGAGGTGGCCGAGGTAACTGAGGTGTCCGAGGTAACTGGGTTTACTGAGGTAACTGAAGCGAGGTAACTGAGGTGGTCGAGGTAACTGAGTTTACTGAGGTAATGAGGTGTCCGAGGTAACTGAGGTGTCCGAGGTAACTGAGGTGTCCGAGGTAACTGAGTTTACTGAGTTAACTGAGGTGGCCGATGTAACTGAGTTTACTAAGGTAACTGAGGTGTCCGATGTAACTGAGTTTACTGAGGTGGTCGAGGTGTCCGAGGAAACTGATTCTACTGAGGTAACTGAGATGTCCGAGGTAACTGAGTTTACTGAGGTAACTGAGGTGGCCAAGGTAACTGAGTTTACTGAGGTAACTGAGGTGTCCGATGTAACTGAGTTTACTGAGGTGGTCGAGGTGTCCGAGGAAACTGATTCTACTGAGGTAACTGAGATGTCCGAGGTAACTGAGTTTACTGAGGTGGTCGAGGTGGCCAAGGTAACTGAGTTTACTGAGGTAACTGAGGTGGCCGAGGTAACTGAGTTTACTGAGGTGGTCGAGGTGGCCAAGGTAACTGAGTTTACTGAGGTAACTGAGGTGGCCGAGGTAACTGAGTTTACTGAGGTAACTGAGTTTACTGAGGTAACTGAGGTGGCCGAGGTAACTGAGTTTACTGCGGTAACTGAGGTGTCCGAGGTAACTGAGTTTACTGAGGTGGTCGAGGTTGTCGAGGTGGTCGAGTTGGCTGGAGTAAATGAGGTAGTAGGTGATTGAGGTGGTATGCTATCTTCATCTTCCTCTGTTTATTCGTGAAACCGTTTGTAAGGCGTTAGTGGAAGGAGTTGCCTTTAAAATGCCCATAAAATGTTTTTGTTATTATTAATATCAATTTGCTAACAAACCCTGCAGACACACCTGCGTCTGTTTAACTGTTTTCTGTGGCACCCTCCTGACTATATCTACCCAACTGCATGAAATCATTCTCAATCCATTTGGTTTCAGAATAGAAAACGTATTTACCACCGTTTCCTAATATAATTAGGTTGAAACAGCAGTACCATGACAACGTCCCTCATTTGTTGACGTAAGGAAGCCATGAGACACATCTTGTTGTAGACATTATAATGTATTCACGCACCATAGTCAAAGAAATAATGTACAGTCCTTAATCGTCTGCTGTGTGTTATCTCATTGCATTGATTTTAATTTTTTTTTTCAATGTCGTCTCGGTCGATAGAGGCATGCATGGACGCTATGTTATTATTGAATTTCATGAAGGTTAATACCTAACAATGAAGGAGGAGATGCACATTGTGTGCTGGATTCGTCTTGCCAATCGATGGCATCGCATGTAATTAAAGGTAGTATCATACTTTGGTAAGAAACCAAAATAGAAATTTTTACAGATTTACGTATAACTTACAGGGTATGAAGATGGTGGTGGTAGAAACATACCGTTAAAATGTTTCCGCCTGAAATGGTGTATTTATCCAGAAATTATTCAAACAACGACCGAAAAAACCTTTTGATCTTTTAAAAGATCAAAAATAACTCATCCGGCCCCTTTAGTACGGTGCATCCATCCTACATTCGAAGCAGTGCAATCGAACCGAGGCTTGGATTCAAAATTGTCTGGTACCCGTTTTCGTTTTAGAATTGGTGTTATCTTTTCCATCGGGTATACAAGGAAGGAGACAAAATGGTTGCTTCCTGAATATATTCTCATATAATTTATGCTATATTCTCACATCTTCAATATGGGCCTATACCTAAATTCTCTCGCATTTCCGACATTAACAAAAACATACAGCCAGGGTAATAATATAAAAGTATTTCAATATTCAATATTTCTATATTGTTTATCAAAAAGATCGCCATTATGGATGGTTTCCTTGCGGATCTTGTCTTTTTCCGGATCACCTGGTCCGTATAAAGGTAGACTGATCATGGATGGGAAGAGTTAATATAAATCACGGCGATTGAATGCATGCTTGACCAAAAGCTGAATAGATTTCCAAGGTTGCATGATGCATGCTGCTGTTGGCGTCGAATTCCCATAGCAATTCGCACAAGTCCTAGCTTATAGTTGTCATGGGAGTAGTCTTCTGCTTTTTTTTTTCACTCGTATACCGACAGAAAAAGCCGTTAAGTCACCAGATTTTTGTGCGTTCGGCTGTGACTGCATTTCATTCTGATCATCGGCGCCATTGCCCAGTTTGGCTTTGACTTAAACAAAAATTTCCAGTTGTGGATATTTTGTGGCCTGACGTTCCATCGCCATTTTGTCTCACTGGTCTGCAGGCCTATTGATAATTGGAGAATTGCTGTTTAAACGCAAAGAACCAAAGGATAACAGTATTGCATTTCAGTTTAGAAAGGAATTATGTTTCGCCTCAGTTTACGGGTGGTTATTTTGGATTTATGTATTTTGCTTTAAAATGGGCAGTTGCTACCGGGTTTTGGTAACATTTTCGGTATTAATGTAACATGCTGCCCATTTAGGGCAACACACCTGGGCAACACGACTGTGGGCCCTGTGTACACTAGCAACATTTGGCCAACATGTCACCGAGATGTTGCTGCGACATGTTACCCAACTCGTCTTGCTCTGTGCACACTGATAACATTTTTCAGCAACAAGGCACTTGGGCAACATGTTACCGAGATTCTAACCGAAAATGTTGACAGTGTTCACTCTGCTTAAGTGACGCTGTCCTTAAATTTAGCTGCATGTAGCCTAGGTTTATTTCATTCTAAAATGAAGTACAAATGCTAAGTACACATGAAGATTCATTGTGGGTGCATATCTGGTGCCTTGTTGAGACTGAGCACAATAGGTTGAATATGTCTCCACAGGGAAATTCTAAAGGTGTATAGGTCTCCACAAGGTTTTCATGAAACTGATATATGGAAATAACACAAAACACATGCAAAAAGGAGGAATTTCCAATTCCATTACAAAGAGAAGTATCTTACATGTATATGAGGCACGTTCGCTAGAAATTTCAACCCAGGAAAGTGATTCTGGTTCAATGGGAGCGATTTCAATTCTGCTCTTCAGAGAATGTTCATTAGTACACGAGAAGAAAGCCATGTCTCCACAAGGATACAAAATATGGTATAAGTGTATTTACAGTGAAACAATGCATATTGTTACGTGTGCACAATGCATCCTTTGCACAATGTTGGTAACTATGGCTGCACATTATCATTATTGATAGTTAAATGTTGTGCAGGATACGCTCAAGGACGGGAAACCCAGTGCAGACTTGCACAAGTCTAATGTCGTTGCAACCATATGGTCAGCTTGAAACCGATGATGCCTGCTTGCAAATCATGCATATTCACATGGGACTCAAACGAATTTGAAATAAACACACGAGCGTATAACTGGTAATTACCAATGCTTAAACCCCATGTGTATAAATTATAGGGATGCACCTTTTACCTATTATTCACGCTACATTGAAATTACACGTGCTGCTCAGATCACTTTCAAAATTTCAAAGCCATGCATGCTAATTGCACGCGGCTTGCTCCACAGATCATGGAACTTGAACGGGGCATTAATATTGCAGTGTACACTCTTTCATGCATTTATATGAAGTGCCGGATGAACATTGAATTTCAATTTTGAATAATTTTGCCGTTGCTGATTGTTATAATAGTTTTCCATCATATTGTGTTTTACCGGGAATGGGTCATTTGGGAGACTTTCTCATTGGGTCGTGCACAAACTTTACTTACCTATTTCTTAACTTCCTCCAAACCAATGAACTTGAAATTGACGTTCATATTGAGAGCATTCTCTGTCTTCTATTAAAATATGGACGGGGAAAATATGTCTCGAAAAGGTAGCTGGTATAATAGGGAGATATCGAAAAGTCTCCCTATTTGCAGATGTCCAGCTCCCAAATGTTCACTTTTAGACGCTAAAGTGTTTCCCTAATATGCAATTTAGATAAATTGCTACACGGAGGTCATATTCATAAACATAGCGAATGGGCTGACTATCATAAAACTTGTATAATCGGGGATAAATCGCCAAATTGTATTCATTTCGAAATTGTATATAATATTCGTATGGATATATTCTTTTTGAAGGTTTGTTTTACGGATTGAAAGATTTTGCGCCCGGAATTATCGACGGAAATGATTCAGATCGAGTGATTTTACCTCTGAAAAGGCCCCCAATTGTACAGCCTCGACCGCCGATTAATCATTTCATTCAATTCGTCGAACCACGAGCATTGATTCCGTGAAGGCCTGGGAATTCATTCCACTTGGTTGCCCCGTTCGTCTCCATATGGTGGACCTGTAGTCCCTTATCCCAAGCGTTTTAGAGGTGACAGCGGAGATTAAGTCCGAGTGTGGTGAATTTGTCAATGTCCTTTTACGTACACTGTATCCGTTATTGACGCTAATTTAGACGTTCGCGTACGGTACCGTCTTTTTAAGTTAAGTTCATGATGCATTGGGCTTTTTATGCAAAGCCAGCCTTATAAACTTTGTATTTCAAATTTATATTTATGTCCAGTCAGTTTCTCTAGTGGTTAATTTTGTGATAGCAGAGTTATCCGACAAGAGCAAGATAAGACAAAGAATATCATGAAGGTTCACTGTTTGAGTTCCAAACGAGAAACGAGAATTAAAGGTAGTATCATACTTTGGTATCATACCGAAACAGAAATCTTCACAGATTTACCCATATAACTTACAGGGTATAAAGATGGTGATGGTAGAAATATATGCCCTTAAAATATTTCTGCCTGAAATGCTGTATTTATCCAGAAAAGAGTAAAATCAATTGACCAAAAACAATTTTGATTTCAGGAAGATCAAAACTCCTGTGAATAGGTTTTAAAAATACCGTGACCTTTTTTCACTGTTTTCTCAAAATGTGGGCACCGTATGGGACTGGAAATTTCACAGATAACTGTTAATGTATCGTCCTTGATATTTGTGCCCATGAATCTGCATTTCTTTGACAACAAATCTAAGTATGAAATTAAATTTAAGAAAAAAGCACTAATTACTGTCTCAGTGAACGTCATTAAATTTTCCCCAGTCCTCCACCCATTATCTACCCCACTGCGCCACCCATCAAGGCTTCCATGGCATGTCAAGTTACTGTCCTGATTGGTAATTCACAAATCAGATAAAACACTTGGCTGGGGCCCCGACCAATTATACTTCAGCGGACAAGCTGTGGCAAGACTCGCCAGCAAAACTGTACGCACATTTTGCTTTTTCTTTACCCTAGCCTGGCCTTCGACTTGTAACTGCCCTGCTAGCAAGTCAAGCAAACAGCTAAATCACTGATTTTGTTTTCTCGTTTTTAAAGTAGCCTGAAACAGCGTATCTCGTCCCCGCACGTAATCGTATAGGCCTCTGCCGGCATAAGTAGAAAATTAATCAAAAAGAATATCCCCCTTATTTTCTATCAGCCGCATCTACACACGCAGTCAGTAAATTGGTACTATTAATAGCAGATAGAAGTATGGAATTACTGATTTTAATTGTCGTCGTGCACGATATAAGTTCACGGCACATGAGAGGGTAATTTATATCGCCAATTCTTACCCTAATAGCACTACAGTCATTCAGAACGTTTGACAATTGTGTGCCATTCTTGATTTCATTTATTGTATTTTAAAGATCGGGAAATTGTGTCAAGTTATCTCAAGTTTCAGTCACCGACGACTGTTTGACGTTGTAAAGATACAATCACTGAAATTATAAACACTGCAATTAAATAGCTTTTAATATCCATTTATCCAAGTAAAAAAAATCTTCAATTCTTCTTCTTTAAGTGCCTTGTAGTTCTAGAACGTTGGAGGCCATGGATCTCCATAATCTTCTATCTCTTTCTGTTCTTATTATTTCAATTTCACTGATCCTCATCCAGCGGCTGAGCTCTTTTTCCTTCAATTTTTCCTGTCACTGCAACGTCTTCCAAGTCTTCATTTTTCAAAGCATGACCTACAAATTATAAAGATATTATTACGTACCGGATATTTGATTTTGAGGTCCGTAACTTTTCCAAGCCCTAGACTCTATTATAGTATTTGAATCGATTTCAGTTCTAAATTTGCCAAAAGTACAAAAGGGCGTAGGCCTATTTTAGATGATTGTCTGCCTATCAAATATCAACTGAGAATATATTAAAGGGAGCATATAGGATTTGCAAAGATGTGCGTTTTGGCTGAATTTGGTACTTAAACAGAAGTGAAGGTCTTAAACTTCCTTACAGACATTGTTTCATGTACCTTTTTACGCTTTCTTCATCTGGATAGCAGAAATACGGCCGAAATAATCTTGCCCCCTCCGAATCCTTCACGGTTACACCACGCTTTCAAAATGCTACTAAATCATTCGGACGAACGATTTTTAAAAGACACTAAATCTTGATTTCCTTGAAAAACACAGCATCTGATGAACCAAGATTTCCCATGGTGACTGTTGGCACTGTTTACGAACTGTTCAGTCAATTTTCTGTCTCAAACTCAATATTTTTTTGAAGGCCTTGCAAATCATGTACGCTACCTTTAAGGATAAATCTCAGCGTGGTTCGGATTCTGATTCAGATGCAATGACTTTTTCCCAAAAAAGCATCAAGACGCGTACGGCCCTGTTTGTTTTAGAGTCCTGTGCTTGCAGCTCCCAAACGGTACATTGATATTCAGGGTAAATATGGAATGCCCTTGGCGCCAATTTCTGTTCAATTCGCAGACGTCAGTGAGGCGTTTCTCCTCCATTACTCGACCGTGCTTGGTCACCAGGCCTAAACACGCTCCTGTGTCGGGCACCCAGGGTAGGGCTGTGATGCAGACATTCCCCCTCGGGCACAAAACAAACAAATCATTGATGTTTTCATATGATAAGAAATTACAACACCTTGCAAAAAATACAAGTAACTGCACAAACATAGTAACTTGTTCTTATAAATAATTCGAGGGAAAATGATTGTCATTGCGATTACATGAAACTATCGAAATATTTTCATAAAAAATGCGCCAACACTCAATTTTCATACCATTTTTTTTTTTTTTTTTTTATTTGTTTATTTGTAATAATAGTAATACATGTAAACTGCTGGAAACTGATCATCACTGCACAAAAATAATGACCAGGAATACATTTAAGAGGGTCTGAGTTTAAGAGGGTCTGATCTTTTCCATCTTTTTTTATTTTTTTTTTATTGGTTTGTTTGTTTAATTGTTTTCGACTGAAATGTAGGATTCGTATCGAATTCCACTACATTGTCAAAACGCAAGCTTAGAAATTTCGCCCAAAGTGGGACCACTACTCAGCCCTTTTCGCCCTCACTAACAACAAAATCACATTTTTCTTTTAAATCTGCCCTAGCATTTGGTAATTAACCATTGTGACACAAAATAACGTTTAACGTTTTTTTTTGGAGTTAACGGTACCTTACATTTTCTCCGGATGAAGTTGTTGATACCCGAATTTGTATATATATATTTTTCGTTTAATTTGCATGAATTAAAGATTCAACTGGAACAGGGAGAAGTGTTGTTTGTTTAAATCCATCAGGCTGTGTTGATTTCCCCCACGAAGTGACAAATAATGCCATTAAAGGTACTATCCTACTTTGGTAGCATACCAAAACACAGATTTGCCAATAACTTACAGGATCATAAAGATGGTGATGGTAGAAACAAACCGTTTAAATTTGTTCTGCCTGAAATGCTGTATTTATCAAGAAAAGAGTAAAACCAGTGACCAAAATTATGTTTGATCTTTTACAGATCAAACAAAAAAGGGAAAAGACTTAAGAAATACCGTGGCAGATTTTCACTGTTTTCTCAAACAGTAGCCACCGTATGGGAATGACATTTTCACAGATGACTGTTACTGTATAATTTTATTCCTTGATATATTTGCCCAAGAATATGCATTTCTTTGACAAAAACCAAAGTATGATATTACCTTTAAAATCAAGAAGAACATGTTGAAACACGCTTGCCTTTTGGGCCCTGCATGCTATACACCAAGTCTGAAGACCGTGTATTTGCATAATCACTGTTGATTGTGCTTCCGAGGGGAGGCTAGAAACATGGAAATTGTTTGTCGATAATAAAAACATATGCTTCTGTGTAGAACCCCGACGCAATACGTGAGAGCGCATACCAATCGTGTGCAATGAATTTTCCTCTCTTCTTTATTTTCCCGCCATTTTTTCCCCCCACGAACTGTCTGTCGTCTGCAGTTCTGCCGTCAACTTGCCGTGCCGTCCGACGCCGTAACTTCATTAAAACGTCTCTGGTTGGAGCTCCAAATGAAATTATCTGACAGCGACAAAAGTTTGCGCAATTCATTATCCCTCGCCTTTGTGTTTTGGGTCTCCGTTAGAAACAGATGCGACGACATGCAGCGGCAAATATTGAACTTGGCTCCATTCCTACACGCTGGCACGTGATTGTTTACATCAGAAATGATACACACGGAGTAGATTGTGTTTTTAAGTAACTCGTTTTCTGCTGAACAGGACGATGCAAACTCCCATAGACAACAGTGATAAATCCTAATTCTTCAAATATCATTTAAAAATACTCAGAACTCTCACAGGTGTTCAGGTTGCACAGAAAAATAATGATGGACACTGTCATTTTCTTTCATTTTATGGTGGGTTGACCATTGAATTTTTGAGATATGCTCATCCTCAGCCGACCACCTCTAAAACAAAGTATGGTTCACTCCAGTCAAAGAAGCCATTAAAAAAATCCCTCTGCAAAGCGGCTTAAATAGACCCACTTTCTCACCCAATTGCATCAAAAATGGTCACAAATGGAAGCCAGTCAGGAGGTCCAGTGCCCTATTTCTTCAATCCCTGATTTTCATGGCTCTCAGAACTCTCTCATTTATAATAATTGTGTGCTTAACTCTTATTAACGAGCTCGGCGGTCGGATTTTGGGACTATTTACTTGGGTGCACCCAGAACTGCCCTATAAAACTGTGATTTGTTATGTGCCTATACCGTCTGAGGTTTCCATAGCGACAGTCTTTCAATTCACCTGTTTTGTTTTCCAGATTTCTAATCTGATTAGATTCAACCAACTATTAGTTAAACCAATTAGTTTGGAGATGTTGCTCCAATGGCGCGGCTCTATGATGAGAGAATGGAGAACTAACTACCCTTTAATGAAAATTCCTTTTTTTTCATCGTGGACTGGGGATCAAATCTGTCAGATCTCATTCCTGTAATGGAGTGGATATCCTGCAGCGTGTTGCTTATTTGGGCGGTGGGAAGGGATACGTCCCACGAAATGCTCTCCCTCGCTCAAGATGTCTCGACAGATATCGTCATTTATGCCGCACCTCGCTCCGCTGATACAAAACTAATGAAGTAACACTACAACAACAAAAAGGCGAGATTAAAATAACTGACAAAATAAACCACTGTTGCATATGCGTGGATATTTCCCTTGTGTTATGTACATTGTGGGTGAGCTCAATGCATTACCGTAGGGCATGATTTTAATAATGGGCTTAGTAGAGGCGAATGTAATAATATCGAAGTAGAATGGAAGGCTTGTTGATATTTTGGAGTCCACGATCATTTGACATGCAGATCATTTGACACGATTTGCAGTATAGAGCATTTGGGCCAATTTCATAGAGCTGCGTAAGCACCAAAATTGGCTTAAGCACCAAAATTTGCTTAAGCACCGAAAACCTTGTTATGCCAGCCAAAACTCCTTATGAATGTTATGCTCAGCAAACAATGACCAAATACACATCAAAAGCAGTAAACATCACAAAACTTTGGTTGGTAATCCTGTTTCATCAAAGAAGACTTCTCATGCTAAGCAGCTCTATGAAATTGGCGCCTGATTAAAATGTGGTTACCAATATGCAATACCAAACACGTCGGGATGAACGTGAAGTGGACATTAATGTGCCCCTCAACTAGACACACTCACACGTACCCACAAGCAAGATAGCACCGTTTATAGTGCACTTCAATTTGTTGCTAGCGATGTCAACGTTATTTGCTGCGACTGAAAAATACTCCCCATGTCTTGATAACCATTAGAATCCCGGATGGATCACGGCAATACGTGCATAACGAATTGCTCAGCAAATATCTTGTCAACAACTGAGTGAGCCACGCTCTCTGCACGTTAATAGACTGCTGACTCCATCTCCCGTTTTCAGAAGCCGAGAGGCTGACTGCAAGTCTTGTCTTCGTTTTGTTGACGTAGGGGGCGTCACGGTTGACGTTAGCGTAGACGTCACGGTGCCGTCATAGACCCTTTTGGCGGGACATTATTTGTCTTTTCTCTTGACGGTTGTCTGGCTACTAAACAATCTTAGAACTTTTCTGAATTTGTTTAATTTCGTTCTTGTTAAAATTTTTCTTCTCTTAATGGCATGGGTTGTCAGTGAAGAAACAGGAAGTAATATGTCGTTTGTCATTATTAGACCTCATTATTCTTTTCTCGCGGGGAGAACAGAGGCGCTGCCTTACAGCTCTGATCGCCTGAGGGCGTTGTGCAGAATTGGTACTCGCTCTTTTCCTCCGATTTCCAAAACTTTTTCTACAGATAGAGATCTTTCATAGCTTGGCTGTCGTTATAATAAGAAATGTATGTACCACTCTTCTCGTATTAAGACAGTGATCAGTTGATAGCTAACGTTACATCCGGATTTGTTTATGTCATCGCAAATTTAACCATTAAAACATTGACTGGAGTGGGATTAGAACCAACGACCTCCGGAATACCGTACCGGAGCTCTTACAAACTGAGCTATCCAGCTCTATGTTGGTGGTGTCCCGAATAGTCAATAATATCTTTGTTCTTTTGCCAGTCAGAAGCCATTCGCATGAAGATGCCAATTGTTTTGGTTCACATTTCAATGACTTAAAATTATTCCTGTCAGGTTCCCTTGTGGTTGTTTGCGGACTTTTTATGGAGGTTTTATGATCGTTGAGTTCTTTTAATTATCGGTTGTGCTTAATATATTCGGCGCCAGTTGTCATCAAACACGTCCAGGGGCCAATTTCATGGAGCTGCTAAGCGCAAAAAATTGCTTAGCACAAAAATGTCTTGTCCAATAAAACAAACCACAATTGAACATTCCATTTGATATTCATGGTCAGCGAACAACAGCCAAAGAATAATCACAAGTGATACACAACACATGGAAATTTGGTTGTTACTCCTGTTTTTAGTAAGACAGAAATTTCACGGTTAGCAAATTTTCGTGCTAAGCAGGGCCGTGAAATTGGCCCCAGATGTGCACGGCGACTCGACATTTTCACTTTTCATGCCACAAACTTCAAATTTTAGTTTTTCACTTAGCTCCACTTTTGTTTTTTCTTACTGCTACAGGACTGTGTTATGCCGAATTTGGAGCCCGGGTACCCAAAGCTGGTTCCGCTTACATCTACTCCTACGTGACGGTGGGTGAGTTCCTGGCCTTCGTCATCGGCTGGAGCATGATCATGGACAACATCATCGCAGCGGCCACCGTCGGCAAGTCCTGGTCACAGTACCTGGACTCTATCGTCAACGGCACCATCAGTACCTCCATCAAGACCAGCGTGGGTAGCTTCAACTCTCCCTGGTTCGGCGACTATCCAGACATCCTGGCCTTCGCTCTGCTGATCGTCTTGACCTTCATCGTGGCCGTCGGGGCTAAGATGTCCACCTCAGTCATGATGGCTCTGACAGGGGTCAACCTGTTGGTCATCGTCTTCGTCATCGTGGCCGGAGCTTTCTATGTCGAGGGAGAGAACTGGACTAGCGATGGTTTCTTCCCATACGGGGCTTCAGGGGTATGTCTACCTCCTTGTATTATTATTTATTTCTGATAATGACACCAAGGATTCCCCAAAAGCGCCCTAGGCACTGTAGCTTGAAAGCCTGATGAAACCTATTATGGAAAGATAATGAGAAGAAGATACAGTTTTAGAGGTGGGAGGAAAACTCCAGTTCTTGGTAGTGAAATAAGTTTCAGTTAAGACCGTCTTGGTGTATACATGGAAACATAGAAACATAGAAATACAAAAGGAATAAACGTAAGCCTCAGACTAAATATTGGAAGAGGAATTTAAGAAAATGACTCTATAAAGCAACACAATTTTTTGTTTTTGGCTATAGGTATTTGCTGGAGCCGCCACTTGTTTCTACGCCTACGTTGGGTTTGATGCCATTGCGACGTCTGGAGAGGAGGCTAAGAACCCGAGCCGTGCCATTCCGATAGCTATCTTCCTGACCCTTATCATCTGCATGGTGTGCTACATAAGCGTGTCCGCCATACTGACCCTCATGGTGCCCTATTATCTACTGTCCCCCTTCGCTCCCCTGTCCGAGGTTTTCCAGCAGCGTGGCATGCCGGCCGGTCGGTACATCGTGGCGGTCGGATCCCTGCTCGGCCTCTCGTCTGCCATGTTGGGCTCAATCTTCCCTCTGCCTAGGATCATTTACGCCATGGCCAAGGATGGCCTGCTCTTCAAGTTCCTTGCCCGCGTCAACTCCAAGACCGACGTTCCCGTTCTGGCCGCCGTGGCGTCAGGCATCGTGACGTCCGTCATGGCCCTGATATTCAACCTGGAGCAGCTGGTGGAGATGATGTCCATCGGGACCTTGCTGTCGTACAGTCTGGTCGCTGCCAGCGTGCTGCTGCTGAGATACCACCCGAAGATCGTGGGTTTGAGCAAAGACGAGGTCAAGGAAATCGCTAATCTTACGAAGAGGTCAGCAACCGAGGAATCTATATCCTTGGTGGAGAAATCCGCTGGGAAGTACATGAAATACACCGATGCCGCTGAGCCAGAGGAGACCACCAGTGACGCCACAGACAGCAAACAACCGGAAGAAGGGACAACCAAAGCCGGCTACGGCGTCCTCCAGAACGAGACCAGAGACCAAGACGAGGCTGGGACGAACAAGAAGCCCAAGGCGTCCCCCACGCTGAAAACCTACACGATCGTGGCCGTGTGCTTCACGGCCTTGGTCATTCTCTTCTGCAGTCTGAGCGCCCTCTTGGCATTCGGCATGGACAGTATATCTAACATTGACTGGTGGTCCATCGCTCTACTCTGCCTGTTCCTTGCCGCCATTGTGTGCCTGACCGTTGTTATAGAAACCCAACCCCAGAATCAAATGGAGCTTTACTTCAAGACGCCCTTCGTGCCATTTCTTCCCCTTATCGCTCTTCTGTGTAATACCTATCTGATGCTGAAGTTGTCTGCGGCAACCTGGGCTCGTCTTGTTATCTGGCTGGTTGTAGGTAGGTAGTTAGAAAAGCGCCCTCTATTAACGGGATATAGCCGTCATTAAATGTACGGTTTTGAATGGCGCCCTCTTTTTATTAAAACAAGAAACTGCGGTGATGTTTATCGATCAAAATACACTACAACTCTGGCTTTGTGCGTGGTGCACGATTTTATTCCTGAAAGGAACACGGAGTAAGAAGACAATTCGGCATGAACAACATCTCCCAGATTTTCCCACAGGTCTTTTGCTCATGATTAGCTTTCCGGCTTCCCAGATTTCAATAAAAGATGATAGGTAGTGTACTTACAAAATAATATACTGACACCGTACCACCGCAGTTTCTTGTTACAATCAAAAGAGGGCGCCATTCAAAACCGTGTGCTTGAATTACTGTGTATCGTACAAAAAATTTATTTATCCTTTATTGTTCATCTTACGCTTCCATCGGCTTTCATTTATTTATATTTTTTAACAGGACTTGCAATATACTTCGGGTACGGGATACGTCACAGTGTGGAAAACAAAACCAGAATGGAAGAAGCGCCCTCTACGACGATATCGGATGATGCGACCGCTGAGGGCGCTGTTGGCGATATTAATAAAGAAGACGATCAGACCCAAGAGTAGTTTCCAAAGTAATGTATCAAATAACGTACTTTGTGTCAGTGTTTAAATTGAGGAAATGTGCAAAAAACAAGTACGTGTATTCAGTTTTAATATGTGGTGCTGTAGGTTACGTAGGTCCTATCCTCCAACAGGAGGTCATGAATATTCATGATGTACTGATTGTGCTACTTATACTTGAATGAAGAAAATAAAGGGCGCCAATCACGTGGGTACCGTCTACGGGTGACCACTCATGGCCGCCTTCAAAATCACCTCAACATTTTTAATTTGTATGTTGTTTTTAGTCATGTAAAAAAGAAAAAAAGGAAACATCATATATATGATGTTAAAATGAAAATAACTATTGTATTTTAAAAATATCTTATTGTGTTTCATTTTAAAAGATGATAAATTATATTTTTCTTGTCGACAAACTGTACATAAAAGTGCATTAATGTTTGTGGTTGTGAGTGTTTTAGCTCAATTGTACGTTTTAAAAATGGCGAATGCCAAAAAAATAATAGTTTTATTGTTAACGTTGTCGGGTAGAGAAATGCTGTACTAAATCGGATAAAACAGTCGTATATTTGAACTCTTTCGGAAAATAACATGTACATGTAGTTGATTAAAGAATGACGTACGACTTATACATAATTATTATTAAGATGACAGTTAATCATTTGTCCATGATAGGACGTCAAATAACGTTGCAATTTTTTAGTATTTTAAAAAGGATGGAATTTCTTTTTTTAAGCATTTTATGGACAATTGGCCCACCATTGGCGCATCCATCAATTCAAAACCGTATTTGGATTAATGTCGACTGTTTGTTTATTTGTTTGTTTGTTTCTTTCTTTGTTTCTTTGTGAAATTCTGAATATTTTATTAACGTACTAGGTACTTTTAATTTATTATTTATCTATAAAATGTATAAAAATAGCGAAAGGAGAAGTGTTTAAAACGTACAATTCTTTCCTAGAACGTTTTGGACACTTGGTGGCAGCAGACATGTTTGCTTCTTGACCTTTGACATTGTTCACCCAATTCTGAGCATGCGCAAGTTTGCTGCTGCTGCAGCGAAGAGTTTCGAATGTCTGCTTTCATCTTCCACATGACCATGGCACAACTGCTGTGAAATCAGTATTAGTGCAATGACTTAATTCACCAATGTGAAAACTTGAAAAGACTGTTGTTAATCCTGTATTTTTTTTTAATCGAGGGCTCCAACGCCCTCAGTGGTGATGTTCAAACAGTCGCGCCCTCTGTGGTGATGTTCAAAAATAGTCCAAGATGGTGCTGCGATAAAGCCAGAACTACCACGTGACCCGTATAGAGCGTGTGAAGTAGGAGGGGCTTAATACTGGATCGGTTAATCAAATTGCGTTAACGATTTCTATTTAAAAAAATGTATTGTAAAATCCTATATACAAGCATGATGGCGAATGTAGAGTGTAATGTAATAGAAACGGGTTTAATGTGAAAGTAGATGTACTTAACATGATAGATATTAAACCTACATTTTCCACATGGTTTGTTTGTTCTGCCTTATTTATATTGATCTCCCTTTATCAATTAAAATTTGAGTCGATCTACCAACTGGTCTTTACAACCATAATAGTTTAAGAAAGTCCTACATTCGATTGCGACCTTCATGTTCGTTGATTGGACATGCCGCTACTAACCAAGGATCAAGAAAGACACGTGCTTAATATGGAGGGCTGCAAACTAAGCAATCTTATGTCGACCGAGGACCACTCAAAGAGAATAAGAACATTTTGTGAAATGAATAAAAATGCAGAATGAGCCGTTCGGTAGCGCATCAGTAAATAATAACATGGAGGATGGAATAGAGGGCGGGCTTTGACATCGACAGAAGGTAAGCCGTTTTTGTTTTTCTTTCAAAATAAGGCTTTTGAAACAACTGAAGCTGAATTTCTACACTAAATTTATACAATCCCACACATTAAAAAGCAAGATCTATACAGCATAATTTTAAAAACAAATTCAGGAGTTTCATACATTCGTTACAAAGTATGTAGGCCTACATGTATTCTAAACAGTGCAATCAAATCGCACATAAATAATAACATTTCCATTGTGGTTTTTTTTTCTGACGCTTGATGGCGCTATTTCACTCTGGAAGGCGGTATCTTTTTGCTCCACGTTTGTTCATATTGCGCGCGCACTGCATACACATTTCAAGATGCAGTGGAATATTACGCCGTGGAAGGAATGTGTGTCGTAGATAGCTTTGGAAGCCGCCTACTCACGTGCTGAATTGACAAACGAAACAATTTCTGAAGCAGCCTGTTTAAAAGGTAAGAAATTCATGATTGAAATTTTGTCTAATCAAATAAAACACTATAGGCCTACATGTAGTTTCAATCTGTCGAGCACCTAGTCTGGTTCCCTGCCCAAAGATTCCCTGACGACTCTAATTAAAAATCTTTTTTAAAGGCGTTTTTGGGGGTCTTGGAACCAGACTATCGAGCACCATGCGGTGCATGGATAGCCCGGAAGTGGCCAGTACATGCAATGCATTGTGGGGCAGGTTGTGCTTGTTTATTAAATACAAGAATAACGAAAGTTTGTAAATTAATGGTCATTGCTTGTGACCTAATTTCCATGTCTATTCTGTGGGAGGTAAAGTATAGACCTTCATTATAGGTTGTGCTGTTTTAATTTGTATTTGTAGGCCCTATCACTTTACCTATATCTCTTTTTTTCCGATATGCAAATTGTAAATTGTGGCGGACCCTTGGAAATTTCAACATAATTCGTGTTTCTGTCAGTTTGCTTTTTTTTTCTTGACTTATTGCACGTTGCAATAAGTGTTTAATTTCGTTTACTGTGATAATGAGTTTAATTTTACTGAGGTTTTCACATGTACCGTGGTTTTCTCAAATATCTAGAGGGAACTATTTAAAAGATGATATTGGCTTGTGTATGGGCTTAAAAAATAATAAGATTGAATGCAGAAACTAAACTATATAGTATAGTTTTCATATCCTTTCCAATTCTGTTCTCTACCAAAAAAAGTTCACAAGGCGATTGTCTTTAAGCAGCATAAAAATGGTATACAATATGTGGAAAAGCAAACATTGGAGTGTGTGTGAAGAGCTACAGTCGGGAATGATCACTATAAGAGAGGATCATAAAGGGCGCCCTCATGTATTTTTATAACTGCCTCGAGAAAACAGTCGCTGATATCCAATTATTCAGAAAATTGTCTGGTACTAGTAAACTGCTTCGTAACGAAACATACTATAACATCGCCATGGAATTCTGTACAACATTAGGAAGTAAAAGTATCTTTTTATCTGAAGTTCATAATTAGTGTCCCTATAAAGCTTGTTGATCATTTATATTCTCATTTTTAGCCCTCACCTTGAGAGGCATTCTGGGAGACATTTGGGCGATACCCACAAGAAAAGTCATCAGTACTTCAGAGTCTACCTCTTTGGGTGCATTCGTTTGGCTCCCCCGGGTCGACACCAGTCAACCTCGTCCCCATTCTCTCGCTTGTTTTGTGCAGTATAGCACGACCGTTCCCAGTAAGGGCTGACCCGTGTTAGCTAAACGAATGTACCATTTAACACAATCCACCTGATGTGTCCCCTTGTGCTTTTTATTAGCTTGCTAAAGTCATCCGAGAAAACTGATCAACCTCCAAGAAATGAATACCATTTATCTTTAATACGAAGATTGCTTACGGGCGACATTTGGCCGTGTCTACGGAGATCGGCAGCGGGAATATTGCTTCGACCCCACGGGAACAGAATGGCACATGGCCGGCGGTAGACCTCCGCATCACACGGTGAGTAGTTGATAACCACTCCAAGCTAAGGCTGCTCTGTAATCGAAGACATCTGAACTTTCGCTAAGCCTCTAGATTCGCCGTAAAGGAATTTGCCTTTATCCTTTTTCCTTTAATGGTGGTACTAACGCTTACTCTAGCCTGAGAACAAGGGGCAAATTTCATGCACCATAATTTGCTTAAAGGTAGTATCATACTTTGGTAAGACACCAAAACAAAAATGTTCACAGATTTATCTATAACTTACAGGGTGTGAAGATGGTGGTGGTATAGAAACAAACTGTTCAAATGTTTCCGCCTGAAATGGTGTATTTATCCACAAATTAGTAAAACAACGACCGAAAATCTTTTTGATCTTTTAAAAGATCCAAAATAAAAGAGAAAAGACTTTAGAAATACCGTGGCCGTTTTTCTAAGTTTTCTCAAAAAGTTGGCACCGTATGGGACTGAAATTTTCACAGATGACTGTTATTGTATTTCCCTTGATATGTTTGCCCATGAATCTGCATTTCTTTGACAAAAACCAATGTATGATACTACCTTTAAGCACCAAAAACCTTTATAAATAAATATCAGTATGCCAGCCAAAACTCCTTGTGAATGTTATGCTTAGCAAACATTGGCCGAATACAATTTAAAAGGACAAAACATCACATGCCAATTTGGTATTAAGTAATCCTGTTTGATCAAGGACGACTTTTCATGCTTAAGCAAATTTTGTGCTTAAGCAGCTCTATGAAATTGGCAAACGTTCAAATGATTAAAAAAAAAACACCCCTAAACCAGACAGATTGTAAAATAAATTTCCGTTTATACCGTGTCCCTATATCTGAGTTTCAGGGTTAGGAATTGTTTTTAAAAAGGTGTAATAGGTGTAATTTGGCTTAGATTCCCATAGCTATAAATACGAAAGTACAAATACATTTAGTGTCATTCATATATTAAAATCAATTTCCAAATTGCTGCCATAACGGTAGTGAAGCTTGCATCCGAAAACAAAAAAAGGCACAGACCGTCTGTATAAAGATTACGAAAATTAAATTTCAAATAATTATAAAACCCACATATTGACATTACAAATTCCTTAGCAATCGGAAACACTCCGCTGTTGAGATTATAAGCGAGACCCGGTATTTTCCTTTCGCGCCTTTTGACACGATACAATACGATCGTGATGCTGTGTTAAAGATATGGCCAGGTGTCATCATCCCAGCCCGGATGTACGTGTTCCTAGGCAACGTGTTGTTGACTTGCATTGCTAAGAACTCAAAGGTGCTCTCAGGTTTCAGCAGACGGCAAGGGATATCCAAGGGATCGACGTGGCGCTTGAAGTAGGCCTACAGCACAAACATGTATAGGTCTCCTCTGCTCTTTTCGCACGTACCAATCGCATTATCAATATTTTGACTTTGGCGTCATTTCGGTGTTTGTCAGACCGCGAGCATAGTAGAGTAGATTTTGCACACAAGCCAACAATAAGCCAAAGATGAAGGAAGGCTGGGGTGCCGTGGCCTAGTGGTCTGGCGTGTCGTACTTAAGATATTGTGGTCAATCTACAGATTGTGGGTTCGAATCCAGCCATGGGTTAATGGTGCTTGCGTCCTTGGGCAAGACGCTTTGTCACGTATTGCTCCTCTTCACCCAGGTGTAAATGGGTACATGCGAGGGTAGAGATGACTTTGTGGTTTGATTAGCCTTTGTGCACCCTATGGGTGCCGGGGCTGTATGCTCCCCAGGGAGTTGAGATGGTTTCAGGAATGTAAATTATGGCCCGATGACCAGGGATAATAATAATGTACCGCAGCGCTTTGATGGGATGGAACCTTAGGGAGACTACCTATTTCTAAACATCCTCCAAACCAATGAACTTGAAATTAACATATGTTCATATTGAGAGCATTCTCTGTCTTCTAATAAAATATGGACATCAAACATATGTCTCAAAAGGGTAGCTGGTACCTTAGGGGTAGTCTGGTTCCCGGACCCAAAAAGCGCCAGACTATTGTCTGTCAAATATAGGGTCCGGTATCGGCTACGTGTACTGGAGGGTCACGTGACCAAAAAGACCAAGTTTTGGTCTTTTACGGAAAAATCCGAAACATTACGAACTCGTTTTCGTTCAACTTCGGATAGTAACGTTGACTTTCGGCTATTTCCGACAGGTCACGCGAGGTCACGTAGTTCAGGAAAAGACAAGTCATGTAAATATGTTACATTCCGGCTACAGTTAGCCCAAATAGAGCATAATTATTGTTCACATACAACAGAGCACTTTTCCTATTATGCACTTTTGAGGAGTTTGTTGTATGGTTTTTTCCCACCCTTTGATTTCTTATTCTGTCCAGATAAAATTGCATGTGCTTACAAAAGTGCAAAAATGAATGCTAAAATTGATTCTCGGTAAACGCTAAAACTAGCTTCCGCGCCTGCGCAGACATGACAGCTGTGTCATGTTCTATTTTTAACCGTAGCCGATACCTGACCTAAGATTTTTAATAAGAGTCGTCAGGGAATCTTTGGGCAGGGAACCAGACTACCTTAGGGGGACATCGAAAAGTCCCGATGTCTCCCTAATGTTCACTTTTATACACTAACGTGTCTCCCTAATACCCCATTTGTAATTGTTATACTTATCACAGTTATTATTATTAAAGACGGAATTTGAAGTCGAAATTTGCAATTGGGTGATGCCATTGAAGTCACGATGAAGCATTATATCAGTGATTATGCACCTTTTCCTACCGATTTATGCCATGTGTTAGGCGTTCGGAGCCAAATGCCACGTCATATCATTACTGTCACACACGTGCAATGGGGCTGCTGCATGGGATACTGTAAACTAATTAATGCTTGACATTCGTCGCCGCGTAGGGCGTGCGTGCATGTGAATGTACACCTATTAAAACGCGTTGCAATGTCAACCTAGACCGGTTGGAAGGTTTGACACACGCACGCCAAATTCGATTCCAAGGCAGCACGTGTAGTTGATGTCGTTGGGCTTCTTGCTAAGAATAACACTGGGTGAACAGTGTTTATCCCCACATGTTCTGTCCGTTGAAAATTGTATTGTTTTTCTTCATTGATATACTTTGGATGAATTTATTTTCCTAATCTGCTGACACATTTTGTATGGCCTTTAAGGTTATCATGATTCGAATTATTTATAAGTATGCCAACAGCGCCCTCTATATGTCGGACTGCTTTCTAAAAATCATGGGCATTGCGGTCATGCTTCCGTTCCACTTTGTTTATTTTTTACCTTTTTGCGCTTTGCAGACTTTTACTAACCTTTGAAATCATTAGTGATGCAGCTCTGATAACAAAAACACATTAGCTGATTGAAATCATTTTTCTAATCATGGTTATAAAGGGTCGGCTCCTGGCAAAAGGCCAGGGGCCAACTTCATAGAGCTGCTTAACACACAAATTTGCTAAGCATGACATTTCTGTCGTAGTAAAAACATGATTAACAACCAAATTTCCGTGTGTTGTGTATCACTTGCAATTGGTCTTTGGCTGTTGTTCGCTGACCATGAATATCAAATGGAATTTTCAATGGTGGTTTGTTTTATTGGGCAAGCTTTTTTTGTGCTAAGCAATTTTCGGTGATAAGCAGCGCTGTGAAATTGGCCCCAAGCAGTTGACCTGAATGTGACGTCACGATCAAGGCCATCACACACAACGATTGCTTTTATTTGTTTTAATCACCAATAACATAGCTAGGTGTGTGCTTGAACCAATTTACTTGTCAATTCGTAGCTACAGGATTGGCAAGTTAAAATTAAAAGAGTTTCCCAAATAATTTCGACAAATCCGTTGGCTGTACAGCCTTTAATGAATACATCCGACCATGTGTTTACACACGTGAACCACCACCACAGACCTGCTTAGCACGGAATAAGTTGTGCTTAGCAGCCAGCCAAATGTCATTCAATTTCTGCCTGTGACTGGTACCCTGACTATTTTGTGCTAAGCAGTTATAATGCGGTAAACAGTTTTACTTCTTACTTAGATGCGAACGCAATACACCGTCGTTCTTATTTTCCATGATTAAACTCTAAAATCAACAAATCATTAGATATTAATGATTATTCAAAATGAATTGGAGAAGATAGAAAGTACATTTACCAGAAAGCTATGTCGATTCAATATTATTGAGTGAATGAGGTTAACGGTACAACTCCTCTTGACATTCCTGCTCCCCCAAAAGTCGATAACTTAATTAAAATCGAAATGCCACGGGAATGCCAAATCAAAGGACTAACCACTGTCCGCCTAACCCATGATGGCTGGGGCCATGGGCCACCACGTCTCACCGAAGCTAGGTTCTGAGGGTAGGAGGCGACTTGTACAAGTCTACTGCCCACAGCACCGACTGCATTTTCCATTCTCGTCATTTAGGCGATCGGAAAAACCTATTTGCCATGCACGAGCGAGCGCAGGGCAGCGCGCCGTTAGTCGGGCGCGCAAAATGCCAAGCTCAAACAAACTGAAAGAGTCGGTTCCCACCACACGCGACGACAGAGCTAGCGGGCTGACGACGGCTCACTTCATCCGGGAAGCAACGACAACGAGACGGGGAGAGCTAGGCCGGCCTCGCATCCCCCTCGGAGTCCGGGTTATAATAGAGCACACAGCGAGGGTCGGGACAAGGCAGACATCAGCTTAACCCTGCAGAGATCTCACCGGGACGATTATCAGATGCCACCGGGGTTCTTTTGAGCTCCAACATTCTCAGACGTCTGCTTTCCAACCCCTACACCAGCAGCAGCGTGGCCGGGGCTGTTAAAGAGCCGAATTCCCCGGCCGAGGAGTGGGTTGTAAACACGCTACAGAAACATCACCGCAGTGTATCCCCCGCTAAGTAGACGGTAAATATTATGAATGTATTAATAGTATAAGTGCTGCACACTGCAACAGCATGCAACAATTTATCACCATGCTCTTTGTGTGTGTGGATACAACTCGTCTGACGAGGGCTCGTTCTTAATTAAAAAAAGATGGCCATCATTACTCCTGACACTGCACATGTAGGTCCAATATTGGTCCCTTCTCCCGCATTACATATCACATTTTAATTAAAATTCGTAAGTGGTTCGTCGTAAGGTGTCCAATATAATAACGTACAGGATTTATTCTCCCATTCGGAATCTTTTTTTTTTTTATACACAAGTGGACATCGGTTGCTTTGAACCTGGCTATACAAAATTGCGTGCAAAGCTTGGCTTTATTATGCATGGCAAAGCGTGCGTGTATATAAGTGCAATTTGGGCTGCAAGGCAATATCGCCACCCGGTCGTGTATATTAAATGCAGGCACAGTCACCCAGAAACCAAAACAACTTGACCCGGAACGGTTGCTATGGTTACTATATTACCATCCATCGAGATCTAGGACGGTCGGCTGTATATATATATATCATATAATTATTAAAATAGAATCCACAGTAATTGATATTTCCACGAAGAAACAGCGGTAATTATACCGGTCTATACCCAGCACATTGCCCGGGTATTATAACACTGAAACCACGGTATCACCTACCAGCATTATGTCGGCCAATGTAGGTAGGTTCCTATTACACTGTGTTGTTTCTTCCATTCTATGGTTGCGACAGAACCAGGCCGTTGCGACGTTTAGTATTACGAATCCCAACTGCGTAATGGCCGCAATGTTTTTCCTCTCTCCACGGATTATTATTACCACGCGGTATTGGGTTGTGTATACGTGCGTCAAACGGCATGTTAAATACAACTAGTCTATACAGCCGTAGGCCTGCTCGACCGCCGACCAAATAAAATGTAATATTGTCTCTCGGCGATTGTACAGCTATTTACACATTGTAATGAAAGGCAGTGCTTTTATTGGACTGGCTGGTTGTAATTCGGCAAATAGACCTGATCAATTCACAAACATTTTTCAACGATGGATTAGAAGTGTCCATTGCACACGTCGAGTGTCACTGTGTGTAATTGAGGTTCATCCGTTACGTCGATAGAAAAGCGCACAGTGCAGTGCATGACAAGATCACAAGATTGTCAATGTCAAACTGTATGACTGCATGGGCCGACCGGTAAGCGCTCTTTTCTGTTTGATATTCAGTTATTCATCCGATTTGTCATCTGAAAGCTCATAGCTTAGGACCTATCTGGGGAATCACGGTATAAATTGTCAAAATGTTCAGTAGGATTTGAAGCTTTGCATGGTAGAAGCACGGACGTCATATAAAAAAAAAATCTGGACTTGCAATCCCTTTGTATCAACTGAAGCCACCGGAGGCCATCTTACCGTGCCATATACAATACGGTAACTAATGTTGCCAGACGGATTTAAATAACAATGGCGAGCGCGTCTTTGTATTATCTTTGTATTTGGCCCTCCAAGACGGATACTTGTGGTTTCAGTGACCATGACGGGCTCATAGGCAGTACATGTATTGCCAGTCCAGATTTTTGTATATGACGTCCGTGGATGGAAGTAATATTATGATAGGTAGGTTTGCGGATACACCACGAAACTCTTTTCTAGAAGTGTGGGTCTGAAAAGAACCAACGAGACGTTGTATCGACGTTTCGGCCAGTGTACTCTGGCCGTCCTCACGAGAGAGTCTTACGTCAAAATGTTGTTTCATTGACGAAGGGACTCGTGTCTTACTCATGTCAATCAGTAGGCCCACTGGCGTCCTTTAAAACACCTCTCATCTATATAACGGAGACGCCCCCGATAAAAGCCGGATATGTTTAGGAGAATGAGATAATCGGATCCGGATGAGCCTTCGGATGCGGTCAAGAGGCGTTACCAAGGTTACCAAGCCATAATCACGGACAGCGAAGGCCATGTCGAAACACGGTACACGTAGGTCTCCGGATGCGATAATATATCCGCCGCTGTAATCGAATTCGGTCCCTTTGGGAATAGAGTTTCCGGAATCAGGACCTGAAATCCAATTGATTTCGATTTGGTGAGATGCGTTTATATCATTATGTTGAGCGAGGACGGTTACTGCAAATTTGTGTATTGACGATGGAGGAAGGATTTTGCATGGCCAAAAAAATGAGCTTCAACAGCGGGAACCGGGGCCTGTGTGCAAAGGCGGATAATCATCAACAATCTCAGATTCATGAGGCTGGAAAGGACGAAAAACCATGGAAACGGATTTTATCGTCAACAAAAAAAGGGCGCCTCCGTCACCTGCATGCTCTGTTCTGTTTGCGTTATTGTTTTAAGGTGGTCTGTAATCCGAAAAATTTGTTTTAACAAATATACAAGAAATAGACTCTTCAAATTGCTCATCAAAAAACAAAATATTGACCTGAAATAATTATATAAAATCTTTGCCGGAGTAGGAGGGCCTGACGTTTCGATCCTAGCAGGATCTTTCTCTAAGGCAAAATGACAAAGATCGAAACGTCGGGCCCTCCTTCTCCAAGTTATAAAACAAAGCTTGAAGTAATGAAATGAAAAAAACATACTTGTAGAACTGATCTCTAAAAATCGTTTCTTATTAAAGTGACTTCCTTCCTTGCTCAAATGTATTTAAACGATTATTTAGAGCTAGACAAAATATCAAAAACTGACAAATGGAGGAGAAAAAGTTACTGATTGGGTATTATTCATAAGCTAAAAAAAAGGCGGCTGAGCCAATTATTCTGTCTACAGTTTCTTTAATCATCTCCAGATCAGAAAGAGTCTCAGATTGCTGTTTCATTGTTTATTTTGTTAGTTGTCTAATTCGGTATTAAAAGGCACGGAGAGTACAATACTTTGACTCTGTCTTTTTCCCGCTACCCCAATTATCATAATCGTTCTGTTCCACTCATCTAAGTGCACCAGCATTTTCTCGTAAAATATTTTTTCTTCAGCATTTCGTCCCGACATTTTTATTTTTAGTCAATTGGAGCAAAGTTCGCCTGCCCGGCTCGCGCGCCGTGCCTCCGGCCCTTTGCCTCGCTTCACAGTGTCGTAATTTTTCAAGCACGGGAACCGGGCTGACAAGAGGACGATAAAACGGACTGCAGTTTAAAGAAACGCAGGCCCTGCACTTGAAGGCTTCTCTTGTGCAGGTCCCGTTGCGACGCGTGTAATTTAGGTATGACAACGTGGATAAAACGCCGCTGCGATCTCCCCTGCGACTGCTCTCACACTCGTATAAATACAGCCATTTATTTATTGTACATGGGGTACGAGAGAGGTAAATTTATACGTCGTTGACATGCTGAGGTTATGCAGAAAGGCATCTTGATTTCGTCAAAATGTATTTCACTACAAATCTGTGAGAATTTCGGGTATTGGAAGTGAATGTGTGCACGTTCCCATCTGGAGAGGTGAGGTTGTGCACGTTTCTATTTGAAGATGATTGAGGTTGTGCACGTTCCTATCTGAGGAGAAGTGAGGTTGTGCACATTCCTATCTGAGGAGGATTGAGGTTGTGCACGTTCTTATTTGAGGAGGATTGAGGTTGTGCACATACCTATCTGAGGAGGATTGAGGTTGTGCACGTTTCTATTTGAAGATGATTGAGGTTGTGCACGTTCCTATCTGAGGAGAGGTTGTGCACATTCCTATCTGAGGAGGATTGAGGTTGTGCACGTTCTTATTTGAGGAGGATTGAGGTTGTGCACGTTCCTATCTGAGGAGAATTGAGGTTGTGCACGTTCCTATCTGAGGAGAATTGAGGTTGTGCACGTTCCTATCTGAGGAGAAGTGAGGTTGTGCATGTTCCTATCTGAGGAGAAGTGAGGTTGTGCATTTTCCTATCTGAGGAGAATTGAAGTTGTGCACGTTCTTGTCTTGGGAGAAGTGAGGTTGTGCATGTTCCTTTCGGAGGAGGATTGAGGTTGTGCACGTTCTTATCTGGGGAGGGTTGAGGTTGTGCACGTTCCTATCTGAGGAGAATTGAAGTTGTGCACGTTCCTATATGAGGAATAGTGAGGTTGCACATGTTCCTATGCGATGAGAAATGAATTTTGTGCACGTTCCTATTTGAGGTTAAGTGAATTTGTGTACGTTCTTATCTCAGGAGAAGTGAGGTTGTGCACGTTCCTATCCGAGGAGGATTGAGGTTGTGCATGTTCGTATCTGAGTTTGGGCGGTATTGGTAACCACTCTTCGATTGTGTGTCTTCAATCCATTTTATGACTAATTATTAAATTCATTTCATTCTTGAAATGTTCACATGTTGCCGGCATTGACAGCATAGTCCAGTGCTTGATTTACCCAAGGGTCAAATGTCCACACTCGCTCTGTTTGGTGCATGCATGCTTCATGTTTCGCTGTAGGTGTCATAGATGCCTTCCCGTCTGCATCCGAGACCAGACCCAGCTATGTCGATCGTTCGTCGTCATTCTCAGGTTGTTGTCGGTTGCCACTTTCCCACACACCTTTGAGACGTCTGTGGCAACCCGCGTTTCAGTCGCACAAAGTAGGTCAGTCGTGGGTGCGAACAAGACATGTTTGACGCTGTGACAACATCCTCTCCCTAGGGCGCCGCCGGGCAAGGCCCCATTTCATAATTAGTTAGGAGGTGGTGTAATAAAGCAGACGTCTGCTGACAATCATCCGAGTATACCGGGCACGGGGCAATATCCACGGCATGGCAGTTTGGTCTGTTGACACTTGTCAACAATTCTCGTCGGATGTTTGGTTTCAGTCTAGTTCGTGTGTCTGTTAACTGGTTATAATATCAATAACTGATTGATTTGAAACTGTTGTTTTTCCTTTGGTCTTGCTGTTCTCAAAGCAGATTGCTGGATTTATAAGCTGTCTCTGCTTAGCAGATTACTAGGCTCATAAACCTGTCTCTGCTTAGCAGATCGACTGCTGTGCTTATCAACTTGTCTGCTTAGCAGACTGCTGTGCGTATCAACCTGTCTCTGCTTAGCAGATTGATGTGCTTTAATATCAACCTGTCTCCTTTCAGCAGACTACTGTGCTTATACAGCTGTCTCTGCTTAGCAGATTATTGTGCTTATAATCCTGTCTCTGCTAAGCAGACTGCTGTGCTTATAAACCTGTCTTTGCTTAGCAGACTGTTGTGCCTATCAACCTGTCTCTGCTTAGCAGATTGATGTGCTTATCAACCTGTCTCCTTTCAGCAGACTACTGTGCTTATACACCTGTCTCTGCTTAGCAAATTACTGTGCTGATACACCTGCCTCTGCTAAGCAGACTGCTGTGCTTATAAACCTTTCTCTGGTTAGCAGATTACCTTGCTTGTAATCCCGTCTCAGGCCTGCTTAGCAGACTGATGTACTTATAAACCTGTCTCCTCTTTAGATCAGATCAACGTGCTTATAAACCTGTATCATGCTACTTAAAAGCTTACTGCTGTGCTGATAACCCTGTATTTGCTTAGCAGATTACTGTGCATATAAAAATTTCTCCGCTAAGCAGATTGCTGCATGTGCTCAAGCATCTCAATGAGACCACGCACCCTTAGGCCTGCGCCACATATGATGATCCGTGAGATTTTTGTATTAACCAGGTAAAAACCTCTAATCTTCGCAAGACGCTAAATGTCAGGTTTTCCTTCGTGCGGGATGCAAACCAAGTGAGATTTTCCGGGGCTCTTAATTCCACCGGAAGAATTCGCCCCAAGAAACCGGGCAAAGGAGAGCATCTCCCGGGCGCGAGGAATCTTCAGCCCGCCTCCCAGACACTTCAGTCGGGACGTATAAACTTGTCAGCAATGCGCTTGAATTCCCCACGCAACACTCAATTTGAATTGCATGCGTTCGGACGACATGCAAATGCAAGATTTCCTCTCTCGTTTTTTTTCTTATACGTGGAGTGCCAATCCAAACTCTCGTACATCGGAAGGAAGATGAAACCTGAGACATATCACGGCGGGGCTTCAAGATCACCTGTCTGGGCTGTCCAGCGACTTCCTTGAGGTGTGCATCTCATTTCCATCATTTGCCAGGATCTCAACTTTGACAAAAACGACGAAGAAGACTTTGTTAGTCATTACATTTTTCTGCTTGACTGTCACTTTCTTCGTGTCATTAGTCTCTAGTCGCAATTCTGCTGGGAGATTTGAAAAAGTCAAGAACTTCGTACTTTCTGCATTTCATCTCATCACATTTAGAATGGGAGACTTTAGAGCTGGGTCTTCAATTTGATAGCGCACGCGCGCGCACGCGCGCGCACGCGCACAACGACACGCGCATGCTCACAGTTGCCCGCGCATGCTCAGTGATAGCAAAAAGAGACTTCACTCTGCTGCCGCCAACGTCTCAAAAGTCTCTCATTGCTAATCAGATGTCAACGGCCTTTTGAAACAGGACTTTGAGAAGAGGATGTAAAAGCAGGTGTTTCGTGTCATTTCTGCTACAATCGGTGACAAGTTTGCAAAATGTAATACGCGGGATACTGCGCCTTGTATTGTTTTTTCAAGGCAGTATTCTTGTTGTATCCTTGTCTCTGGTACATTTTTTTTATTTCTAAATGTAAATAATTTCGAGTACCGCCGCTGGGTGATCGGATTCTAGGCCCGACTCGTCGCCTCGATTGCTTATCCCTGGAAATCCATTATGGAAATTATCGATTTCTATTTTTTTTTTTGGCAATCGGAGCTTTTGAAATGAAATTCACCATGGATGGATGTGTATTTTACCTCGAACATCGAAAACACTTAAAAGACTACCACAGTACTTACATTTTCTTCCTTTTTTATCACTGAGGCAAGCATGTATGTATTGGTATGGGGTTTTTTCTTGGTGTGCACGACTGCCGAGCTTGTGGATTGAGCAAGGCTAGCGAGATAGAGTGCCCTTGTAGTAAAGCACTTAGGTCGGCGTTAAAACAAGAAAAACGCCACGGACATAATTATAGGTGAAGCCCCGGGTGCATTTAAACACATCATGCATCAGACAGCGTGTTTCCCCCTGAAATTATAATGTCGCCATCAGAGAGATAGAGAGAGCGCCTGTCCTGACCTCACACAGCCCCAATGATAACACGGTGTTTACAATGGGTGGAATTTTATAGCATCGTCTGTAGTGAATGTAATCACTTAATACTGGGGAAATGCGTCAGTCGAGAATTGAATGAAGGCGTGCGTACGTACTTCCTTGCGATTTAGGAGGAAAGTGATTTCTGCTTGTAAACGTTGATAATCATGGACAATGTTGCATCATTTACTTGGATATTTTGGCTCGTTTATGTGTGTTTTCAGAATGTTTTAAAGGTAAGAATGCGTGACCATAATGGTGTAGACTTGATTAAGCGATTCCTGGCGTTGTATGGTGGAAAACGTTACATCGTAAGCAGTGACGTCACCATTCCGCCATCTTGGAGACAAAATTATTCTCTGGCTTCGACCGCAAATAACACACATGTCTATGGAAACGGCTGCAGTCACTGGCTAGTGGCTGCCATAGGTAACATGCGTAATTTGCAGCCGCAGTCAGAGTAATGGGACACGGCCTTAAGATGAAACGATGAAAAGCGCGCCTTTTTTTGGCTTCTGACAGAGGGCGCCCTTTTGATATGACGTCACTCACATGCATAAAAGTTCTATTTACTGAAACTTGCCGTACATCTTCTGTGAGAAAGGAATTGTTCCAAATCGGAGCATGAGGTTTGAAATTGACCTCTCAATCCTTATGCTCTTGTCGAATTCAGGAGTCTCAACTTCATTTGTATGGGTTTCTCCATTGTGGCGTCGGGGTGCCCGACAAAGGAAGCTTAACTCTAATGCATGTTCTTATGGTTCCTTCTTGTGCAGGTTAACATGTGGCTAGCAATGGAAAAGGCGAGAAGGTCTTTCTGGCGTCGGTGCACCAGACTATTACCATGTCGTTCCGTGCAATTCGCTGGTCTGCATGTGCTTGGTTTCGTCCTATGTCTCGCAAGCACCGTGGATGGAGGTGAGTACAAAATAAGCGGCGGATCCACGACCATTTATTTGATGTAAAAAACAAACCCTATTGAAAATGACTTTACCATAACGCATTTTGCCGAATTTTGGGGCCAGACTAAAATGAACCTATACTTTGATTAAAAGTAAAGGTTATAACCTTTGAACGAGATATACCCTACCACGTGTAAGGAAATTGGATGGCTAAAGATTACTACAGTATAGGCTAAGTACGCTTCATGCTCCATGCGAATTGGCGGCGAAGCGAAGAGAATTTGACGTACGTCCTAAAATTCACAGCGAACCATTCGTACAAGTTGAAATGTTGCTCAACTTCTTTCTAACATTCGTTGGCATTATCCAGTTGTTTTGTTCAATTCGCTTCTCATGAAGCATTCGCATAATAGTATCAACCGGGCTTTGGTCAACATTAATTTGGTTATTCAATAATTGCACATTATTTTACAGTCACCGATGATAATTATAGGGCTGCTTATCATATCCCATTTTTAAGTTTCACAACTTCGATATCACATCGAATGACAAAGGTAGTAAACTACATCATGTAATGTATCATTCTAATGATAATATTAAAGGTACAATACATGATTGGTAAAGGTCATAGGACAGCACTCACACTTTGTCTAATCCAACATGTACATGAAATAATAAACCTGTGAAAATTTGAGCTCAATCGGACATCTGAGTCACGAGAAAATAGCGAAAACCCGACTCGATTTTTCTTTTAAAACATAAAGAATGGTTTTGATCTTACCCCGAGATAAAAACTGTTTTCGGTATTTGTTTTACTAATTTCTGGATTAATACAGCATTTCAGGTGAAAATATTTTAACGGTATGTTTCTACCAGCACCATCTTCATACCTTGAGTGAAAGGGGATAACTAAAACAACTCAAGTGAGGATGTCCTTTAAGTTTGTTCCAAAAATCTTTCGGACGAACGATCTTTGGAAGGGGCACTAAATATTGATTTGCTTGAAAAACCCAGTATCTGATAAACCAAGATTTCCAAGGGTGACTGTTTGCACTGTTTACGAACTGTTGAGTCCATTTTCTGTCTGAAACTCAATAAAACATTTTTGGAGGCCTTGCAAATCCTATATGCTCCCTTTAAGGTATTTTTCTATGACCGTGCATTTCACAGCCGTTAATTTCATGCACGCGGCAATGCTATTCCGATTTCTTCCGTGACTTTGTATCAATTTTCCTTGGGTAGTTTCATAGGCCTAGACCGCATTGGCCGCTCGTCAAGCACACGCACAGCAACGTTAACCAAACACGCGCCTATTTCCATAATTACAAGTTCAACTCCATATACCTGGATGGAAAAAGCAATCAGGGAATTGAATATAGAAAATCACTTCGAAGGGCAGTCTTCTAATTATGCCTCTCTGTACATGATCTGCATTGAGGTTGTCATGATGCACAAAAAGCAGACGGTAAGATTTCCCGCGCAAACCCACGCTCAATTTACCTTGAACAATGAAGCGCCCAGGCGCGTGCGACAGGGGGTGTCGTCAAGGCGACGGGAGCCTTAGTAACCGTTTATTCAATCTCGAAGACATATACTGCTTTATCTGCTTGGGTTGATGCTGGATGAGTATTGATGCATTTGGACATGTCATTATGAATTCGTTGCTTATAATTCCAATTGTTTGTTGACATTGCGACAGGAAATCCGTTGATATCAACAACGGCCAATTTCATAGATCTGCTTAGCACAAAAATTCGCTAAGCGTGTCATAAAACCAGATAAAAACCGGTTTAACAACCAAATTTCCATGTGTTGTGTGTCACGTTTTTGGCTGTTTTTCGCTGACCATGAATATCAAATCGAATTTTTAATGGTGGTTTATTTTATTGGGCAAGCCATTTTTGTGCTAAGCATTTTTTTGTGTTAAGCAGCTGTATGAAATTTACCCCTGATGATTTTCCTGGGTCTGTGTAGTTTGCAAATGAGTATTTACTGCATAATGCTTGGAGTGGGGAGGGCCTAGAGCCAATTTCATAGCGCTGCTTAGCACAAACATTTGCTAAGCATGCCATTTTTGTCAGTTAATGAAAACAGGATTAACAACCAAATTTCCATGTGTTGTGTATCACTTAATTGTTCTTTGGCTGTTGTTCGCTGACCATGAATATCAAATGGAATTTTTGACGGGGTTTTGTTTTATTTGGCAATAGTTTTGTGCTAAGCAATTTTTTGTACCTAGCAGCTCCATGAAATTGGCCCCTGCCGTTTCCATCCTAGCAGGATCTTGATTAAAAGCTAAACAAAATTTAGTCTTTGGGAACGATCTTGCTAGGATCGAAACGTCAGCTAGGCACTCCTAGCACTCCAAGTATTTTATATACAGGTATTTCTGGTCATTATTTTGCTCAGTTGATGAGCAGTTTGCAGCATGCATTTATTGAATAATAATTGCACCCTGAAAAATAATCTGAAAAGATGGCTTTTTATTATTTAAAAACGAATTAGGGAACGATTCAACTGGCCAAGTCGAGTTAATCTCATTCCGGACGAAGAGAGTTAATTATAAATGTATGAAATCCTCGCGTGTGGAACGACTGCATCATTATTTTTCCTTCGCGCCTAAATGCAGGCCGTGAATATATCGCATGGTCGCCCGTGCGTGCAGTATTTGGATGAGCACTCGACGACATGAAGTAACACAGTATAAACATGTACGTGGCGAATCGTTTTTACCACGATGTACATGTACTATATATACAGTAACAATCTATATTGCACATGCACATCGCACTGACTAAATTAAAGGTATTCATACTTTGGTTTTTGTCTAGGAAATGCCGATTTATTGGTAAAAATATCGATAAAAATACAGTACCAGTCATGGTGAAATTCCCAGTCCCATACGCTGCCCACTTTTTGAGAAACATTGAAAAATGATCGCTGTATTTTCAAATCTATTCACATGAGTTTTGATTTCACCACGAGATCAAAACGGTTTTTGGTCATTGGTTTTACTCTTTTCTGGATAAATACAGTATTTCAGGCAGCAAGATTTTAACGGTATGTTTCTACCATCATCTTTATACCCTGTAAACTTTAAGGTAAATCTGTGAACTTAGATTTTTGTTTTGGTATAACCTAAGTACGGTAGCACCTTTAAACCATCGACTGCAGAATTTCTTTAAAATGTCCAATATTTGTAATGAAATTTTCCAATCAAGTCCACGGCCTCATTGATCACTTTTCACTCTTTATTCCACTTCGTGAAATACTTCAATTTCATTTTATATTATTATCAAAGCATTTCTAAACATCCTCCAAACCAATTAACTTGAAATTGACATAATGTTCATATTGGCACATTCTCTGTCTTCTATTAAAATATGGACGGCAAAAATATGTCAATTTAGAAATATTACCCAAACAGTCATGGGTTCATATGAGTTCGTGATTATTATGATCACATTTTTTTGGCTCCGATGTAGGTATGTCAACAAGGATATCGCATCACGGGGATTGCACGGGCTGGAGGGACAACATGCCCCGAACATTGTCCCTGCATTTGCGCGCCTGTCGGCCTGTACAAATACGTAGTGACGGTCCACACGTGGGCTTAAAGGGAGCATAATTATAGGATTTGCAAACTAAGATGTGCGTTTTGGCTGAATTTGGTACTTAAACAGACGTGAGGGTCTTAAACTTCCTTACAGACGTTGTTTCATGTACCATGTTTACGCTTTGTTCATCTGGATAGCAGAAATACGGCCGAAATAATCTTGCCCCCTCAGAATCCTTCACCGTTACACCACGCTTTCGAAATGCTACTAAATCGTTCGGACGATCAACGATCTTTTTCAAAATGATCTTTTTAAAAGACACTTAATCTTGATTTCCTTGAAAAAAACACACCAGCATCTAGTGAACCAAGATTTCCCATGGTGACTGTTTGTACTGTTTACGAACTGTTGAGTCCATTTTCTGTCTCAAACTCAATATTTTGTTTTGAGGCCTTGCAAATCCTGTACGCTGCCTTTAACATATACTCGAGTATTTTCGGCGGCAACATGACTTTCTCACGTTTCAAAGCTAACATGACAACGGGGCGGGACATGCAATGAATGCTGTCAGCTTACATGTACTGACTGAGAACGTGCGATTGGGGCCAATTTCACGGCCCTGCTTAGCGCAAAATTTTGCTAACCATGAAATGTCTGTCTTAATAAAAACAGGATGAACAACCAAATTTCAATTTGCTGTATATCACTTGTGATTGTTCTTTGGCTGTTGTTCGCTGACCATGAATATCAAAATGGAATATTTAATGGTACTTTGTTTTATTGGCCAAGATATTTTTGTGCTAAGCAATTATTGGTGCTTAGCAGCTCCATGTAATTGGCCTCGGGTAACTTGCATAGGAGAGAAGATCAAAACTAATCGGATTGAGCATTTTCGCGTTTTGTTACATTTGCCTGCGGGGTTCAGATGGATTTTGTTTCGTGACATTTTCCATCGACCGTCGGTGATGGAGAAAACAACCACGTCATTAGACATGCGATACCATTGACGTGGTACATCAGAGCGCTCACCTTACTGCAGGAGAGGCGGAGGCCAGACCTCCTGTTTTATCATTAGAAAGTATCTCAATACTAGTTATAGACTGCTGCAAACTGCTCATCAGCCAAAATAATGACCTGAAATTTATATTAAGATGCTTGGAGTTAGGAGGGCCTGGGACCAATTTCATAGAGTTGCTTAGCACAGAAATTCGCTAAGCATGACATTTATGTCTTCTTGAAAACAGGATTAACAACCAAATATCCGGGTGTTGTGTATCACTTTTTCTGTGGCTGTTGTTCGCTGACCATGAATATCAAATGGAATTTTCAATGGTGGTTTGTTTTATTGGGCAAGCTATTTTTGTGGTAAGCAATTTTTTGTGCTAATCAGCTCTATGACATTGGCCCAGACGTGTTTCGATTCTATAAGGATCTTTATCGGGATCTTTATTAGCATTCGATAAAGATCCTGCTAGGATCGAAACGTGTCAGGGCTCCAAACTCCAAGCATTTTAGAAAGTATCTCTTAAAAAATAAAACAAATACCGACATATCTGCAGTGTGTTACAACCCAATAGCCTCAAGATATTTATTTTTCAAAATGGAAAATTATTTTAGCTCTAGTCACAGACAGACTCATTGGAATACAAAAACATCGCCCGCAGCTCTATATTTGACACATTGATATTCATTTATTCATTTATTTCAACACATTATAATAATTCAAGCCGTAAACTGCCCACGTTTTGTTTCACTGGGTATCTTTCGTGGAATACGTCGATAATCATGCAACGTGTACAAAAATATGCATAAGAAAATAAATTTGATTTCATGCGTGACTACAAGATGCCGTGCAGTCATGTGGACTTAATCAACCGATGCCATGGAACACAGAGCAAATTCGAGTCGACCGATAACGACTGGTTGCCGAATAACCGTCGCTCAGAAATCGATTTCAGTAATCGATTCTTTGGTCATCCATGGTTCCCTGCCACATTTTACACGAAGAGGCAATTATGGTCATGGTTACCAGTTTGACTATGCCCTGTGGGTTGATTCCAATAATAATCGACGCGTCTATAGTTCGATAATCGTCACTAGACGGTGTTCGTGTCGGGGTTGTCCAACCGTAACTAACGTCGGTCCTTGATCATAATTATTGAGGATGGCTTGTGGAGTATTTTTGCCTCTTCGAATCAGACGATGATGTATTTGTGACCGCGATGAGATGTTCAGCCGTTGTTTGATTTTCCCATAATCGAATTTTCTCATACACTGCTTTTTAAGAGACGTGCGTTTTAAATCATGCTTACAAAATTGCTTGAAATATTAGTCCATGTACGAATAATTACATAATCTTTAGGAAATGTGTTATTTGCATGGTGGCAATTATTTACTTTTATCATATTGTGGATTTTTTGCGAATGCAAGATTTTCAATCCCAGCCGGCCTAGTTATATAGCCTAAAATAATTTTATATCTTTAATACACCCAGGTAATAAACGGTTGCAAACTGCTCATCAGCCAAAATAATGACCTGAAATATTCAAAATGCTTGGAGTTAAGAGGGCCGGACGTTTCGATCCTAGCCCTAGCAGGATCTTTCTTACGGGAGTTAAGAGGGCCTCACGTTTCGATCCAGCAGGATATTTCATTGACGTTTCGATCCTAGCAGGATCTTTCTCAGAGGCTTCGAGAAAGATCCTGCTAGGATCGAAACGTCAGTTCCTCCTAACTCCAAGCATTTTATTAATTCCATGTCATTATTTTGGTTGCTGAGCAGTTCAGCAGCAATTTTATTACTTGTATTAAAGGTACTATATCATACTATGGTAGCTTACCGAAACAGAAATCTTCACAGATTTACCTATAAGTTACAGGGTATGAAGTTGGTGATGGTAGAAACATACCGTTAAAGTGTTCTGCCTGAAATGCTGTATTTGAAGCCAATGACCAGAAACAATTTTGATCTTGTAAAGATAGAAAATAACGGTGACAAGATTTTAGAAATACCGTGGGCGTTTTTCACTGTTTTGAAAAGTGAGCATCGTATGGGACTGGGAATTTCACCATGACTGGTACTGTATCTTCCTTGATATTTATGCCCATGAATCTGCATATCTGTAACAAAAACCAAAGTATAGTATTATCTTTTAAACTATTTTTGAAAATATTTGGACATAACAACGTCTTCAATAGGGAAAGATGTGTAGTGCTTCTGTTCTGAGCTGATGTAGCCATGCATTATGCAAAATGTCATTCCGCCCAAACCTTGCTAGTACGTGGGATCGGGCAAATAAATGAATTCACCAGTTGTCACGCTCGCTGCGCACATGGCCTGCGAAACGCAACGAACTGTCACATCTGCACGCACCCTGCGTATACAGTATTTATGCCGCATGAACTATTAAATATGCACTAAGGCAGAAACAAAAGGGATAGGAAAATGAAATAATGAAAATTCAGAACTCATGTGGAAATATTTAGTTGTGAGTTCGCCTTGCAGACTTTCAAATTCAAGGACGTGGACTTAAAGGCATAATACATGATTGATAATGCTCACAGAAGAACACTCACACTGTTCAATCCAGCATGTACTGGTACATAAAATAATGAGCCCGTGAAAAAATACAGATTTACCTATAACTTATAATTAGGCCTACAGGTATAAAGATGGTGATGGTATAGAAACATACCAATAACCAAAAACAATTTTGATCTTTCAAAGATAAAAAATAACGGTAAAAAGACTTTTAAAAATACTGTGTGAGTTTTTCACTGTTTTCTCAAAACGTGGGCACCGTATGGGACTGACAATTTCACAGATGACTGTTACTGTATCTTCCTTGATATTTTTGCCCATGAATCTGCATTATTTGACAAAAGTATGATATTACCTTCCAGAATAAGGGAGGGTCTTAAATCGGCTTGTCTTTACCAAGGGAATGTTAAAGAATATTGCTGACAGAATATTGTATATTCGGTATTTAGAATATTCCATTACTAAATGATCTGGCTATCTCTAACTGTCAAACAGTGCGACTGTTGAATTGCTAAATCCTGCATTTAATAACGTTTGGCTGTCACAACGCGTGTGCTGTATCTATCTATAACGACGCGCTGTCCGTCCTTGAACCAAAATGATATAAAGGCCACCCCCCCCCCGCCCACGGTTTGACATTTTACGCACAACGGGTTGAAAAATGATGATACCCAGAAAAACCCATCGATAATATACTGCTGTAGGCGGCATTGCCATCCGGTAATGGGCTGACTTTTACACAAGTATAACGGGTGACGATCCATCAGTTACAAGAATCAATATGACAGGTGAACCAAAATGATCGATATTGCTATTGCTATTTCACAAGCCACTTTAAACCTTTCTGTATATTGTATCTCATTTTTTGTTATACAAACCAGTGCATATTTAATATCGTCACAGCAGGGGTTGATTTTCACCTTGAAAAAATTATAATGAGTCATCTTTTTAATTGCTTGTTGGTGTGATTGGGTAGTAGGAGGTGTGCAAGGGAAAAAGTAATTAAGCTTAAAAGGGCAAGCGCTGTATATATAATATATTATGTGTCAGTGCAGACTGTATATAGTAATTATAAATTTATACACCATATTATGCAGCTTTGACAAATTGTGGTTTAAATTATAAAGTAGGCCGATGCATGACGTACTAGACCCATTGCTGGTATTGTTTTATGGGAGACTTTTGGAGAGTCGGTCTTGAGTCAACAGCGCACGCGCAAACTATGGTTCCGCAATTGTGAGCATGCGCGCGTTGTATTGCGCGTGCGTGCGCGTGCGCTGTTGACTCAAGACCGACTCTCCAAAAGTCTCCCATTGATATGCAATAACCTGTGCCACCGACCGCGTTTTGTTCTTATTTTCCTCAAAACCTGGAAGCAATTTATTTTAATCTTCACCTCTAGAGAAACAGAGTAAAAAAAATTTCATAAAGCTCTCCGACGCGCCGCAACTCGATTTGCGACGCGTCCTAGCTGCGACGCGTCGCATCTATGCGGTGAGTCTATAGAGAAAGGATGCGTCTTAACTCTGCGACGCGTCGTAAGTGTTATGAAATCGGCCCCAGGATCTTCCTAACAAAAACACAACAAAAAACGGGGGGACGAAGAAAAAAACATGTATGGTGTAAGAAATTTGATAGTATCTTCAATTTTCCCTTTACCTGTTTTCATAGTTATCCCATCTGCTCCCAGAAACCTCACGCTGGTGCCTCCCGTCCTCTCGCAAAAGGCCAAGATCAGATGGTTGCCGGGCAACCCACGTGACAATCTGACCGACTATCTGATCGTGAACCGGGCCGACGGGAGCGACACTAAGACGGTCAGCCGGATCGACCCGGAGTACACGTCGTTCCTGCTGAAGGATCTTAAACCAGAAACCACGTATGTGGTGTACGTCAAGGCTGCCGCTGGTAACCAGGTCAGCAAAGGAAGCCCAACGTTAGAATTTACCACGCCGGTATCAGGTACGTGTTACCAACTGATGTTACTGTGGTTTTTTTTTCCTTTCGTTTTTACTGACTTTGATATTAATATTCTTTATTAAGTGTTCAATTCTATGGTGTGTTTCTATTATTTATTTTGGATCAACTAGTTAACTGGGAGTATACTATTATGAAAATACTTGTTGCCAGCAAACAAGACGTTCCCTTACCTTGATAGACATTTCTTTTCTAGAAAACGAATGTTCTAGTTGGCACATTTGACCAAACGTTTGCAAAATATTCAGTTTGTTTATAAAAAGTTTCCACTCAAAATCTAGCAGCTTTTCAAGCTTTCTTTTTAAAGAACCGTGGCAAAACATCCCGCAATTATTTGTCGGTTCGGCTTACGTTTCCAATAAATCAAACTTTTTTTGGAATATATTCTTCGTTCATGGCATTGATTGATCCTTGTATTTTCTCTAAGCTCGAATGGTTAAACTCGAGCTGTGACGTATCAAAGAAAAGGTTTCTTTTCTTGTTTGCTGCCACCAAGAATCCTCAAAGGTCTTGACATTTATATAAGGGCTTATTCTGATAAACCGACTACGGCTTAGATTTACACACGTGTGTACGGTAAGCCGATCTTAGCGACTTCCCATAGACTCATGTGTAATGTTAAGCCGCAGCCAGACAAATTGAAACACAGGTTAGGTTGGTTTCTAAAAGTTGTGTATTTAGTCTCAGAACGGTTCAACTTTGACCCACTGCACATGTACTGCACATTTACATATCAATACAGCAGCTGTCATTATCCTGATGCCGTTGCTAGGCAATAAGATCACGTGACTTTTACGCAGACCATCTGGTCTTCATCAGAGCAAAGTCAATACGTAGATATCATCCGATGGTATTGGCAAATTGCCAGATCGAAAAGTTCAACATACATTTCCACGAGTTGATTTAATTGATTCGGTATTCCATATGTGCGTTCGTTTAGCTTCCACGGGGTAGCACTGACCTGGGAATAGTCGTGTATACTGCACAAAACAAACGAGAGAGTGAGGGCGAGGTTGACTGGTGTCGACACGTGGAAGCTAAACGAACGCAGCCCTTGATGGCTGTGTAAGATGAGAGGATGAAAATTAACTTAATTGGTGACGGGTTGGATTTAATAAAATCTGCAAAAGCGAGTCAGGAGATTGCAGCTAAACCGTAGGCCATGTCTCAAATCTCTGGCTGCGAACGCAAATTACACACAAGTCTATGGAAACGGCTGCAGTCACTGGCTAGTGGCTGCCATAGGTGCGTGTGCAATTTGAAGCCGCAGTCAGAGATTTGGGACACTGCCGTATTTTCTTAATCTGTGTGCACTAACAGTAGGCCTACACTGGGTCACAATTTGGGGAGAAAAAGGTATTGTTTTGAGTCACTTTTCAGCATAAATTTGAATAAGTCATGCACAGAAAACTTGGTAAACTTGGTTGTGGGTGCATATGCACGTTCTAAGACTCTCCACTTTTCCTTTCTCTTTTGCACCGGTAGAGGGCCTACATCGCACTTTCACGACCAACGGGGCCGACCTGGTGATCGTTGGCATGGTGATGGCACTCTGGTTTGGCGCCCTCTCGCTGTTCATTCGCACCTGGAAGAAGAAGATGAGCAGTACCACAGTCACTACGTCCGCTGGCAGTCACGGGACTCCTATGCGCTTGCGCAGTCGTTACCGGAAGCCGTGGATGTGGTCGCAGAAGTACCGACTCGGCCGGGGCTATCCGGCCACGTGACGTAGATACTCAAACAACATTGTTGCTTTTCAGGTCAGAATGGTCTGGATCTATAACTCGAAGGAAGACGAAAATTTTCTCTTTTAAAAACATTCATCATCTAAAATTAATCTGAGCATTGTATTTTTCTCGAACCAATTGTACCCTTTGTACCTTCAAAATGTAGGTTTTCATTAAGAAAAGCTTGCAGAATCCACGATTTTCATTGCACAAACGTAATGACATCAGTGTAAACGTTGAAGTATTAGTGTTATGCACTTAAACCAGGCTTTAGGCTAGGCTTGCAACTTTTTTCGCTATACCGCCATTTGAGGCCCATAAAACGTAATGAAGGGATTGGGCCACATGACGAAGCTGAAGAAAGGCTCCAGCTTCGCCATTATTTCAAGCCCTTCATTTAGTTTAAGGGGTTTCGGAACGGCAACTCTGTCATTCATACGCTGAAAATAATAGATTGTGGTTTTCATTGAAGCTGAAGCCTTTTCAAACCGAGAATCTACTTCCGAACCGCAGCCAAACGCCTCTATTCTGATACGTTATTTTAGAGTAGATTAACGAAATGGAGCCGAAGCCTAAGCCCGAATCTCTGTTTCTTGAAAGTCCTTTGACCAAAAAAAATAAATATCGGTAGCAAAATAAATCCAAAGGCCCAAAGAGCATTATGCCGTAATATAACTGGCGCCCTCTTGTGGTGAATGCAAGTTAACTCTTCAAAATATTCTGGGCTTCATTTTTTATGTGCATATTTTCCCGCCTTTTTGTTTGCAGACGAATTAGGTGTACATCCGACCACCACTGAGACGAATTTCAGAGTGGATGCCGACAAGCCCATATTGTCACTGTTCGTCGTGCTTGGCCTCTGGGTTCTGCTGGTTCTCGTCTGCATCAAAAACTTTCGCATGTTGAAGAACCTCAGAGTCGACATCGTTCGGGCTCAGGTGGCCTAGCCTCACTCGAGGCCGACGTTGGTGGCGCTCTTGTGGACGAGGACATCTTGAATGCTTGATTACTCTCAATGCATGTCACCTCATTAACATGGCGTTGACTTTTCGATTGAGCGAATAATCAGGGATTTGAAATTGCAAGTTGTTATGGCAGTTAATGCTTGTGCGGCGTGAATTTCAGGTAAGGTTGAAAGAATGGCGTCCACATTTCAGAGATATTGTGTAGAAAAGTGATTATTACCAACGAATTTTCATAAGAAAATGCACGAAGCTCGAAGCCAAACGAAGAAATCTTGTTCACCAATGTGAAGTTAACATGCTACCTACATGGAATGAAAATGAAAGGTATACTAAGACTACCGCGCTTATTTCAAATTGAAATTTTGTTTTGAAAGTGCAGGACTTGGAGTCGATAATATCACAATGTTTTCAGGGAAGTTTTACATTAACTTCAACAAATAGAAACTGTCATCGTAAAGCAAGAAACATGTGATGAGTACCAGTCATTATAATATAAACATATTCAATATTGGCTGGTAATCTGCACCTCTTCGGCATTATTTTCAAATGAAACTTCACTGTGCCTATACGAGGGAATGAAGGATATGAAATTAACATTGAGTTCAGAGAGTGATCTTATGGGTTATGTGTGCTTGCAGTTTCGTAAAACCGTGGGTACGGTAGCATATTTGTGTCATCTTTTTGTATCTTACATATAATATTTTTATCACTGTGAACATGCAATGCATACCAGGTTGTATGCTGCCCTCAACGTTGATTTTGAGTTTGATACGGTGCCGCAACGAGAACAATAATGTTCTTTCTCTTTTGTTTTTAAAGACTACTGTAGAAACCAGTTAACAGATTAGAATAATAAAGAATTGTGAAATCTGTTCTCCCCGTTTTCTTCTCAGCATTAGCTAGGGTAGGGTTAGGGGGTTAGAATTAAGGGGCTAAGTTTGTACTCCTTAGTTATTGTTGAACGTCCAAGTGTTCAGTATTCCTAATAACTATTATTTAATAATATTGTTTTGTATTACTATGTCTATGAGGACAATCTTTGATGGATTTTATATATTGGATACAAATCGTTTTTTTTTTTTAAATTAAATACCGATCCGACGGCACGATATACCATTCGCCATTACTGCGGTGTCCCCTCCCGCCTTTGTGTGTGGCAACAAAAGAATTTACGCTCCACCCTACTTTATACAGCAGGGTGTACCTCCCCTCTATTGGCGAGCTATACAAGAACTTGATATAAAAGAGAAACCGATGGCCTTAAAGAAACTACTTGATGTAGGGTCACAGGGGGACTCCGTAATAATTATATCACGCACGAATATGAAGATTTTCATTAGCATACTAAGATTCCGTACTTATGAAACCATTACTCGGCCAATAGAGGACTAAGGGTGTTGGAACCAAAATTAAAAGTCACATTGGTTCAAGGGAAATTCCATTACCACATGATTGTTATGTACAATTAAAATCTTATTATAAGTTGTATAATAGTTTAAGGTAAGGTAAGCTTATTTATGTAAATTATTGACTAATTTACTTGTGTAAATAATCTTTAAATTATACTTATTAACTTTAAAACATGCATTTAAAACTTAATATCCCATCGCTGGAATTTCAATCTGATTATATATTGGGGGATAAAACAATGAGTTTTATTTTCAATTCAGAAAAATACATGTAAACAGGCGATAGGTGCGAGGTAAGTTTATTTCGCAGTTTGAAAAAAATGTCTCAATGGTTCCGGGTTGCCGTATCCGCGGAACAAGCTGGAACCCAAGCCAATGCCGCGTTGTTAAGAAACTGACGACTTTATACATGTATGTGTTTTCATTTTGAATTTCACATTTTTTTGTTGGATTCTTCAGTATTATGGACATAACGAGTTTGTAAATACTTAATACAGATAATAATAAAACTATTGCATTATTTATACAAACGAATGGCTCGATTCCCTTTTGAATACGTGGAGGAAACTGCAGGTGAATTAATGGAAGATCAAAATAATTAATTAATGAAACACTAAGAAAAAAAAACGTTGTGAGCATATCAAGTTGGGCCGATAAACTTTTAAATGGTATTTTTCTCTTGGTAAGGTTCTTTTGACAATTGCTTTTAAAAATGAATTTTGTACACTTTTGTGAATTCAGAATCATAAATTCGTGAACAAATGCATTAATGTCAGAAGTCAGGATGGCCGAGCGGTCTAAGGCGCTACGTTCAGGTCGTAGTCTACTCTGTAGGCGTGGGTTCGAATCCCACTCCTGACAATTTAGGTTTTATTTTAGTAAAATGATATATTGGTGAGCATTTGAAATCAAAACATTCTCAAAAGAATGTAGTCAGGATGGCCGAGCGGTCTAAGGCGCTACGTTCAGGTCGTAGTCTACTCTGTAGGCGTGGGTTCGAATCCCACTCCTGACAATTTAGGTTTTATTTTAGTAAAATGATATATTGGTTAAAATTTGAAATCAAAACATTCGCAATTTAGGTTTTATTTTATTAAAATAAGATATTGGTGAGAATTTGAAATCAAAACATTTGCAAAAGAATGTAGTTTCTTCTGACCATGTAGTCAGGATGGCCGAGCGGTCTAAGGCGCTACGTTCAGGTCGTAGTCTACTCTGTAGGCGTGGGTTCGAATCCCACTCCTGACAATGTACTTTCATTTTAGTAAAATAAGATATTGGTGAACATTTGAAATCAAAACATTTGCAAAAGAACGTAGATTTTTGTGACCATGTGGTCAGGATGGCCGAGCGGTCTAAGGCGCTACGTTCAGGTCGTAGTCTACTCTGTAGGCGTGGGTTCGAATCCCACTCCTGACAATTTAGATTTTATTTTATCAAAATGATATATTGGTGAACATTTGAAATCAAAACATTCTCAAAAGAATGTAGTCAGGATGGCCGAGCGGTCTAAGGCGCTACGTTCAGGTCGTAGTCTACTCTGTAGGCGTGGGTTCGAATCCCACTCCTGACAATTTAGGTTTTATTTTAGTAAAATTATATATTGGTTAAAATTTGAAATCAAAACATTCGCAAAAGAACGTAGATTTTGTGACCATGTAGTCTGGATGGCCGAGCGGACTAACGTGCTACGTTCAGGTCGTAGTCTACTCTGTAGGCGTGGGTTCGAATCCCACTCCTGACAATTTAGGTTTTATTTTAGTAAAATGATATATTGGTGAGCATTTGAAATCAAAACATTCTCAAAAGAATGTAGTCAGGATGGCCGAGCGGTCTAAGGCGCTACGTTCAGGTCGTAGTCTACTCTGTAGGCGTGGGTTCGAATCCCACTCCTGACAATTTAGGTTTTATTTTAGTAAAATGATATATTGGTGAACATTTGAAAATAAGATATTGGTGAAAATTTGAAATCAAAACATTTGCAAAAGAACGTAGATTTTTGTGACCATGTGGTCAGGATGGCCGAGCGGTCTAAGGCGCTACGTTCAGGTCGTAGTCTACTCTGTAGGCGTGGGTTCGAATCCCACTCCTGACAATTTAGGTTTTATTTTATCAAAATGATATATTGGTGAACATTTGAAATCAAAACATTCTCAAAAGAATGTAGTCAGGATGGCCGAGCGTTCTAAGGCGCTACGTTCAGGTCGTAGTCTACTCTGTAGGCGTGGGTTCGAATCCCACTCCTGACAATTTAGGTTTTATTTCAGTAAAATGATATATTGGTGAGCATTTGAAATCAAAACATTCTCAAAAGAATGTAGTCAGGATGGCCGAGCGTTCTAAGGCGCTACGTTCAGGTCGTAGTCTACTCTGTAGGCGTGGGTTCGAATCCCAATCCTGACAATGTATTTTTGATTTTATTAAAATAAGATATTGGTGAGAATTTGAAATCAAAACATTTGCAAAAGAATGTAGTTTCTTCTGACCATGTAGTCAGGATGGCCGAGCGGTCTAAGGCGCTACGTTCAGGTCGTAGTCTACTCTGTAGGCGTGGGTTCGAATCCCACTTCTGACAATTTATTTTTTATTTTAGTAAAATGATATATTGGTGAACATTTGAAATCAAAACATTCTCAAAAGAATGTAGTCAGGATGGCCGAGCGGTCTAAGGCGCTACGTTCAGGTCGTAGTCTACTCTGTAGGCGTGGGTTCGAATCCCACTCCTGACAATTTAGGTTTTATTTTAGTAAAATGATATATTGGTGAAAAATTGAAATCAAAATATTTGCAAAAGAACGTAGATTTTTGTGACCATGTAGTCAGGATGGCCGAGCGGTCTAAGGCGCTACGTTCAGTTCGTAGTCTACTCTGTAGGCGTGGGTTCGAATCCCACTCCTGACAATTTAGTTTTTATTTTTAGTACAATAAATTATATTGGTGAATATTGAAATCAAATCATTCGCAAAAGAACAGAGTTTGCTCTTCCCCATGTAGTCAGGATGGCCGAGCGGTCTAAGGCGCTACGTTCAGGTCGTAGTCTACTCTGTAGGCGTGGGTTCGAATCCCACTCCTGACAATCTGATTTTTTATTTTAGTAAAATAAGATATTGGTGAAAATTTGAAATCAAAACATTTGCAAAAGAACGCAGTTTGTTTAGTACCATGTGGTCAGGATGGCCGAGCGGTCTAAGGCGCTACGTTCAGGTCGTAGTCTACTCTGTAGGCGTGGGTTCGAATCCCACTCCTGACAATATGTTTTTTATTTTATTAAAATAAGATATTGGTGAAAATTTGAAATCAAAACATTTGCAAAAGAACGCAGTTTTTTGATACCATGTAGTCAGGATGGCCGAGCGGTCTAAGGCGCTACGTTCAGGTCGTAGTCTACTCTGTAGGCGTGGGTTCGAATCCTACTCCTGACAATGTGTTTTTTATTTTATTAAAATAAGATATAGGTGAAAATTTGAAATCAAAAAATTTGCAAAAGGACGTAGTATTTGTGAAGATGTAGTCAGGATGGCCGAGCGGTCTAAGGCGCTACGTTCAGGTCGTAGTCTACTCTGTAGGCGTGGGTTCGAATCCTACTACTGAGAATTTAGGTTTCATTTTAGTAAAATTATATATTGGTGAAAATTTGAAATCAAAACATTTGCAAAAGAACGTAGTTTTTGTTACCATGTAGTCAGGATGGCCGAGCGGTCTAAGGCGCTACGTTCAGGTCGTAGTCTACTCTGTAGGCGTGGGTTCGAATCCCACTCCTGACAACACAAATTTTTATTGCACAGAGTAGTAGTTTTCAAAATCATTCATTAATTATCTATCATTCGTTTCGAAGTGATTCTAAGTAAAGACAATGGATTTCAGAGAGGATTTTGTAATGACGTCATCAGTGTATTCAGTTGAAGAGGGAAATCGATTTGTTATTGTTCCCGCCCTACATAGCGGGCCAGGTGCATCGGATCTGGCGAATGAGAGAAAATCGATTCTTACCAAAAATTTCCAATTTTCCGCACGTTATTCGTTCCAGACAATGATGAATGCAAATGATTGTAAATCATCAATTGTGCACGTACACTGTATATGATCATGAAAGCCCATTGTTTGGCGCATAGTATGTTGCCGTTTGGGCGTCAAAAGGCCTTGTAATGTACTGTGTAATTTATGCAGTTTAGTCGATCGAAGAATGTTGCCATACTAACCACAGCCTTCCTCGTAGTAACACCGGCAGATTAGGGATATTCAGCACTAGATGTGAATTTGTAGGCCTGTCTGGAACTTGCAGTTTAAATTCTTAATCGCCATTGAAGGATTTTACCAGCGTAGTTTTCAGTCAGTCTGCCGTCACGGGGAATGGCTGACGGTAACAGAATGCCGGTGTGTCTCGCTCAAGCTAGGAGTTGCAGAGTTTTGTCCTGGTTTCACGATGCCGAGCAGAAATTGTGAGAGGAGACTGGAATCTGACAGCATGAGGGTGCATTGGTTGTTGGTAGCCGTTGTGGCACTTGTGTCGTTCTCTCCGTTTTCGTCGCAGACCGGTAAGTTGATTTTCGACTGTGAATTTTGATTATGTAAGAGGAACGACACTGAAGGCCGTGTTGAAACTCATGGTGAAATTTTAGGCTATTCATGGTGAACTCATATCTCATAATTGTGGACAAGTGATTCCCACAACTATAAAGGAAAGAACAAGTTGTTTCAGTGAAGTTATAGGAAAGGAAAGCAATTTTTATAGCTTCTACTGCTCCCAAACGATATTTTTGACATTTTTCAGCAAATGTTCCCGGGTCCTTAAACTTTAGATTGAAGAAATTTCTCCAAGTATTTCAGTGAAAAGGTACAATGTTTTAGAAACCACTTGTCCTTTCCTTTATAGTTTCAGGAACCACTTAAATATAGGGAAATTCTAAAGGTGTATTGGTCCCACAAGGTTTTCACGAAAGTATTTTTATAATTATAAGGGACATTCGCTAGAGATTTCAACCCAGGAAAGTTATTCTGGTTCAAATGGGAGCGATTTTAATTCTGATCTTCGGAGAGTTATTCATTAATAGTATATACACAAGAACAAAGCCATGTCTCAACAAGGATATAAATTCAGGTATGGGTGAAAAGGAATAAATGAGAGGGATTGTTTGCAGTACCGCCATGTATAACTCAGTATAATCTGGGGCCAATTGCAAAGAGCTCCTTAACAAAAAAAAATGCTTAGCACAAAAATAGCTTGCCCAATCAAATAAATCACCATTGAAAATTCCATTTGATATTCATGGTCAGCGAACAACAGCCAAAGAACAATCACAAGTGATACACAACACATGGACATTTGGTTGTTAATCCTGTTTTACTAAGACAGAAATGTCATGATTAGCGAATTTTTTTGCTAAGCAGCTCTATGAAATTGGCCCATTGTGCTGAGGACAACCGATTAGACTCAACGTTTCGCAGCAGTATACTCCTTTCGTCGTCAGGAAACTGTCATTGTAAAAATGTGTTCCCATTTTCGACGCTGTTTGAACTACACTTTAAGTCTCATAATGAGGCGGCATATTTTGCCAAAATGTCACCAGCCGTAAATTTTGAAATAGGAAAGGTGGGCGAATCGCCTAAATTCACGGTCCATTCCGGGCTGATTGGAATTATAAATTTGAAAGGAATTGTTGTTTCCCTTTGTGGTAATTTTTCTTATTTTAACATTTTTCAGATTCTCCAACGGGAAGTGCTCTTAATGCCGGACATACAACGCTCGCTCCATCAACACTGAATGCTACTGGGCTAGAACCTAATCAAACAACAGTGCAGACGACACCAAGCACAGTGCAGACGACAGTTACAACGAACTCTTCAGAATTAGCGGGAAACCAATCCCATAGCCAGAATGGCTCTACTCCGTCTAGCTCTACCGAAGGGTTCCAAGCAACCTCGTCACAGCCAGTATCGCAGACGACGGCGTTCACCAATCAGACGACAACTCAGAGCGTGTCACATCAAATAACGGGATATAATGCAACAACACCACTGTCCACTTCACGGACAAACTTCAGCAGCGGACCTACGACCATAGCTACAAATGTGACATCTCCGGCGGGAAATGGTTCAACCGTTACTCACCAGACTTCAATTTCCACAGCTACTACGGAAGTCACTTCGTTGACGACGAGGAACGATTCCGAGGGCCAAACCTTTGCGCCAACACCTGAAAACAAGAGCAACGTAACTGGAATCACAGTTACAAGCAGCCCCCCACTGGATGCAAACGCCACAGTTGCTAGTGCTCAAAGTCCAGCGACTCAAAATGAAACAGTCACACCGTCAAGGACGGACAATGCAACCGTGTCTCATGATTTATCTCAAACCGAGATCAGAAATGCAACGACAGGAGTACCGACATCAGATGACCCAAGCAACACACGAGAAATAACATCGAATTCACCCGCGGGCAGCAACACTTTGCAACCGAATTCGACATTCACTTCACAGAGAAACCATAACGAAACGACAACAGTGTCGACAGTGTCGAGTGACAGTGTCAACAGCACGCAAGGGGGGACATCTTTGAATCCTCTTGCTGCATCCACTAATGACCCTACTCATGAAAGCACCCAACTGCCGAGTTTGACGTCGCCAAAGCACTTTGGGTCAACAACGGCGTCAGGTAATCTCAACAGCACTCAACAAGAAACATCTTCAAATCCACTGACAACGCTTACTGACAAGATCGCAAATTCCTCATCGCAAAGAAACGATGAATCCACAACAACGTCGTCCACATCGAAAGATACCAACAGCACTCACCACGAATCAACTCCCAGTCAACTATCCACACCCAGTCCACTAGATGTAAGCACTTTGTTTCCAAATTCCACATTAACATTACCGATTCAAAATATATCGACAACAATGTCGATGGATACCAACAGCACTGCACATGAAACAACTCCCAGTCAAGTAGCCTCACCCAGTCCACTTGACAATAGCACTTTTCTTCCAAACACCTCATCCACAACAGTATCGGCAACATCAACTGATTTCAACAGCACTCAGAATAAGACATCTTCCAATCCACTACCCACAACCACTAACGAACCTCTTGACAACAGCACTTTCGTACCAAATTTCACATTCACATTACCGAATCAAAATGTATCAACAACAGTATCGATAACATCAACTGATTTCAACAGCACTCAGAATGAGACATCTTCCAATACACTAGCCACACCCACTGACGAACCTCTTGACAACAGCACTTTGGTACCAAATTCCACATTCACATTACCGAATCAAAATGTATCTACAACAGTATCGACAACATCAACATATTTCAACAGCACTCAGAATGAGACATCTTCCAATCCACTAGCCACACCCACTAGCAAACCTCTTGACAACAGCACTTTGGTACCAAATTCCTCACTCACATCACTGAATCAAAATGTATCGACGACAGTTTCAACAATATCAACTGATTTCATGAGCACTCAGAATGAGACTTCTTCCAATCCACTAGCCACACCCACTAACGAACCTCTTGGCAATAATTCCACATTCCCATTACCGAATCAAAATATATCGACGACAGTGTCAACAACATCAACATATTTCAACAGCACTCAGAATGAGACATCTTCCAATCCACTAGCCATATCCACTAATGAACCTCTTGGCAATAGCACATTGTTACCAAATTCCACATTCACAACACCAAATCGAAATGAATCGACGACAATGTCAACAATATCAACTTATTTCAACAGCACTCAGAATGAGACAACTTCCAATCCACTAGCCACACCCACTAGCAAACCTCTTGACAACAGCACTTTGGTACCAAATTTCACAATTCCATTACCGAATCAAAATGTATCGACGACAGTGTCGACAATATCAACTGATTTCAACAGCACTCAGAATGAGACATTTTCCAATCCACTAGCCACAACCACTAACGAACCTCTTGGCAATAGCGCAGTGTTACCCAATTCCACATTCACATCACCGAATCAAAATATATCGACAACAATGTCGATGGATAATACCAACAGCACTGAACATGAAACAACTCCAAGTCAACTAGCCACACCCAGTCCAGTTGGCAATAGCACTGTTCTTCCAAACACCTCATCCACAACAGTATCGACAACATCATCTGGTTTCAACAGCACTCAGAATGAGACATCTTCCAATCCACTAGCCACACCCACTAACGAACCTCTTGGCAATAGCACATTGTTACCAAATTCCACATTCACATCACCAAATCAAAATGTATCGACGACAGTGTCGACAATATCAACTGATTTCAACAGCACTCAGAATGAGACATCTTCCAATCCACTAGCCACACCCACTAACGAACCTCTTGTCAATAGTACTCTGGTACCAAATTCCACATTCCCATTACCAAATCAAAATATATCGACGACAGTATCGATAACATCGATTGGTTCTAACACAACTCATAATGAGACATCTTCTAATCCACTAGCCACAACCACTAACGAACCTCTTGGCAATAGCACTCTGCTACCAAATTTCACTTTCCCATTACCGAATCAAAATCTATCAACCACAGTGTCAACAATATTAACTGATTTCAACAGCACTCAGAATGAGACATCTTCCAATCCACTAGCCACATCCACTAACGAACCTCTTGGCAATAGCACATTGTTACCAAATTCCACATTTACAACACCAAATCGAAATGAATCGACAACAGTGTCAACAACATCAACTGATTTCAACAGCGATCAGAATGAGACATCTTCTAATCCACTAGCAACACCCACTAACGAACCTCTTGGCAACAGTACTTTGCTTCCAAATCCCATATTCCCATTACCGAATCAAAATATATCGACAACAGTGTCGACAACATCAACTGATTTCAACAGAACTCAACAGACCGCAACATCAACTCCAACTGCCATAAATGTTTCATCCGCGTTGCCGGAGTATAACGCATCGTCCACTGTATCGCCTCCAAGCGGTGCCAACAACACTTATCAACAAACATCACGGCGTCCACTATCCACAATCGGTAACGAAATCCACAATTCGTCGTCCACATTGCCGGAGCACAATGTATCAACAACAGCATCGACATCAAAGGACAGTAACATGGACACAGATTGGAGTGCACAAACAACGACAAGTATCAGATCGACGAACGACAGTTCTTTGTTCCAAAATGCAACAGTCACAGCTGGAAACAATGTGTCGACTACATTGTCTTCCTCAGATAACCTGAACAATACTCAGCACCCAACAACATTGAATCCACTAGCCTCAACCAGTGATAGCCCTTCGACTTCAAATTTGACATTCACACTGCCGGAGCACAACATATCCACAACCGTGTCAACAACATTTGATAACGTCAGCGATTCTGAATACTCAACAACCTGGGATCCACTAGCCTCAACCGATGATGGGATAATTAGTGATAACTCTTCGACTCCAAATTCGTCATTTACATTGCCGGAATACAACATGTCGACATCAGTGTCGACATTCGATAACGTCAGCGATTCTGAATACTCAACAACCTGGGATTCACTAGCTTCAACTGATGGCTGGATAAATAGTGAGAGCACTCCGATTCCAAATTCGACATTTACATTGCCGGAATACAACATGTCGACAACAGAGTCGACATTAATAAACGGTAGCAATACTCAACACCCAGTAACCTCAGAAACACCAGTTTCATCCGGTAATGACACGAATGATGGAGGTACTCTACCGAATTCAACGCTCACACTTCCAAATATGAATGTGTCGGTAACAGTGTCGACAAGTGTTGAAAACATTAATACAACTCAACTTCCTACGACACGGAATCCATCAGTAACACCCATCAATGAAACAGATGACAATACTACATCAGCACTGGTGTCGATCAGTAATGACGCAACAACTTCAACAGTGTCGCTGACCTCTACGGCTGGAATAGAAACAACTGCGAGTTTTCAGAGCCAAGCGAAGTCGTTCGACGGCGTTCTTCGAATTGTGTCGTTGAACGGCATCGAGGCCGTCTATAACTCATCTCTGGATGACCCAGGCAGTCCGTTCTACCGAGAGCTCAAAGCAGAAGTTGAAGGATTCGTAAGTATCTCTTCAATTCAGTGTCTTTGTTTTGAACTTTCTTGGACAAAAAATTACATCAAACGAAACAAAGCTACAAATGGAAATTACATAACAAATATCATTCGCACTTTTAATGAAGAAAAATAATTTCATGGAACAAACAGTTAGCTTTGAGATAATCGTCCTTGCTCGTTTTTGATTTTCTGAAATCGTTGATTAAGAAATAATTTTAGCGTATATTGAAACAAATGTTATAATCACACAAATATTTTCCCTTTGTCAGAGGCACAGAAAGGTGAGTGCTTTAGTTACTTCAAAACTATAAGCAAGCATCGAGCTGAAGTTTGGCTGCTTCAAATTAGTTGAGATTAATCATAAATGACTCATCTTATCCACCACTCAGTAATAAACATCTAATATTCTCGTCTGCTCGACTCTAGATCGACGGCATGTACACCACGCTCCCCCAGACGAGGAGCGATTACCTAGGCTCGACAGTGCGAGGTTTTAGAAGCGGAAGCGTCATTGTAGATTTCGGCGCTCTGCTGACACCGACATCGACAGTCACTGAGGAGGATCTGTCGGCCATTACAACGACGGCATTGGAATCGACCAATGGTACCGTAGCCGGAACATCCATAGCTGTCGACCCTACTGCAACTACATTCACACGTACGTGAAGTATTCATTTGTTTGTTTGTTTTGCTAATTACCGCCAACAATTAACAAAATCGATATAATCCTTATCGATTGAAGAACAGATTCAACATATTAATTTACTTGACAGCTGCTACAGTGATTCTTCCATTGTTCTCGATGTCCAATAGAATCGGGCTTATCGTATGGCTGTGTCCCAAATTCTCTGGCTACGACCGCAAATAACACACAAGTTATTTGGCTGCAGAAATGGCTGCAGTCACTGGCTTGTGACTGTCATAGGTACATGCCTTATTTTGCAGCCGCAGCCAGAGAATTGGGACACGGCCTAAGCTGTGTAACCTTCACAGAGTATTACGACTCTCTGCTTAGCACAAAACCGAAGTTCTGCTCAGCCAACAGAGTTAGTTGTCAGATTATCATAATGATTGTGCACGGTATTCAGTCGGTGTTTGCTTATACAGGGTAAATGTGCGGTAAGCGTAATTTTATTGGCGGTATCGGTTGATAGCGTCGAGGTACAGGACATCAAACACAGTGTGCTGCCTCATTTGATCCAGAATCTTTGTTGAAGCTTTCTTTCTTTTCCTTTCCTATTATCATTACCCTAAATTTCTTTAGCTCTTTCCAAAATCCTTTGCAGACGTTTAACTAAGACAATAATTATCATAAAACCCTCGAATTGTATTTTTACTCCGTGGAACTAAATCTTTTTAGCTACGAACGAATGCGAGTTAGGAATCGACGACTGTTCTGTAAATGCTGTTTGTGAAGATCTGGGAGCAGATGGCTTCACGTGCCACTGTCTGGAGGGAACAACAGATGTCCAGGCCGATCGACCAGGACGCGAATGCATATACCGTGAGTATGGTTTCACCTGTGGCTATTTCATGCATGAAAATTTACATGGCATTTTCCATTAGGTTTTGAATTAACAATTTTTTCTCGACGATCCGAAGAACGGGCGATTGCAAATACCAGTGCGCCCCCAAGAGTTTGCAATGTGTTGACCAATCACAACGCGGAATCTGTCGACGCTTTCTATAATTTATGTGCATTTGGTCGAAAAATTCCGCGCATTGTGATTGGCCAACGCGTTGCAAACTCCTGGGGCCAATTTAATAAAACTGTTAAGCACAAAAATTTGCTAAGCATGACATTTTTGTCTTAAAGGTAACATCATACTTCGGTTTTTGTCAAAGAAAAAACAGATTCGTGGGCACAAATATCAATAATATATTTTATTTTGGCGAGACATTTTTGTGTTAAGCAAATTTGTGTGCTTAACAGTTTTATGAAATTGGCCCCTGAAGGCGCACTATTTGAAATCGCCCCTGTTACACTGTTAGCAATTTTCAGAATGAAAGAAAACTAGTGAAAATTGGCTTGGTGCATTGTCTCTATGTACAGCTACTACCACACCAGGGACAGCACAACCGAGTACGGGGCCAACGAGTTCAGCCACGGTTGTTACCAGAGAGAGTTCCACTAAAGATTCCGGTACAACCAAGAAGATAGCAACCACTACGGACGAAGATGAGGATGAGGAAGACAGTGATGGAGACATTCCTATGTGGAGTGAGTTTTAGTTCAGAATCTTCCTAAACCGTAATGACTGCTCGGTGCATCTTTAACAGCACTCCTTTAGGATTGTGTATAAAGCAACATTCAAAATACGTGTTTCGGCGAATGCCAAAAGCTTTATTTTTCTCAAAACTCAAGACATTTCTGAGCAAATTTTATTTGATTTACTAGAGGTAAACGTTCACCAAACGGTGCCCATTTGATTTGATTATTCCTTGATGAGACCACGATGAACGATCTTTCAATCCCCAGTTTTATTTTCTTTTATTCGCTTTTCTTTTTGGAAATTTGAGAAAACTAAAAATGTACCCAGATGCTGTGCAACAACGTACACGAATGAAGAAAAATCCTAGATATCCTCTTTGACATTTCCTATCATTCTAATTATGAAATTTTGTATAGACTGCCTTGTCCTGTAAGTAAAATACAGTAGGCCTACATGTAACCATGCAGTAATAATGCATTGGTGCAAACTTCTTCGAATTGTGGTTCTTATAAGTCATATCAAATGTTTTATAGATTGTCTTGTTGTGCACCTATAATATCTGTAACTGTGCAATTAGATATTGGTTCTAATGCTTGATTTTTTACCGGTTACAGAGGGCTGGCAGATCGGGTTGTTTGTGCTTGGAATCACCGTTGGGATTCTTATCGTTGCCGCTATTCTCTACAGACTCGGCAAGCTCCGTAACCGGTTCAAAGCCAGAGCCGTCAGGTATGGACTTTAGAAACTACACCCCGTAACAATTTAGATTCTGACGCCAGCCAAAGCTGTTGCTAGCAGGCAACATGTCGTCCACTCGTGTTCGACAGAATGCCGGGCTATAACATTTTGCTCAGTTTTAGCCACCTCCTTCAGGTGCCATTTTCACGGCCCTGCTTAGCACGAAAATTTGCTAACCATGAAATATCTGTCTTAATAAAAACAGGATTAACTAACCAAATTTCCATGTGGTGCGTATCGCTTGTGATTGTTCTTTCGCTGTTGTTCGCATGGCCATGAATGTCAAATGGATTTTTCATGGTGTTTTGTTTTATTGTGCAAGACATTATTTTTTGTGCTAAGCAATTTATTGGGCTTAGCAGCTCCATGATATTGGCCTTGGACCGTTGATACCTCTCCTGACCACGGACGTGTTACATTTATCTGACTTGTTCCCAAAGATGGCGTCCGAAATAGCGCCCCCTCTTGACCAAAATAAAGTCCATTAAGTATCAAAGAATGTCATGATAAGCAAAACAGTTACAAATCGAATGTGTGAAACTTAAACCATAATAACACACATTTTAAGTGCCGGTTTAGAGAGAGTTACGTTCCTGAGACCAGCTAGTTTTTGGAGTACGTAATTATTCTAAGATCTTGTTTTTTTTTTGTTTGTTTGTTTGTTTTTTTTTCAGGCGAAACGAAGAGACCCAATCAGAGAGGGCATACCTGGACCGTAGCTGGAGCTTCATGTACCGCAGGCAAGACGGGGAAGGAACGCCCGATCCCGCCGAGTACACGGACGGCGGCGCCGGTGGAGGATCGACTCCATCTGTGACGCCAAGTGCTCCACCCTTAGAAGAGGGTGTGTAAAAATCCGATGTTTTCAATAAGCCATCATTTGTAGAGAAGAGATGAATAATCATAATATAACATGATATGCCAATGAAATACTAGCTGGAAAGAAGCACAGATCCAAACTCGATATACCATTGGAATGAGATGGAGCCAACGTTTCTGTTCTAGACACGCGCTTGCATGAAGGGTATAGGCCTATTTATATGCCTCTTGAGACCCAAGCCATTGGGACAAGCTGAAATGTATAGCCATGAACTGGTTATCACGAATGTAACGACAAGAATGTTTTTGTCAGAAGACAGGAGAGTAAGGGAAATGAATTGGGCTTTCAAACTAAGTCAAATGGAAGTTTATTTAGTGCGGTTTACCCATAGACATAAAATACCCTGGGTTATTTATTATGTCTAGGGTTTACCCTTCTGAAGGGTAGTGAGTTTGCTGCCACCATGCGTCTCAACATTCACCCCCTTGAAGGCCCTACATCAGCCCTCACACGACGCTAAAAAAAAACTCTCAACCAGTGAGAAATTCTCTCATGGTTGCGAAATCTTACAAAAGTGTAATCGTGTGAAAGGACACCAATGCTTGAGAGTGACCGACGTCCCTGGTGAATCCTTGAGAGATTTTGACCGAGGTCCAGACCCATGAGAGAATTTTTCAATTGGAGTCTTTGAGCGTCGTGTGAAAAGGCCTTTAGATACCGCACAATACAAGACCCAACATGAGCTGAGTATTAATGTGCTTTTGCTCTCCTTCCTTTTAGCAGGCGATGCTTCCGTGACGACCGACATGAGCGACACAGGGGTACAGACGGACCCCCTCCCAGGGGATAATCCAGCCCAACGTGTAGATGGTGACGGCGGGAATGAGCCGGTTGATAACGCGGCCCAGCCAGGCTCATCCTCGGCACAGGTAGGTTTCTTAATGTCCATATTCACAGATAATGAACACAGTGCGACACACCTTGGGTTGATTTCACGAAGTCCTGCAATCGATCGTAACTCGAGTTACGAAGGATAACCCATCGTAGCGGGCCTATCCCATGTAGGGCTTCAATGCATCATCAGTCCTAAGATTGATAGTAAGTTACGAAGAGTTTGGTGAAATCGACCCCGAACATGGGCGATTGGCAACAGTGCGCCTCCAAGAGTTTGCAATGCGTTGGCCAATCACAACGCGCCGAATCATTTCTAGATGGTCGACTTTTTCAGTACATTGTGATTGGCCAACGCGTTTAGTCTTGAAGACGCACTTATAATGATAAATTGCCCGCATTATAAGTACAGTTTTTATCATTATCATATCATGACTTTGAAGAACCAAAAAGCAAGGTTTTCGTCTGAAAATCCAACATTGGCGCAATTTTTGACAATGTTTGTGTTCACACAGGACTCCACGGTGGTATCAGTGGAGGATCAGCCTGACACGGGAGAAACGAAGACCGACACGGAGGAAACAAAGAACGAAAACGAATCGGTGAGTGCAATAAAATCATTATTGGGACCAGGGGCCGATTTCACTAACGCTTTGCGATCATCGTAAAGCCCAAATCCATCGCTACACAAAAAATCGACAGCTACTTTGCGTAGCAATTTTCCGTTTAGCGATGAATTTGGGCTTTACGATGATCGCAAAGCGTTAGTGAAATCGGCCCCTGAGGCCCGTGTCATAAGAAGCAAATTTACTGGCATCTCGAAGCAGTATGTCTTGCTTAAGGACATTGCCACCTCCGTTCCAGTGCATGTATACACGAGACAACCTCGAACCCATACGGCTGATTCAGAACAAATATCTTACATTCCGCGGCGCACTTCTTATCTTATTGAGTAGGCTAGCTACACCCATCCAGTGTTACAAAGTGTTTTAAAGGTAGTATCATACTTTAGTTTTTGTCAAAGAAATGCAGATTCTTGAGCAAAAATATCAAGGACGATACAGTAACAGTCATCTGTGAAAATTTCAGTCCCATACGGTGTCCACTTTTTGAGAAAACATTGAAAAACGGCCACAGTATTTCTTAAGTCTTTTCTCTTTTATTTTTGATCTTTTAAAAGATCAAAAAGATTTTCAGTCGTTGTTTTACCAATTTCTGGATAAATACACCATTTCAGGCGGAACAATTTTAACGGTATGTTTCTGCCACCACCATCTTCATACCCTGTAAGTTATAGGTGAATCTGTGAAAATGTCTGCTTTGGTATGTTACCAAAGTATGATACTAACTTTAAGGTTTCAAAGCAATTATGTGTGCATGACTGACTCGGCCAACTCGCAATATATGCTAAAGAGTTGATGGGATTCAACATAAATAAATGTCCCACTTTTCATTTTATTTCTGCAGACATATGATGGATGCATTGTGATGTAAAGGCAAGATAGGCCTACCGCCCGAAAGCCAACAAATCCTGAGAATTAAGGAGAAACAACGAGACTACTCTACTGTACAGACAGTAATCTTAAATCAGTTTATTCAATAATCAAACCAATTTGTTTTGTTTTTAACGTAAAGGCATGTAAATAATTATTGCAATAACATTGTTTATCTCAAAGAGAGAACATCATTTTGGACAAAAAAGTCTTCAATTTATTATTATTTTGTACATTATTTTGGTTTTATTGCCATTTTCAAACTTCATATCAAGGTGTAATAAAAAATTTAGCATATTCTTGCCTTTAAGAAGCTATAATTATTTTCATGAAATAAGAATTATTAAATGAGAATCAAATTATTAATTTTTATGACAAAATAATATTTGTAGTGAAAACATTATTTTACTCTGCCAAACGATGCCAAAGATATAGAATAGTAAATGGGTTTGAATTATGCACTTCTGTGTTTGATCCTGAAATTTTCAAATGAATTAATTTTTATAGCTTAAAGAGCAATGCACTTGTTTTCTTGTTTAAGAGAAACGGTATTTTGTGGGAATCAAAGAAGTTTAATTTTTTCAATGTCTTTATGTTATTGGAAGTCAAAGCAAATTTTTAAACAGATTTGCTAAGGATTCTGTTGTATAATGTTAAAATTGCGGTGGTCGCAAGCTATTGGCGGGATGTGAACAAGATCGATTTCGAGCTGAAACATTGCAAATAAAAGAAAATGATCTTAGGCTATTACTTTTGTGTAATTTTAATAAGTAATCATTACCTTTTTTGCTTTGCTATTTGGTTATGTCGCTATTTTGCTGCCGAAATATATTTTAATAAAAGTTCAATTATATGATTTGAATCAAACTGGCTTAGTCGTGACCATCTTACTGGGTTTTTTTCATTCAGTGATATCCTCGTAGATAAATACGTTTTGCGAATTAAATGCAGAACGAATAAAAGAAAAGAAAAAACGAAAGAATAACGATGTCCCCGTCCCAGTTGTATTTCATGCTTTGAATGACTGACCATGGAAAAAAAATTCAACAGTTCATGGACATTATATTTTTTTTGTACTGCGTCCACGCCAGGCCACAATAAGGGTCCACCCAAGTAAATAGTCCCAAAATAAAATGAGAGAGTTCTGTGAGCCATGAAATTGAGGGATTGAAGAAATTGGGCACTGGGCATCTTACCTGGACTATTGGCTTCCATTTGTGACAATTTTTGATGCAATTGGGTGAGAAAGTGCGTATATTTAAGCCGCTTTGCAGAGGGATGGTTTTTTTGTTATGGCTTCTTTGACTGGAGTGACCCATATCTTGTTTTAGGGGTGGTCAGCTGAGAATGAGAATATCTCAAAATTTCAATGATCAACCCACCATAAAATGAAAAGAAAATGAAAGATGACATGTTCATCATCATTTTTCTGTGCAACATGAACACCTGTAAGAGTTCTAAGTATGTTTAAATGATTTTTGAAGAATTAGGACTTACCACTGTTGTCGAGTCCATGGGAGTTTATTTACTTGGGTGCAACCCAAAATCCCAGGCCACAATAATTATTCTGAAGCTCTGACCACAAGAGGGCGCTGTTCAAGATTACTCATTCTATTTCTAAACAAAATTCGGCACAATGTAGTTCGGGATTCCCAATTTTTATGCAACTGTGGTGCAATAACATAATTAATGATACATAATTACTCCGTTTGCACGAGGACTTGTTAATGTTACTCAAGGGTTGTACAGAGAGAGGAAAAGAGGAGAGCTAGGTATGTTTCAAATTTGGAGAGAATTTTTCTTTTTTAGATGGAATGAAAATTTAGTGAACAGTGATTGTGTGCTGTGCTAGCGTAAGTTGTTGATTTTCCATATTGACAGTTTTGGACATCATAATGAAATCGCTTGCTCTTTTTTTCTATTTCAAAGTGCCTTTTGATGATTGTGCAATGTCAGTCAAGTGTACTTAGTTCTAAGAGAAAAGTTCTAGAAAGTAGTACTACTACTAGGAGCTAGGAGTTGCAATAAATAATGATAATCGTAACACCCAGGCGCCTTTGCCTTTGCGTTGGCCTGACTAAATTACTGAATTTGGCATGTTGTTGTTGGGACACGGGTGAAAGAATTCCACTGACGGCCATCACTATTGCGCAAACCTATGGGACCAACAGAGGGAAAATGGCTACCACTGCATTCAAAGTGTATCAATGTAGCATGTAGCCTAGACCTAGGTCAAAAACACTCCGTAATCTCACTTGTTTTGTGCAATGTTACACAGCTGAGATTGAAGTTCATCATAACCTGTATCCAATAAGTTAAGAGGATGTCAGCCCTTTTTTAGTAATCGCCGTCAGTGGAATTCTTTCCCGAATTGGACCTAATGGGATATTTTGAATCTGGGTCTTCAAGTTGATAGCGCACGCGCACGCACAACAACACGCGCATGCTCACATTTCTGCGCATGCTCAGAGCTAGCAAAAAGAGTCTGCTGCCGCAAAATGTCTCAAAAGTCTCCCATTCCATGTCCCAATGTCAGACCCAGGCCAGGGCAACGGTTTACGATTATCGTAACTAGGCCTAGAGCTTGGAAGTCCTAGGCCGGGAAAGATTATGATGGCACTGAAAGAGTATTGGCTAAGAGATGGAGGGATACAGCAGAATTCTTAATCATAATAATGATCGTATGTGTTTTGTTTTAGAAATATAGAAATCAAGGTAATACTACAGTACTACTCATAGACAGTGCAATGGAAAATGCAGCTGCAACAGCGACCAGCTCTGCTTGCCCAGAAGATGAGAATGCCAGCGGTTCATCACAGATGAAGGTTGATGGGGATGACGTGCCGGGAATGACGCAAGAAGAAAAAGAGGTAACGGTGGGTGCTGACTGTGAAGAGAGACCCGAGCATAATGCCAAAGATAAAACGGTGGAGGTAGGAGCCAAAAGGAGAAGTCATAAGGTGAGTTTGTCAGAGGGACGTAGATCTATCAGCCCTTGAGTAGACTGACAGGTCTTGAATTTGGTTCTGAAAGGGGCAAGGCCACTTTGCCATTGCAAGGGGCACTTCCATCAAATGCAAAATCATAGCATCTATGGAAACATTTGAAGGGGTACCAAGGCCAAGAACAAGGGCAAAGAAGGCCATGGCCTCCGTGGCCTCTGTTAAATTCAAGCCTTGGACGTAGATGACCCGGGAGAGCCGAACCCGTTAGACCTTGAGTAGACTGGTGATGTGACTCGTCATAATTCATGTTTGTTAGTGACCATTTATTGGGAGCCAAGACTGAATTAAAACTGACAAAGAGAATCAGATATAGAAGTTTGCTTGGACAGGGCTTGAGCTCTAATACCACATAGTAAGGGTGTTTATGAAACAGAAGCTCAGGCTGCGGCTCCGTCATGTCTGTCATCCACATGCTGAAAATATAGGTTGTGGATTTCATTGAAGCCGAAGCTCTGTTGACCTTTTCAAACCAGAGAATCTACTTCCGAACCACAGCCAAAAGCCTCTATTTTTATGCCCATTATTTTAGAATGGATTTACGAAATGGAGCCAGGTTTCTTAAACCCCCTAAGTAACTTGGAAGGAAGATTCCTGCAGCAATTTTCTCCATAATGATGATAAGCCTACATGCTGTCACTATGAATACATCACTGACAATAGGGAAATTAGGAGTTACCTTTGTAAGATCCTGGTTTGAGCTTTTAAAAGCATGAAATCTTTCAGAGAAGTTAAAAGTTATGTAGCCTTTTGCAGGACACTGACATTCAGTCTAAATATTTGTTCAAAAAGTAATACTTGCTAATGTTGATGACAATATCTGATCTTGTTCTTTATTCCTTAGCAGCGACACCGAAAACACAAACCAAAGCCATCACCAGATGATGGTGAAATTGTGGACTTGGGCATTGCAGTAGCATTAGGTGAGGGTCCAGTCAGTGACGATGCTATGCAGTCACGGCATCCTACGCCCAAACAGAACAAGCCTAAGGAGGAGAGACAAAGAAGGAGGGACCGGCCAAGGTCAGCCAAAGGGAAGGGTCAGATGCAGCAGATGGGCGACAAAGAGGAGAATGATGGTAGCGCTTCCAAGGACAACGGGGCAAGGCCGACCAGCGAGAGGAAGCAGAAAGCAGACCAGAAGGGTGGTCGGACATCCGGCCAAACACCAGCCGTCAATCCTGGCCGTGGAACGCCCGATGGACCGAAACGGGAGAGGCCAGCATCCTCCAAAGGGAAGAAGAAAACACCAAAGAAGGCTGATGAATCCTCATCCCCTGCTCCGTCGAGGGGTCACCCTCAGGTCTCCAGGAATCCGACCAAACCGGACCCACAAAGCCAACAGGGCATTGACCAGGGAAACCCTCAAACCCCGAAAAGGAATGATTCCTCGGGTCAAAGGGCAGAAGGGTCAGGTTCAAGGGGAAATAGGCCAAGGACTCCGAAATCCAAGAGCAAGAATGCTTCTGGAACTCCAAATGGCAGAAAGAACTTCAAGGTAATCGTTTTGTGTCCGTGTCATTGTTTGTTTGAAAAGGTGCATGCGAACAAGTTGTATCGATAAACGAATTACAATTAAAGTCCATTTTATTGATTATACAAAGTCAGTAACCACATTGGGATGGGTTGGCGTCGAGCATGTTTAAAATCAAATTCTTATAATTTCCCTGGTCTCAGCCAATGACCAGCAAAGCATGCATCTGTGCCAAAGAGTGATACCAATCTCAGGTCCTGGCCGCCAAAACATGCCCCAAGAACCATTTTGGTAGAGCTGCCGGTTACCAGCCAAAAACCCATACATTATGATACTTCATTGTATGACCGGTTCACATCAGCTGTGTGAAATATGCTTAGCAACCTCACCATCAACTGGTCCTAAATGCAAAATCCTCTACAATGAAGAAAGTGAATTTTTCACTTCCAAATCTCCTGTTAGTCATTTGATAATAATCATTAGATTGGGTTTCTCTCTGCGCAGCCATTTGAGGACTACCTTTCCCTGGAAGAGGTCTCAGACGGGCTGAAGAGAGGGAAGCTTCTTCAAGGGACGCTGAGAATAAATCCCAAGAACTTTGAGGAAAGCTACATCAATTCACCGGTAGGTGCAACAGGAAAATTCATACTGGTTGTGTAGTACAGATCAGTTTGTTGGCAGTGTTAATTTACTGCATACAACTTTTCCTCAGATCAGCTGATTTCCTTGACACTCATCATGCCAATGAAAATAGAAAAACACTTCTCAAAGTCTTGTGAAGATTGGATTTTCCTCTGAGTTGCATATCTGTTACGACTTATCCTTGAAAAGATCAAGGATTATGCACTCAAATGATCCCGTAAACTTTTCTGCGAATCTGATCGATTTTCTTTTCGAACAAAGATAACTGCCAGCTTTGGCACCCTAACATAGGGGCTGGATAGCTCAGAGGTAGAGCACCAGTATGGTATTTTAAAGGTCACTGGTTCAAATTCTGATTTAGACAGTTTTCTTGTTATGACAACAATCAGTTTCAGTGAGCTGGTATTGTATTAAACAAACAAAATATTGCAAGGCACAGTGGAATTGTCATTGACAAATAATTCTAGATTATTTAACAGCAGTCCAAATTTTGCCTGTCGATATCATGTCACAGAGGGCGCTGTTTTTGCCTTATTTTGTTTTAATACAGAGTGGCGGAGCCGATATCATGATAAAGGGGCTAAGAGCCCGCAACCGGGCACTGGAAGGGGACGTTGTGGCAGTGCAGCTACTGGACAAGGCTGAGTGGAGGGTAAGAGAGTTAACTGATTACCCCAAAATCATCCGTACTGAGCTCCTTGCAGTATGATGCTAACACAGTAAATGTAATTCAGGAAGCTTCCTTGCCACGATTGGATTTTGAGTAGGGTTATAATTATTTGTGTTAGTTCCACTTCAAACCTTGAATAGATACCAGTGCTCACATCAATATTATCTGTCTCGATGATCAAATGCTGACAATTGTTCTAAAAGTCTTTACTTATGGTGCGTTCCCTTTTAGCTTTTGGAGGAAGATTACATAGCACACAGGAGAAATCAAAGGAAGACCCTCTCTGTCTCACCGAAGAAATCTCCAACCTCTGAGAAGATCGCAGGTGACACCGAGTCGACCTCGGCACCAGAAGCGGCTCTTGCTGACCAGCTCCAGGACTTGGTCATCGAAAATTCTTCCCAGCAGGATGTGGACCGAAACACCGCCGCAAGCGCGACAGACTCGGTCGCGAAAGAGGGCCGTGACAACTCAATGTTTCGTGTCAAAGGGAAGGCGCCTTCCTCCTCTTCTGTAGACTCCCAGTCGTTCCCGGAGAGCTCCACATCAGCTGCTGGACCTCACATCGAAGACGGGCATCAACCTCCGGCAAATCCGAAGGAAGGAGAGATCGACCAGGTCGTGAAGAGACTTTTTCCGGACGGACAGAAGGAGGACACACAGGACTGCAAAGATGAGATGAGCTCAAGAGAGGCCAAGAATTCCAGCGAGATACCTGAGAGTTGCTTCCAGAGGTCTGCCAAGATCATCTACATCATTGAGAAGAGGCACTCTAGGGCCTGCAGTGGCCTCCTGAAACCGCCCACTAACAATGTAAGTTGAATTTTAATTTTAGGATTGAGCTGAGGAAGTCTTTAGGGTTGTGGGCTCTTACACTAGGCTGTAGCACAGTAATTGGGTGGTTTCCCTGTACCATCGCTGTCTGTCCTTGGAGTCTTTCAGAATTCTTATTCATGTTCATCTTTCTTCCCCTCTCTAGAATGCCACAGATGCCCTTTTCTCACCGACTGACCACCGCATGCCCAGGATCTATATTCCCTTGCCCGAGTGCCCCGAGGGCTTCCAGGAACGGCCCGGGGATTTTGAGAAGACGCTCTTCATCGCCAGGCTGGAGGAGTGGCCCAAGAACTCATGCTTTGCCAGAGGGTAAAAAAGACCGCCCTTTGGATTTCAATTGTTTTAGGAGGTTGTAGAAGGTGATGGAATTCTAGTGGAAGGTTGTGGAAAGAAATGAATAGTTGTACAATGGTACAAAAGATAATGGAAAATGGTTGGTAGTGGAAAGTTGGTGTGGATGGTAGTGGAAAGTTGTGAACATTTTGTGAAAGGTTGTGGTGGATGGTTATGGAAGTTGATGGATTGTAGTGGATGATTGTGGATAGTTTTGGTAAGGCCGTGTCTGAAACGGGCTTCCAGAGCTACGGCTAGGTCTATTGTCTTGGTGTCTCCGCGTTATTCCAATGGAGCAAAGACCTAGCTCTAGACGACAGATTCAGATGCAGCCTAAGATATGGAAGGTTGTGGAATATTGTGGAAGGTTGTAGAAGTTGGTGGTTGAGTGTGTGTTGTTTTGGATTCTGAAGGCTGTAGAAGGCGGTTAATGGTGATGCAAGCCTCTGGGAAGTGATAACTTTTGAATGGATGCAGAAATTGAAGTATTTTGTTGTTTTTCCCTCTTTGTAGTCATCTCCATCGAAGTCTTGGTGAGGCAGGGGAGATCGAACCCGAGACCGAGGGAATGCTTATTGAATACGGAGTGGACTACTCAGATTTCTCTGATGAGGTAATTTTTGGGTGTGAATCATTCAATTTGCTTAATCCTGCAGATGGAAATGGTGACTTATTGGGTTCCATTGTCTGATTCAGGGCCCTAAAGTGATCAGGTAGAAACCGTTACGGTCCAATCGCATGATTTTGTTTACGACCACAAGGAGACTGCCCTCTTGACTGCACCCATCCAGGATTGTTGGTTTATATTGGGGGTTTACAACACGGAAGCACAGGCTCAGACTCAGGCTCAGGCTCAGGCTCCGGCTCCAGTTCCATTTCGTGAATCCATTCTAAAATAACTGGTATCAAAATAGAGGCTTTTGGCTGCGTTTCGGAAGTAGATTCACTAGCTTGAAAAGGAAAACAGAGCTTCAGCTTCATCGAAAAACCACAACCTATATTTTCAGCATATGGATAACAGAGATGAAGCCTGAGGCTGAGACTCCGTATCGTAAACACCCATTAAGTTTTATTTATTTGCGTCCTTCTTCAGGTGATCGAGTGCCTGCCCAAGAACCTCCCTTGGACCATTCCCCGGGAGGAGCTTGACCGGCGACGCGACTTCCGTGGTCAGTGCATCTTCACCATCGATCCGGCCACAGCACGGGACTTGGACGACGCCCTGTCCTGTGTCCCTCTGGGGGACGGTCAGTAAACCTTGAGTCGGCTCATTGATTTCGTATTTTCAAATTTTGTTTTAATGAAGATTCCTAACCCTAATGCACAGAAGACAGACTTGCATGTTTGGACTTTCAGGTTTTTGTTGTGTACATGTATTTAAAAAAATGGCATTGTTAAATTGCCGGTTTCATTTTGTATGTTGGAATGTCCATCAAACAACCCTTGAATGTTGTATCAAATCACTGAAAAAGGATTTTGGAAATTTGTTTCCAAACTTTTTATCAAAATGGAAATGTAATTCTGAAATTTAAACTAAGAACTACCAAACAAAGTACAACTTATCTGAAATGTTTACTGTCACATTTTGACTGATTGTAATTGATTGAAAATTTCCACCTGTGAAAACCGAATGTGGAACTCAACAGAATGTCTTCTTAAAGGATTCTTGGTTGGGACATAAATTTTTTTTCCAGAGCTTGGGGCACACAAGGGCAACCCTACAGTGTCAGTCTGGCTAAAGTAAGTTTCCGTCTGTTATTGACTCTTCCACTATTTCAGGACTGTATGAGGTCGGGGTACACATCGCGGATGTCAGCTTCTTTGTGGACGAGGACAATGAACTAGACAAGGTCGCCGGTAGGCGGGCTACCAGCGTCTACTTAGTTCAGAAGGTATGTCGAAACGTACAAGCATCCGTGTTATCCGCACTTTTCGTGTGGTCTCTTAATCAAACCAGTGGATTTTAGTTCATCCTTTTCTTGAGTAACAATTTGCTGTGTCTGTGACAGGTGATACCGATGTTGCCGCGGTTACTGTGCGAGCATCTCTGCAGTCTCAATCCCAACGAGGACAAGCTGACGTTCTCTTTCCTCTGGAAACTCAACGAGAGAGGCGAGGTGAGTGAGTGTTTGAAATGGCGCCCTCTGTAGAGAGCAAACGGATGGGTTGAGTGTTGTCAAAATTTGCAATCCGGTTCTCACTGGTTATAAGTTTATATCCTGCATCCCTGTTTCAGATTGTTGATGAATGGTGCGGCCGCTCCGTTATCCGCTCCTGTGTCAAGATGAGCTACGACCACGCCCAGGGCATCATTGCCGAGCCGGAGCGAGAATGGCGGCAGGAGGAGATGCCGGAGATTACCAATGGCTTCTCCATCCCGGACATCGCCCAGGCGGTTCTCCACTTGAACAAGGTCCGTTCAGTCTGTGGTCAGAGGTTGTAGGTCCGTTGGTGGTCATGAATCGAAAGATGGCAGCAAGGCTTGAATTTAATGGAGGCTATGGAGGCCATATTTGTGTGCTTAACAGTTTTATGAAATTGGCCCCTGTTTTTGTCTCTCCATATTGAACTTCTCTCTCTCATTCTCGTTACTTTGAATCATGATCAGATTGCACAGTGCCTGCGCCAGAAGCGATCAGAGGACGGTGCCCTGCGTCTGGACCAGGTGAAGCTGCAGTATGCACTCAATAAGGAGTCTGGGTACCCGACCGGGTACTCTGTGTACCAACAGAGGGACAGCAACAAGTACGTTGGGACTTTGTTCGTAATTTGAAATCTGAAAGCTGCCTTCATTGTTTGGCCTAATATTCTTTCGTCCTTCATGACTGTGCTTCCACCGTTATTAGTATTGAGTTTTTATTTCAGAATTGTAGGAGGCCTCTTCCTATTTTAAGAAGCAAGTTCAAGGCCAATTTAATGGAGCTGCTAAGCACAAAAAAATTGCTTACCACAAAAATGTCTTGGCCAATAAAACAAACTACCATTAAATATTCCATTTTCATATTCATGGTCAGCGAACAACAGCCAAAGAACAATCACAAGTGATACACAGCAAATGGAAATTTGGTTGTTAATCCTATTTTTATCAAGACGTAAATTTCATGGTAAGCAAATTTGTGTCCTAAGCATGGCCATGAAATTGGCCCCTGATGTTGTCAATCTAGCTTGAAAAAGGTGATAGTTTTAAAGGAAGCGTTTTTCAATACAAGTATTGAACTGCCGCAAACTGTTCAAGATTAGTTCATGATTTAAGATTGATCTTAGTGTGTGGTGAAGTCGACCACTGCTGATTCAATCCTAGCAGGATCTTTCTCAAAGGCTAAGTGTTTTTAAGCTGAAATATGTTATTTTGTAAAACGTGGTAGGCTCGTTGAGGAGTTCATGTTGCTGGCCAACATGGCCGCCGCCCATCGCGTCCACGACTTCAGGAAGGAGACCGCCCTCTTGAGGAGGCACCCTCCCCCGAAGTCCAAGATGATCGACGACCTGGAGGCCATGTGCAGCGAGATGGGACTGGAGGTAGACGTCAGCAGCTCTAAGGCCATCCAGGAATCACTGGGCCGTTACCTGGGTCCACGGGAGGATGTCGCAGCTGGTGGGGTCGGACAGATTCTGACTGTGCTCTTCTCCAAGCCCATGGAGGTGGGTCTTCGTTGCTTGCTTACTCTCGCTCCCTTTTGCAGAAGAAACTGAGACTAGAATGCAGCCATCTCCCTTTTTTCCCTAGTCTATGTGATAGACGTACTCGCCGTACAGCGAGCAAGCGTCTATCACATGCGTGCAGATTTCCTGATTAATTATGCAAGCCAACCCAGCACTGACCGCTCTAAGTTTTGACCAATCAGGGGACATCTACTATCATACCGGCGAGTGCGTCTATCACGAAGATAGCTGCTGCCGCGCAGATGCATGAAATTAACCAATCAACATCCTCCGTCACAACCCTGACGGAAAGGTTCTCAAAACAGATCTGATTGGCTGATGTGCCGCGTTGCATAAAATTTGCATGCACGCATGTATCAGACGTTCGTACGTAGTGACACGGAGTAGAACGGGTGATACTAAGACTATTTTTTCCCCCGACCTTGCTTTAAAACAGTTTTGTGCCATTGAACAAAGATGACCAGAGTAAATTGATTGGAGCAGGATTCGAACCTGTGACCTCCAGAATACAATAACCTCTGCACCATCTCATTTCATCTCCTGCCATATGCCCTGCTCCCCATGCCACAGCCCCTCTACTACCCACTTAGCTCCCCTTACTCCTGTTATCGGTTGTCCCTCCCTAACACTGACACCACTCCCTGGTTCTTTGTCTTCTTCGACCCGCAGCGAGCCAAGTATTTTTGTGCGGGCGAATTGGAGGATGAATTCCTGTACCGTCACTATGCCCTCAACGTGCCCCTGTATACGCACTTCACCTCCCCGATCCGACGCTACGCCGACATCTTGGTTCACAGACAGCTGGCGGCATCATTAGGTGAGTCTTGGTCAAGACAAAAATCAAACACTTTCGGTCTCAGGCTGTAGTCGGTGATTATATATGGGTTGATGTGGCTGGCAGCCAAGGGCGCCCATGAAAGCCTGGTACTCGATCACATTGAAGTCGCATCCTTCGCAATTCAGCACCCCAGCTGCGAGTAAGAATGATAAGCCTCCCAAATTATTATTATTATTATTATTAATGAATGGATTTCACTGATGCAACAGGGACACCCTCACAAATACTGCCCCAAACTTGGGCGGAATGACTCTTTTACAAATTGTGAACACTTTTGTTTTGGCTTGTGGATGAAAACTCAATGCTCTTTCATTCTTTTGCCCATAGGTGTTGGTCCGGTGTCCGATCGAGACTCGACCACCATCCACGAGCAGGCCAAGAGATGCAACCAACAGAAAGAGGCGGCCAAGAAAGTGTCCGACATGAGCAACGAGATGTTCTTCTCCATATTCGTCCGGGTAAAGTTTTAAAAAAATTGTTACTGCGTGAAGTCTGTTTATAACTTGTGACTGCCTGTGTCTTTTGAACGAGCATTGCATTGCTCCAGCAGTAGTGCTGTGATAGAAAGGAAAGCAGCTTGGTTGGGTCGTGTAGTTCGGCAAGACGGTCTGGCAGCTGGTGTTGTAGATGGGATGCCAGAAGGATGTCATCGCTCTGTAGGCCGACCAAAGGTGCGCTGGGTGGACAACATCAGAGCATGGTCAGGGTGTGATATCACCTAACTGAAAGCAGCAGCACTGGAAAGGCTGGCTGTGGTGGGAGTGGCACCAGTGATTCGTTCAGTGCATAATTTGAGGAGGAGACCATGGCAATCAGCCTTTGTCTATTGATTGATTGATTGCAACATGACGTACATTGGCGCCAAGCGGGTCAGTCTCATTCTTCTGTTTTTTTTCTCTCCCGTTTATTTCATAGGAGTGTGGCCCCCTGCAGGAGGATGCAATGGTCATGCAAGTCTTGGACCGTTCCATTGATGTACTGGTGCTCAGGTTAGGGGTGGTGAAAAGAGTCTACTGCAATGTGAGTTTCAACCTTTTGTAACGGTCGATAAAAACCATTGAAAACCAGAGAGATTTAAAGAAAAGCAAATTAATGTTTGTCTTTAAAAGAAATTTAGTGATATTATCAGTGTCATTTTTATTGTATTTATTTGCGGACACATCATGTACAACACCTTTTCAATTTTAAAAGGTTCTTTCGAGCTAATGAATATTTAATCTTTAGGATTATAATCATTTTAATAATATTACCAAAAATATGGAATATATTGCCTGCTTTAAACTTCATGCGAATTCTTCATTTGAAGCAAAACTGACGTCACAATTGGATGTTTGCAACGAATGTTCGCAAGAAGTTGAGTACATTTGAACGTGTGCGGATTGTTTGCCAGAATTTATTATGTCAAATTTGCTTCGCTTTGCAATTGGCACTTCGCAGCTGCAGCATTCTCCTGAAGGCCAGACCATCGAGTTAATAACTAGCTCTTTTCAGAGCCACACAACTCAAAAAAGAAGAGCATAATTCATGTCTCATGGTGTTACCGCAAAGCCATCATCTTATGAACTTTGGCCAAGCATTGTCTTTATTCAAAATGAATGAAATGGGAGACTTTTGGAGAGTCGGTCTTGAGTCAAAAGCACACGCGCAAACCATGCTTGCGCAATTGTGAGCATGCGCGCGTTGTATTGCGCGTGCGTGCGCGTGCGCTGTTGACTCAAGACTGACTCTCCAAAAGTCTCCCATTGTTAAAACATTCACTAGTAATATCAATCATTGAAGTATACTAGCACAAAGTATGCAGTGCTCACCTACGTCAGTGAAGGGCAAGCCTATTTTTAAACATTCAGTAATTTGATCATGCAAAATCACGTTATTTTTGGTCCGTTTGGTAGGCGCTGCCCTTGAAAAGTTTCCGGTTTCAGAAGCACGGCAAACAAGGCAAGTTGGTGATCGTCTGGGAAGCAGACGATATGCATCCAGTGGAAGACACGCAGATCTTACAGATCTTCTCATTGGTCCAAGTGGAACTCCAAGCTGCCAAAGAACCACTCAAATACACCGTATGTTTGACATTTTGTTCAACATTTTGTTTTTAAATACGTAGACAATTTTTTTTTTTTTCATGGAGTACAAATTACGTTGAAATAAGAAATTTATAGTTGACAAAAAAGGAATAAGGATTTAGGTGTAAGGATTTGGGTAAACTAGCATGAATTTCTGTTCAGCAGCTTTAACATTTTTGTGAACTTTGAGTAGTTTGAGGAGTATTTGAAGTACAGAAACAGCACTCCGCACTAATGGCGTCACACGATTGATTTGGCCAGTGCGCGCATGTACAAGATCCCCGGATGTCAGACAAACATTGACTCACACACGAAGTGTACATGATACATCATGCATGCACACAAGCACACCCACCACACGTTTCCATGGTTGCAATGTTTGTCTGAGATCCGGTGTGCCGCTATTTTTAGCGCAAGTGCGAAGCGCTATTTCGTGCAAATTATAAGAATAAAGTTGACTTTATTTTTAGTCTGGCACCCGATTTTGGAAACTTCATAGTGGTATGTAGTGTTTGGCGGTATTGGATGTCAGACCAGTTCTCAGCTTCAGTTTCACATTGATACTCATCAACATGGTGGATTTTTGGAAAAAATCTTGCTCCTGAATTTTACCTGTCGGAATTTTTTTTCTTCAAAATTCTGCTAATTTAGAACCATTTTTCCAATAAAAATTGATGATTGATGTTGACAATTTGGATTGTTTTGTATTTTATTCTGTCCACAGGCCACCATGAAACGCCCCGAGTCTGAGTGATTGGACGGATTTTGTCCTGCGTCCGATGTGAAGGAGACCTCTCTCCATCCCACAATCCCCTGAATAGTCTGGTACCACTCTCTGAGGGTTTTAGGCTATGTTGGTTCCCAGACTCAACTAGCACTTGCCTCTATAGAATCCTGTATTAAACAGCATTTTATTTTGTGCAGTATTTGCAGATCATTTCGATGCAATTATTTGAATTTCTGTGACTACACATCTCAAGTTTGGCAATATTTTGTATCAGACTCTCCGTTCTTCTTTAAGCACGTGAATATGTGCTTAGCTATGTATTGTCATTTCTCGGCGCTGCTTAATTTCAATGCCCACTTATAATTAACAGTAAGCACAGATAGAGTATGCTTAATTACTTTCTTACAATCGATGGCACCACAATGATGCAAATGAACTCGTGCATAGCAGCAAAGCAGCAATAATGTAATATTCATGAATATGTTGAACTCTTATGGATATTTTCACCCCACAGTACTGAGCAGTGCTATTACTATTTGGATGTGCATCCTCCCCCTCTCCCTACCCCAGAAAGAAAAAAAACCCTGTAGTGTTAAACCCGATGTGCACTGCCATCAGTTTGTCTCTTGTTTGGCCAGTGCACCATTTGGGTACCGGTAAGCTGAAAAAGCGTGGCTTGTCCGTTAAGCATTTAGCATGGAATGGTCCAGTGGCCAATTTCACCAAGCATTTAGCATGAGCGTTTACGAAATGGAGGCTCGGGCTCCGTTTCGGGCTCCGGCTCAATTTCGTGAATCCATTCTGAAATAACGGGTATCAAAATAGAGGCTTTTGGCTGTGGTTCAGAGGTAGATTCTCTGGTTTGAATTGGAAAACAGAGCTTCAGCTTCAATGAAAAACCACAACCTATATTTTCAGCATATGAATGTCAGAGCTGGAGCCTGAGCCTCTGTTTCGTAAACGCCCTAAGATCAATCTTAACAATGAGTTATCAATATCACCATGGTGACTTGTATTGTGACATCACACTTTTGCTTGGCGATTAAGATTGATTCACGATTGGAAATTAATCTTCGTGCTTCGCGAAATATTCGGCAGGCCTCATTACTGTCAATTTTTTCTTCATCATCAATGTTTCCATGAGTTTGTAGTGCCATTCAAATTGTGGACTAATAACAAAAGGGACAATAGTGTCCACAATTGGAAAAGGGTCCACTATTTGGAAACATGTACAAGTCAAATGGAGCTGCTGCCAAAAAGTTGAAGTCCAAACAAAAGGGGGTCCACAATTGCAGATGTTAACATACTTAGGTGTGTTAGCAGGTATAAAATGGAGGGTCTGTTGTATTCGCTTCCAATATTACCATCAAAAGTATTTCAATTTAATTTCTCTGTGTAATGCACAATTTTTTAACATATTTAAATTTTCGCAGTAGAACTTAATAATTTCATATTGGTTTTTAACTGTATGTTTTTATCTGCTGTGCATAATATCTATTTTAATTCTTTAAATTTTGAAAGTATTTTTTCTGAAATTTTACTTTTTATGAATTTCATAACTGAAATTGAAAACCATAATAATTAAATTTTGATCACAAAATTTGTTGCGTTCTTCAGGGTAGAACAATAAAATTAAAAGAAAGGGAATTACTATTTTTTCTTTTGAGTTAATTTGTCTCGGGATAGAAACAGCATTTCATGCTGAGGTAAAAGAACCAAAAAGGCTGAATCCAAATCAATATTCAGAATAAACAAAGTATGTTTTAATTATTGTCATTTATTTCAAAAATGGAGATTCATTTCCATTAAAGGTAGTATCATACTTTGGTAAGACACCAAAACAGAAATGTTCACAGATTTACATATAACTTACAGGGTATGAAGGTGGTGGTGGTAGAAACATAAAATATTTCCGCCTGAAATGGTGTATTTATCCAGAAATTAGTAAAACAACGACCGAAAATCTGTTTGATCTTTTAAAAGATCAAAAATAAAAGAGAAAAGACTTAATAAATACTGTGGCCGTTTTTCACTGTTTTCTCAAAAAGTGGGCACCGTGTGGGGGACTGAAATTTTCACAGATGACTGTTACTGTATCTTCCTTGATATTTTTGCCCATAAATCTGTATTTCTTTGACAAAAACCAATGTATGATATGACCTTTAAGCACAACAAAAACACTTTGCAAAAACAAAATTGTCTTCATAGTTTTTCATTTCTGATTTTTAAAAAATGCAATCAATTATTCAATAATATGTTATTAATATTAAAAGTAACAAACTGATAATAAGTTGGCAAAACTTTTAAAAAGGATTAAATTTGACAAACTCGATCCGGCTATTGAGATGGTTTGATAAAAAAATGTTGAGGGAATTAAATTTCTCTCAGAAAGACAATAAAAATCAATCTGTTACGTTTGTGACATCACAGTTTTGCTCATGAATATGGAGATTTTAATTTGCAAAAAATTAAAACGGCCTTGAAAATCATGGTAAAAGCGCAAATGCTACAATTTCAAAAAGCTGGTATTTGGCATGCATATTAATAATATTCCTTATGCCCAGTTTTATGATTCGTTTTGATAAAATAATGTAAGAAAAAAAATTGTCAGAAGTGGGATTCGAACCCACGCCTACAGAGTAGACTACGACCTGAACGTAGCGCCTTAGACCGCTCGGCCATCCTGACTACGAATTCTTTGCGGAACTACGTTCATCTCCGTATCTTCTGATTTCAAATTTCCCAAAATAATTTTACCAAAAAAAAAAAAACTTTGTCAGGAGTGGGATTCGAACCCACGCCTACAGAGTAGACTACGACCTGAACGTAGCGCCTTAGACCGCTCGGCCATCCTGACACATGACATCGTCGGGTGTCTTTAGTCATCAAATTGCATCAAACGGGATTTACCGCCAAACCGCAAGAATTTGAAGCAGTTCATGTGGTGGTCAGGTGTAGTGTAAAAGCAAATCGGCGGCGATTCAGATGTTGGAATTTGCAATTATGTGACTTGTATAGTTGCGTCAGAACATGTGTAGACCTATGTAGAGACCTTATCTGCAACGACTCGTGTACGTGCATACGTCGTCTGCCAACATGTCACCGAGAAAATACTTGAACTTTATCCATGCAACCTCGAATCAGTTTGCATGCTCGTAGACGAGCGTCGGCCAATATTTTGTGGTCGCGTCGTATTATATCATGGATTCCCAACGATGCAGAAATTAGGGCGACACCGGAGAACTGTTTCAACCTCTGACGGTGATACTGACCCATTGACCTGTCTAATGCTGGAATGCGAATGCTACAATGGAATTTCAAGGATTGAGCCATGATGTTTTTCCTACTATAGTGCCTCCATGCTATATATAAACCGGAGGAAGGTAAGGTAATAACGCCGCATGTTTTTAAACTGTTTTGTCCTTTTTTAATTTTGAAAAAGAACAAATTGAACTGAGTACAAAGAAGCCTAGCTACGCCCATCATCATGGCCATAACAAAATTACCACAAATAATTCGAAATTACATTTGGTCAAGTAAAAACTCGATCCTTCTAATTTGTTCGTAATTATGCCTATACAATCGGGCTTAATCAAATTTTGTCCGTAATTAACTCTCTCGTGACATACAACTAATTAAGCCAACGAGATTTTGTGTACAAAATTTAAGCGCCAAAATTTTCGCACATTTAGGGCCTGTTTGTTTATGACGAATCCTGCGGATCCGGATCCCATTTTAGCGTAGGACATGGATCCCAAAATTTGGGATCCGGTGCATTAAACAAATAGGCCCTTAATTGTATAGGACATAATCTTTTCATATTATACAGGCCTATTATCTGTTATCATTTGCGACCTCCCCGCGTTTGTATTACATTGTAGATTAGATTAATCTTAAGCCTATATTCAGCGAGTGATCATCACACAAAGCAATTCATATGATCATCATAATGTCGCATAAAAGCACTTCATAATACTCATAGGCCTTTTGTTTTCGATCTTAGCAGTATAAATTCGATCAGTTCGAGATCGAAAGACCATATGCTAGCCTCAACAGGACCGAGTGAATATTTGTATAGGCCCTACAGGTAATATATTATTGGTTAATGGGTTTGCAGCAGTTAATTACGGGTAATTAAGTAATTTTAACAAAATAATAATACGCACAACTACAAGCATACCGATGGAGCTAGCCTTTTTTCCAAGCCTTTGGTGGCTTATAAAGGACTCGTGCGTATAGCCGTATAAAGCGACTGGAAGCGAAGACCACTCGCACACGGTCATGCAACAGTCCATTAATTTTTGGCCACAATATTAAGGCTTGGACGAAAAGCTAATAATAATACCCTTGTCAGTGTTGCAGTTATTATGATTTGTTGCGAGTCCATGACCCCGTTCAGTTAAACTGATTGTTTGCATGACTGCTTTAAGCTGATCCCTTGAAACGTGCAAGTATACCGTGAATACCCCTCCCCCTTTATCTATTCATAATGCACGTGCATTTGTCGAATTAGGGGGAGTGTTGGGCCTAAACTGAAGCAGAGTCCAACTGTAACAAACGTGGAGATGAAAGTTCCAGCTGCTACCAAGCAGAAACAGGACTCCATGTGAACAGGTATGTATTATATCTAGTCCGTACTGGAGCTTTATAAAGCAGGACTCCATGTGAACAAGAGAGTATTACAGCTCCAGTCAGAACTTGAGTCCTCGTTATAACAGTTTTGACATGAACTGACTCGATCAAGTCAACATGCATGTGGTGGTGGATGCAGTTCATGCTAAAAACATTAACGTACGACGTATACCGAAATGTAGATATGTCTGCAAAAATTCCCTCAAACTAAAAGCAGGCCTAATGACGTATTATACATGTACTTGTATACCCCTTTAATTTGCGGAGATATAACCAGCAAAAAAATCATTAAACGTACGTACGTACGTAGGTATGCTCCAGCCTTTTAACGCTGAATTGTGTTGGTTTATTTTGTAGTAGCTTTATAGGCCTATTGTAAACTACTGCAAACTGCTCATCAACCAGAATAATTACCTGAAATATGTTATGCTTAATAGAGTTCGGAGGGCCTGACGTTTCGATCCCAGCAGGATCTTTCTCAGAGGATATATTTTGTGTGTGTATGGTTTAAGTTGTGGGTGCAATTTTATAATCGTCATCACCTTGACAGAATCGTATGGTGGGTCAGGTTATTGAGGGTCAGGTTGGCACATCATAACGGTTCTTTCCTTCCCTTTGAACAATCTGTGGCTTGGGTTCGAGTCCTGCCCGGTCAACAAGTGGTCGAGTGGGATGCTATAGTCCCTGATTGATTATAACTGATTCCGTACAAGACCTATCAGAATATCGTTCTGGGGGTTTGCTCCCATTTCTAGGCTGTATCTCATCACCATCTTTGCTCACAAGTTTCTTTAGGTTTTCGGGTTACACTGTAGCTATAAATGCTATTTAGGAATCCTAGGTGCTTTTTATGAATCCTTGATTTCATAAATTAATCTTCAATATTCTCCTCCCCTACAGGCATAATTATAAAAGCTGTACCCCCCCCCCCCCCCCCCCACCTCCATAAAAGTGGAAAAGTCCACGGAAATTGTTCTGACAAAGAAGGAAGTTGGAGGTATCCTTTTTCCGTAACCATGGAAACGGTGATGATGACGTACAGCCTTTGGAAGGCTTGCATCCTTTGGGCAGTGCTCGTGGCTTGCGTGTCGCCGCTAGTCCAGGCTACTTTCACCGTGACGGAGGACGCAGAGTCAGGGCAGTTGAGTGTGTTCACTGATGGAATACAGGTATACATTGCCGGTGCGGTGAATCTCAAGATTATTGGTTTGTCTGTTTGGTTTGTCGGTCTGTCCGTGTCTAGGTGACCTCATCTGTTTGTCTGAGGCTTTTAGTTGTTTACTTGTTTGGTGGTTTTGGGTGGAAATGGTATGCATTCATTTGTGTATTTGTGATATACAGTACATGAATAATATACCTGGGATTAAGTTTCAAATGCAGATTTTTGTTTGTGGTCATGTTTCTTTGATAATCATTATTATGTCTTTCGGGATTTTTTTTTTCAATGTAAGCACAAAAAACAACAACATATGCATACTGTGAACCACCCATTTAAAGGTATAGTTTCATACTCTGGCGAAACAGACATCTTCAGAGATTTACCTATAGGCCTACCTTACAGGGTATAAAGATGGTGATGGTAGAAACATACCGTTCAAATGTTTATGCCTGAAATGGTGTATTTATCCAGAAAAGAGTAAAACCAATGACCAAAGTGATTTGTGATCTTTTAAAGATCAAAATAAAAGAGAAAAGACTTTCAAGTCTTAAAAGAAATGTCACTGTTTTCGCAAAAAAAGTGGGCACCGTACACGTAGGGGACTGAAATTTTCACAGATGACTGTTATTGTATCTTCGTAATTGATTGTCCATGAATCTGTATTTCTTTGACAAAAACCAAAGTATGATATTACCTTTAAAGACACTCATTCATTCAGAAATAATACACATATGGCCTTTAGCCCTACTTCTCAATCGCCGTTGTAAAAGAAGTGTTTGAATGGGTAACGTAATAGCAGTGGTCTATACTTCTAGCATTTTGTATTCGTCTGTGAAAAGTGTATTCAGTATAGGTTTGTATGAAACTCCAGACGTAAATACCTTGCTTTTTGTCTGGGCTCTTTTGGGTTTTATTATCCGTGCGTGTTGAAGGTAGCGTGACTGACTGGTCCTTTCCTATATCGTTACAGGTGATCGATCACAGTCCCCGGTCGCCATTTTTGTTCGTCGGTGACGGAGTGACCTCGTTCAGGGACCATCTCGGCAATTTCCTCATCCAGGACTACGTGACGGACCGAATTGGACTGCATAGTTATGATGTCGTCGAACGATCGGACAAACTCATTCGAATCACCTTTCACAGGGATGGTATTTTGAAGGTAAATTTGTAGGAATACGCTTTGTTTTTTCGCCCATTTTTTTCTCAATCCAGTGACACGTGTGAGCGTGCGCAGGCTGTACGCATGCTAATATCGTCTGTAAGCCGTAAGGGGGCCGTCCATAAAGTACGTACGCACGAAATGCCGACTTATTTGACCCCCCCTCCCCCTCTGTACGCATGGCGTACGCATTGGTCCCAACCCCCCCTCCCCCCCTGTACGCATACGCATTCCACATTAGGTTTTTCACTTCTCGTGGTCCCTTGCTTTAGCATCATTAAAATGTCACCGTAATCCGGGCCGGTACCGTAATTGGGACGTCACTTTCAAATTCTGATATGAATGACTAAAGTTTAACAGGTTTTTATACATTTACAGATGGATTTTACTATTTTTTTTCATGTTGAATAAGAAAAAAAGGGAAAAAAACAAAACAATCCCGGTGCTTTTTCACGTTTTTTACCTCTCTTTTCGCGCGATAATGCTATGCAAATTTTTCGTTTGCGTACGGTACGCATTGGCCTTAACCCCCCCCCCCTCCCCCCCTGTACGCATGGCGTACGCATCGGTAACAACCCCCCCTCCCCCCCTTCGTGCGTACGTACTTTATGGACGGCCCCTAAAGAGCCTCTTGAGTTTTGCCAGTTAAGTTTGGAGAAAAACATCATTTTGCCAAGCAAAAACGGAAAATTACAGCTGGATATCTTTTCGAAAGCTCCAAGTTACAAAATGCATTCGCCATGATTTCGAAAAAAGTTAAAGATTTGTGACTAAAACGCTCCATTGTGCAAAGCAAAACCATGAAAATTACAGTTGGATATAAACTTGTTAAAAGCTACAAAATTAATTATGGAATGTATTTGCCTTAGGTATAGAATTGTTGGGTTTTTTGGGGGGTGGGGGTGGGGGGGTGAAATTGAATTTGTCAAAACGTCCGTCAACAAATTATACTGTTTTGCTGACAATTGTTCGTCTGCTCTCATCAGAGCGGTTTGATTGTCAGCAAAATAATCTGTAAATAAAGAACTCATTGATTGTCAACGCGACCATTTTGTGGACCGTATCTCATGTATAGATTGTCTTATGACAGTTCAAAGTTTGATATTTATCTGCAGATGGTAATACCATTCTCAATTATGCCATTTGATGACTTGCAATATTTAATTGTCTGGGTCAAAGTTTAGGCATGATTCGCATTGTTAAAAATGGAAAATAGTTAATGGTTAAATCATCACCGACATATTTTTGATAATACCATTTGCGAGATAAATCTGAATAGTATCTGGTACACAGGCTTCTTTCATTGCATAGAAACACCCCAGTTTGAATTTCCCAGACTAAAGACTCTGTTGCTATATCGCATGATTCGGGGCAAGCTTTTGCTTAGTTACATAACAGACGTACGTCTTGCACCAATGCACTGTTCATAATGGATAAGAATGGCACAAAGGAACCAGTCCACTCCAGAGATGGGTATCACTATGCAAAAGCATGCCCCGAATCACGTGATATAGCAACAGTCTTTTGTCTGGGAAATTCAAACTGGGGTATACCAGATACTATTCAGATTTAACTCGCAAATGGCTTATTGCAGTCATCATTCCGTGTGTTCCTAGTCTTGGTTCCAAGACGTTACTACCTACGTGTGTGTTTAAGTGCAGTCAATAGAGGGCCACGCAATGTGACTAACCACTAACCAAGACAGAATTCTCCCGGTTATAGCATGTATTATCATTATAAGACTTTGGGCTATGAATTCAAGCTCCTGAACAAGAAGCATGCATGCATGCATTCATTATTAATTATTAAAATTCGTTTAATGGCACAGACCAACGTGACGTTCACTGAAGAGACCGGACGTGGTCTGAGTGACGTCATCACCTTTGAGGCTCTCCCGGCCGGCGCCAACAAAGTCTGGATTCGGCTCCTGGCCGAAGAGACGGAGCACGTCTACGGAGGCGGCGAACAGTTTTCCTACTTGGACCTGAGAGGTCGCACTTTCCCCCTGTGGGTTCAAGAACAGGTTTGTGAGATTTTTGGTTTTGGTAGAGGGCGGTATACAATGCCCACAATGGCCCAACATTAAAAAGAGCCTTCTGCCCCCCCAACCCCCCCCCCCCCCCCCCCTCCCTTCCCCTCACCTGGAAGAAGGAAAATATTCTGCGTGAAAACTTAAACTGTTAGTAGAGACTTCATGTGAAATGTTCCCGTCTGAAATGCTGCCGTCATTTATTACAAAACTCCATCTAAGTCGTCCAAAACGACATAAGCTGATTTGTGTTGCAGCTATCTGAACCAAGGACAAACATGCTTACAATTTATTCACATAAACGTGCCCACCAATTTGGTAGAAACGTTCTCAGGTTAGTGTCATGCAATTTGGAAACCTGGGTGTCTGGAATAAATGTTCAAAAGTTGGAAAAGTATGAACAATTATCATGACGACCAGCAAAGTATTAAACAGATCATTGCTAAACTGCTGGTGACATGGTTTGATGTTTGGATGCACGCAGGGCGTTGGTCGCAATAAAAGCACGGAGATAACATTCAAAGCCAACTTGAGAGATGGAGGGGGCGGGGACTACTACACCACCTACTGGGCCCAGCCCACCTTCACCTCCTCACGCAAGTACAGCTGCCACTTCGACACGACCAGCTACTCCGAGTTCGACTTCCGTCACCCGGCCTTCCATGAGGTGCAGATCTGGAGCCATCGCCCGGGGAAGATCTTCCTCGGCTCCAGCGATTCGTTCACCGGGCTGGTTGGGAAAGTCACGGCGTTCCTCGGTCGGCAGCCGGCGCTGCCGTCGTGGACGCACCAGGGCGCAATCCTCGGAGTTCAAGGAGGGACGTCTGCCATGCTGGACTACCTGAAACAAGCACAGGTACAGAGACCGGTATTTCAGCCAGGGACTTTCTTGAATCAGATCTTGATTCAAAGAATGCACCCTAACCCAACAGCATGCTGTTGGGTTACCCTTTGATTTAACGAAACATTCATTGGACAACGGCTAGTTGGGTCATTAGGCCCCTTTAAGGTGAAGGCCTATACGGTGTCTCGACTGGGTCAATTTTCGTGCTCTGTGTTCTCCAAAGGCACTTGTTTGTTAGTTGTATGTGGTGTTGGAGTGTTTGTTTATTTGCTTTTATTTCGTTATCTCGTCTTCATTGCAGACCAACATTACATTGCAACAAGACCCATCGTTATGATAAAGAGAATTATTTTGTTTTTCTTGACTGGCAGGGAAATTCAACTTTAGTCGCCGGCTTGTGGATTCAGGACTGGGTGGGTCGAATCAAGACCTCTTTCGGTTCCAGACTCTTCTGGAACTGGGAGTGGGACCAGAAACAATACCCGAATCTCGACAAGGAGATAGAGCGTCTCAAGACGCAAGGGATGAGGGTCTTCGCCTACATCAATCCGAATCTCAACCGGGAGGGAAGTCTGTTTAAGGTGGCTGAGAGTCACGGCTACCTGGTCAGGAACTCCACCGGCGACACTTACGTCGTGGACTTCGGGGAGTTCTTCTGCGGCATCGTGGACATGACCAACCCGGCCGCGTTCGGCTGGTACAAGAGCGTCATCCGGAAGAACATGGTGGACCTGGGCTTCGCCGGCTGGATGGCTGACTTTGGGGAGTATCTACCCACGAATGCCGTCTTCCACAGCGGACAGGCCGGCGAGGACGTCCACAACTTCTGGCCCGTGCTGTGGGCTAAGCTGAACCGCGAGGTCGTGGAGGAAGCCGGCATGACGGGTGAGCTCTTCATCTGGATGAGGGCGGGCTTCAGTGGCTCTCAGAACTACACCATCGCGACCTGGGCGGGCGATCAGTTCGTAGACTTCAGCCTGGCGGACGGTCTGGCCTCGGTCATCCCCGCCGCGCTCTCGCTGGGCATGTCCGGGTTCGGGCTCAGTCACTTCGACATCGGCGGCTACACGGCGATGTTCGGCATCGGACGGACGAAGGAGTTGTTCCTGAGGTACGCCGAGTTCGCGGCCTTCACCCCCGTCATGAGGACGCACGAAGGGAATCGACCGACGGAGAACTGGCAGTTCTACTCCAGCAAGGACACAACCCAAGCATTCGCCAGACAAACGAAGATATTCAATTTACTGAGCGAGTACACTGCAGCCGTGGTCAAAGAGAACGCTGAGGGCGGTATTCCCGCGCAGCGCCCTCTATTTATGCATTATGCAAATGACGAGAGGTCGTTCAGCGTGAAGTATGAATACTTATACGGCAGAGATCTTTTGGTTGCGCCTGTGTACGAGAAAGGGGCTGTTACTTGGTCGGTCTACCTGCCGCCTGACAAGTGGATCTTCCTGTGGGACGGCAAAGAACACGACGGCGGTGTGACAGTCACGGTGCCGGCGCCCATCGGGAAGATCCCGGTTTTCTATAGGAAGGGATCCCCCTGGACATCGGTTTTCAAAACGATCGCAGCAGGTAATAAAACTAAGAACTAGTTGAATATTCATCACTACAGTAATTTGCTGGGAGTTGGGGTCTTTTGGGGGTGATTTCAGTGTTTGGTATTTATGTGAAGTTGTGAAATTTACGGCCATGGGGCAAAATTTCACCACCACAACCATCATCACCTTCACCGCCATGTCTTGTCTAAAACCATCGTCCTCCATAACATTGTGTATCATCGCCATGTCATAATCATCAGCCATATCAACCATCTGCTCACGAGAAACTCTCCTTTGAAAAGCACCCAGCATTCAACTTAACTATCTGGTGAACTCAAAAGAGATTTCCCTCTCAAAAGAGTGAAAGATATGTTATCCTTTATCTCTCTTGTGAGTCGATGAAGCGTTGGACAAACAAGATATTGACAGGGAGATTGCTTTTATTTTGTTTTTGTCTGACTGTGCAGTCGAGGACGCACCTCCAGCAACAAGCGGAAGTTATTCCATGCCGCAAGAGGGCGCCCTGCTCAGTACTCAAGTGGGGGTGATGACGTTGGTGGCGCTGTCGTTTATCATGGGACTTTGGTGCAATTTGACTGGCAGATTCGGTAATCGCAGATGAACTTGACAAAACAGGGATGTTGTAACAAATTTGGTAACCTTTGTAATTCAAAATATGATTCCGTAATGACACCACAATACCACAGTACCAATATATCTTCATTATCACATTACACTTAAAAAGGTTTTCCATTATAGTAAAAAAAAATCATTGCACGCAGAAGCCTTCCCTGCGACAGAATCATTGTTTGGTGACAGTAGACCTTTCTTTTGCAACGTCACAACCCGAGCTTTTGCCAACCAAGACTAATGGAAACTATGGAGAGCCATCAAAGCCGGGCATAAACAATCATAACCACAATTTGAACTCAATTTGCACGCAACGTTTCATAAACATTGAAAGATATTGCTAAAATGTAATGGAAACAGCACAAGCAATGATGGTATGTATTTTGTACAGCTATGGAAAGTTGAATGCAAATTGTTGGAATTGGTCACGCCCTCTTTCGAGAAGACGGTTTGCAACATTAAGGCTGCCCATGCCAACCACGAGTCAATGTTTGTAAACAAAAGAAAGGTCTACAGGCATTGGTCATAATATAATTGGCGGTGGCTGAAAGCGAGAAATTGAAAGCCCTGAGTCGCATGATCAGTGGCGACGAAACATCCCAGCCCTGTTTGTTTAATGGAGCTTGATGTTCACTTACGTGTCTCATTCAGTCAATTATGTATCTCAGATTTCAAAAGGTTTTCCATTATGGTAAAAAAAATCATTGCAGAAGCCTTCCCTGCGACAGAATCACTTTCTGGTGACAAAAGGAGTTGATCATAATGTAGCGATGACTGAAATTGAAAAGATTGAAAGCCCAACAGTCGCATCATAACGGACGGCTAAATGGCGGGAAACCTTCCCAGCCATAGTTTAATCGAGCTTGGTGTTCACCTACCGTGCCTTTTGCAATCAAGAAGATGTTACTACGGGTTGTATCAAACTCCCAAGTCATGTCTTCTCCCCTGTTTTTATGTGTTTTTTTACGAGACTTGTGCATGTCAAACATTTCCATGTTGTTTTTTATCATCAAATTGGACGTTACTGTTATGAAATTGCGAGATGGATTCGTCCATGCAGCTGCAGTATGACGTGATTACACCTCCCACACGATCATTGGGTCTGACAAAACTGAGGGTTTGTGACTTTGGTATTAAATGTTTGTCCGGGGCCGATCGAACTTTCATTCTCGACAAATGTGATTCATTTTGCTCATCCGCGCAGACTTGATTTGGCAGGAATTGTCCATAAGCTTTATGTGAGAAAAAGGTACATTGACGTTTCTTGTGCATCATAACAGCCCGAGGTTTTGACAACCAAAATGGCAAAAACTCAGTAGGGAGAGTTATCAATGACAATCGAAAGCAAAAACGGAAAGTCAGACTTTCCCAACAATGATTCCTAAACAAAATAGTGTTGGATCTGTTGGGAAATCAATCCCGAGGCAGGAGCGGTTGTTGTTGTCACTGCTAAGAGTATTATCATAATCCTTTTCATTTTCCAGCCCACAGTATTAGGAACTTAACCGCAGTAACCAACGTTATTTGATCCGCCCAAGGGGTTTTACAACAGTTATTAAAAGTAACATCATACTTGTGTTTTTGGCAAAGACATGCAGATTCATCGGTAAAAATATCAAGACAGATGCATTAACGTTCATCTGTGACATTTCCAGTCCCATACGGGGCCCACTCTTTGGGAAAACACTGAAAAACGGCCACGTATTTTTTTAATTTTTTTTTAAAAATCTTTTCTCTTTTATTTTTGATCTTGAAAAGATCAAAAATAACTTTGGTCATTGGTTTTACTCTTTTCTGGTTAAATACAGCATTTCAGGCAGAAAATCTTAAACGGTATGTAACCCTATAAGCTATAGGTAAGTATGTGGAGATTTTTGTTTCAGTATGCTACCAAAGGTATGATACTACCTTTAAGCATGAAGCATACCTTCAGTTTGCAAACCAATATAGACGTCACTTATTTCCAGTTGTCATGACAGGCGCTTACACAAGATTATAACCCCATGAATATAACTTATACACAGTTTAATACAACAAGTAGTATTACTAAATGAGAGTGAGTTATTGAAACCGTGTATAGCCGTGAACCTATACTTTACCATGGAAAACTAACTCGGACTTTTGGCCTAGACTGCTCCCACTTTTGAAAGAAAGTCAAGTTAGCCTTGTGTCATACGGGCAGAATTTGATCATTAAGACCATTCATTATACTGAAGTATAGAATCTGAACCAACCTATTTTATATAATTAATCACTTATAATTTTGATATCGATGACAATTGACGCTGATATTGTGTGCCTATAATGATTATATATCGGTAATATTGTGCTAAACAATACGCTTACATTCAATAAACATTTTGTTAATTTACTATTAACATTTTCTTTCTATTCTATGAAATCCAGTCCCATGTTATTCGCACTCTGTAACGTGAATGCCGAGAGCGTTTCATCTCAACCTTTGATCTCAAAAATCAATCGGTTATACTTGTACCTTTTGACACTGGTCAGTGGTCACAAAGGATTTCCCAGAGGGCGCTCTGTTATCATCAGAACGCCCTCTCTTTCCATTTTAGAGTTATCCAAATGATATCCATTCACCAGTAAACCTATTAAACATAATTATACACAGCCTCATACATGTAGAATCACAGGCCCCTGGTTATCTAACCGTACTTGAGTATTGTCTTCACTATTCCACCAACTACGACAAAATAATTATAAGTTAACGTTTTTTATCATACGAACACGTGTGTTTGGTACCTTTTTAAATGCTGTGCAGTGCCTTTTTCATTTTGTACACTAAGTGAATGTTTCCTTTGTTTCAACTACGGAACTGTATCTATGGAATAAACACTAATTTGTTGTGTTTGTGAAAGATCCTCATCTATTTGCTGTGATAAAGAAACAATTATTGTTATATGCCTATGTAGCATCATTGTGTAATATTTTTAACCTCAATTTGAGCAGCGCACTTTAAGTCCATCGGACAAGGACTTTTGGTATTTTAGTGGCCTCACTGTGTCTTGGCGATGGAGGGCGCCCCGTCACGTTCCTTCCTCTGCCGTCTGGTACGTATACGGCACACCAGTTTCGTGAACGCCGCTAGGTAGAGGGGGTTAGCCACAGCGTAGCAGAACGGATTCACACCGCTGTTCACGCGAAGAATATAAACAGCCGTCTGGTAAATGGAAAGAGAAGTGTCATGTCGACTTTTAGCGCGCACTTTCATTGTTTCTAGATTGCAGTTTGTGGACTGCGTGATGCTGAATACTTCTAAACTGTTGCTTGTACATGTAATACATTTTCTTTCTTTCAGAATTTTTAGAAACAGATTATTACTTTCAATTATCAATTGATTCGGGCCTAACAAGTTTCGTGTACTAAATCTCATAGTTTGAGCTCGAGTTTAATGGTATATTATTAGGCAGTCATTTAAAACATTTTTTTTTATCGTCTAAACAAAAATCTCTGTGCATTTATTTTTTCAAAGAAAGACATAACGTAATGAGACATTTCCTCTGCTGGTTTAAAATCGAAAAGAATCGATATTTAAAGAAAACTCGACTGGCGGATTGATGACTTAATAATAGCTTGTTATTAATAGCTTACCTGGTAAATGATGAGCGGTACGCAAGTTGGGCAGATAGAGGAGATGATGCTGACAACAGAGAAGGGTGCGTAGGTGATCAGGAGCGCGATGAAGACGAGAGCCAGGGTGCGATTTGCTTGACGACTCTCCTTCTTGGTCCTTGCAATCACCTTATCTCTGGTCTTGGTCACCGGCTCCGTGGCGGTCTTCCTGGTCGCAGCGTCTGACGTGGTGGTTGTTGCGGGGCTGCTGGCGCTCTGCACCTCCTTCATCATCACCAGATCGTTCCGCTGGGACTTCTTCTTTCGTATGGTCAGATAAATGCGTCCGTTCAACGCCGAGGTGAGGGGTATTGGCACCCAAATTGTCAAAACTGACGACAAGATGGTAAAGAAAGGACTGTCTGCTATGTACTGTGGGAAACAGAGGCTCGGGGGAATGGTACGGACTCCGACTATGTACTGCCAGAGGAGGGTATAGGGCAGCCAGATGATGGATGGAATTGTGTAGGCGACGGAGATCATGAAGAGAGCATGGCGAAGGGTGCGCTGCCGAAGGTGCTTCAAGGGATGACAGACGGCCTGGTATCGGTCAACAGACATGACGACGACGCACAGATGGGAGATGAAGAGAAAAACGTGGGTCAGGTAAACGTGCGCCTCGCAGAGTGTCTCACCAAACGGCCAGTAGCCCAGCACCAAATATGTGACATAAAACGGCATCAACACCCCAACGACTAAATCTGTAACGGAAAGACCCACGATGTAGTAGTTGGTGTAGGTTCGCAAGCGTCGATCCGCACAGAAAGCATACAGGATGAGGAGATTGCCACAGACGGTGATGAATGAGGTGATACCACCGACCGCGGCAATTGCGATTTGCACCGCGTCTAGCGACAAATCTTCCCCGTCTCCGGACGGGCGCGGAGTCGTGAGCGTCTCGGTGGCGTTGGATGAAGAATTGCCGTCCATCGACGCATTCCATGTCTGTGTGGGATATATCTCGCTTTCTACACTTTGTGTAGTAGCATCCATGGTCATGTTGCTCTCCATGTTGACTCAAATGATGGAAGGTTTGAAGGAGCCTCCTTTTATAAGGAAAAGGGTAGGGAAGCTGACTCGCACAGAAAAAAAACATAAAGTAACAACAGCAAGCAAAATACCACATATACATCTATCTGAAAGTGGCCGATCTCGTCTCTACCAAACGCTCTATTTTTTATGAGAAAAATATAAATGAAAAAGTTAACTTATTCCGCGCGTTATTTTGATCTAATTTAGTCACGTATTTTGGGCCTAATGGCATCTGCCATTCCATTGTTTCGTAACCATTAAAATTTCTGAAACATCGGCTTTGTTCCCTCATTGATATTTTTTTTTTTGCCTTTTTTGTTCGAAATTCTTCAATCTCAATCTTCTTAGTCTTAAGCTCCGTACATGTAATTGGACGTCAAGGTTATTGGGTAGGGCGCACCTCGGCACTATTAGCATCCTTCCACAGGGACCGTCGAGACGGAAGCTATCTTCGACCAAAAGTCACGACCATTGCTAGAAAAAAAAAACATTTCTGTATAAATTCGTAGGCCATATTGTGTGCTGTAACTTAGCCTTTGTGGTGACGTTACTGAGCGCCTAAGCCAATCAGAAGCAAGCAACCATGGAAGTGGTAACCGACCAGCCAATCAACAATGGGCGGGCTGCCCAAGATGGCCGGCAGGATCCGGGAATTTAGCGCATGTGTCTAGTGCATGGGTAAAACTTCCGCTATCATGAAATTACGAGTCTATAATCTAACAGTTACGATATACAGTGTGCATATTGTAATCACCATACAAAATATAGGCCTAGTGCGTGATGGCAAATTCAGTGTAAGGTTTATTTTTAAAAGCCGTGTAGGCTACAGACCGAATCTTTGCACAAAACAAACTACACTAAATTATGGGCCTGTTTAATGCGCAGGATCACGAATATTGCGGATCCGGATCCCATTTCAGCGTACCCTGCATAGGACGTTGATCCCTAAATCTGTCATCCTTTGCCTTATAAGTTAAACAAACATGCCCTATTATGTTTGATTTTCGTGTAACTGTGGCACTTAAAATTAATTCCTGGCATCTTTCCAAAAGTTTGTTAATTTTATTAATTACATTCAATGAAATACATTAATATTAAAATCAATTTCTGAATAATTATTGTCACAAATGTAGTTATTTTATGCGTTTTAATTCGATGGTTCATATTAATGTTTCTTTCACTGATATAGTTTAATACTTTTTTTTTTAATCGGCAATATTACAGGAATCATCAACAATTTTTGTCATTTTTTAAAATGATTAAAAAAAATAATAATATATGTGGGCGTTTTTCACTGTTTACTCAAAAAGTCGGCACCACATGGGACTGGGATTTTCACCGAAGACTAATTACTGTATCTTTCTTGATATTTTTGCCCATGAATCTGCATTAAAATTTTACATGACTTCCTTTAAATCGTAGTGGCAGTCTGTAGACTTGGCATCAACCGACAAAAGAGGGCGCTTTTTAATCAATGACTGGTGTTTTTTTGTGAATGAATTATGGCTCTGTGCAACAGATTATTATCCATGCAGGGCTAGGGAAGGTCGAAATAAAATAATATTCTGTATAGAAATCCCTTGCCCGTCCCGTATCAAGCTTACAAGGTGCATAAGATTTTAAATCTGGTAGAAAAGTTGATAGAAAAGAAACATTATGTTTTGCACTTGGCACGACCTATTATAAAAGACCATTGCTCACGCGCACCGTGCATGCCCCTGACTTTCCACGGCCACGCAGATAAAATCCACTGATTGGTTACTCATAGCACATGAATATTAAAATCACAGCCACCGTCCAATGAGAAATGACGGTCCTGGATAGAGCTGATGAATATTCATGATTTAAAAGGCATTAAAACCGCAATGTATTCGTACGTACGGTCTCTTTCGTTGGCCAGCCGCCATCGTGTGAACAACGAATGACGAACACGCTACGCACGTTGCACGTTGTTTAATGTTTATGTTAGTTTCACTGTTGCAGACGACATTGACAGTAAGTGAAATAAGTTATTTACCATTTTGTTTTGACCGTGTTTTTATGGAGAATTTGTCGATAAAGAAGGAAATTTAACAATGTTTTCTGGAAGAAGTTATGGTTTTGAAACCTTCAGTGTATCTTTATGTAATTCAGGGGACGCAATATTAATAAATTTATGCGAATTAAAAGCCCAATTTGAATCGAATAGTCGGTGAACAAGTTGGTGTCCGGAAAATGGGCCATCGTCACTGGGTTTTGCGTGTCCGAGTTCTAAAGTTCATTTACTTTTTTGATTAATTGAAGTTAACTGGAACAAGCATGGTTCCTGCATGTTTTCTTGAATATGTAAAGTAAGCAATCACTTATGACTAAGATTGGTAAGAATAGTAAGATTCCTTTGCAAAATAAGTGATGTGACATTTCACGGCCGCAGGCGCAGGGACGGCCACAGACGAGAATAGTTCTGGTTTCTACTCTGACATTTTTAAAACTCTTCATCTGTTGGGTCTGGGCACTGGACTAACCGGACCAGACAAAATGGCCTCACGCAATCAGACGGGCTGTTTTCAAGTTTGCAAGAAGGTGTAAGAAAATTGCATTTTAACACTGAAATGTTGCACAAATGTCTTCAATCTAACGTTAGGCTTTTAAGGACCCAGGAACATTTGCTGAAAGTCAAAAGTATCATTTTTGAGAAGTAGAGGCTATTTAAGAGGTGTAATCAATGTGTTTTGGGGATCCCTTCTTATCACATTCCCCATAAACATCAAATTCGAAACTACTTTCTTTTACAGGTTTGGAAACTCATTTTGGGTTTGTGAGCAAGTGAAAATACCACAGCATCAAAATGAGTGTGAACGGAGGTTACATACAGAAAAAGAGGCACTCGGACAGCAGCTGCAGCAGTGGAAGCGATTCCTCGATCACGCCTCATTCCGTTTCCAGAAGCCCCTCCCCCTGCACCACTCCACTCATCGACCGCATCACCCAGAGGATAGCCTGCCGTGAGAAATGGTTCTCTTTGGAGTTCTTCCCGCCCAGGACGGCCAATGGTGCTGCCAACCTTCTGGCAAGGTGAGTAATTTAGCGGCCCAATTTTTCTGTATAGATCACGAATCCATTAGTCTTTTTAAAGGTACAGTACAGGATTGGTAACATACCCAAACAGAAATCTTCACAGATTTATGTATAACTTTCAGGGTATGAAGATGGTACTGGTAGAAGCATACCTTTAAAATATTTCCTCCTGAAATGGTATATTCATCCAGAAAATAGTAGAACAAAGACCGAAAACAGTTTTGATCTCGAGGTAAGATCAAAACCATTCTTTATGTTTTAAAAGAAAAACTGAGTCGGGTGTGTGGTATTTTCTTGTGACTCGGATACATGTCTTATCTTGTTGAGCTCCAATTTTCACAGATGCTGTATCCACTCTCATCCTCAAATAGACAGCATCTCTTGTAGGGCCCTTATCCATAAGTAGATTAAATAGATTTATTTGCCAAGAAAACTGGAAATAATCTCAAGCTTTTTCTTTCTTGGATTTTTTGTTTGGAACGTCCATCAGATTTGAACGCTTTTTTCAGGGAGGTCCTCTCTTCTGCGACGTCACCTGGCATCCGGCCGGCAACCCCGGCGCCGACACGGAGACCAGCTCCATCACCATAGCCACCAGCGCCGTCAACTACTGCGGGATTGAGACCATGCTGCACATGACGTGCGTCAAGCAGACCAAGCCCGAGATCACCAGGCACTTGAACAGGGCTAAGGACTGTGGCATCCGCAACATACTGGCGCTCAGAGGAGGTTTGTTTATTTTTCTAAACCATCCCAACTTTGCCCAGGGCTCAGTTTCATGGCTCTGCTTACCATAAGGCCATACAAAAAAATTGTTGCATTGGCGTAACCCGCACGACCCAAAAATATGCCCCAACCGTAAACATAAAAAAAATATAAAAAAAATCGCAAATTTGTATGCAGATTAAAAGCTTAAAAGGAGAAAAAGATGAAAACCAGACTGGTTCAAGTTGTTATGTCATTTCTTGTCTTTATTTGACTCGTCAAATACTGTGATATACAGGAAAAAAAACATTTAATACAGGAAAAATAAAAAAAATAAAAATCCGCCCGCCCTTCCCTATTTTCCAACCCTCCGTTACTCCAATACAAATTTTTTTTTTTATGGCCTAAGTGTAGAATCAGCGCTTTATCAGGGCTCGAAATATCCACTAGACCTTGAACCGAGTCTAGTGATTTCAGTGTAGGTCTAGTAAAGTGTGTACTGTACTAGTCCTGCTGTCTAGTGATTTTGTTTTCCTTGCACAATTAAAATGGTGCCTAAATTGATGATTTTTGACACAATATTGCATACAATTTCGGTTTTCCTATATGTACATGATTCATGAATGCCACAGGTCTAGTGAAAAAATTTTAGGTCTAGTAAAATGCTTCAATTACTAGACCTGTTGTCCAGAGCTTTTTTTCACGAAATTCGAGCCCTGTTTATACTGAAGTAGGAAATTTGTTGCTTATGGAATCCAGTTGCATGGATAAGCAAGGAATGTACGTTTGTATACAGTAATTTGTGCGCACGGTTTTGAATGGCGCCCTCTTTTGATTAAAACAAGAAACTGCGGTGGTGTCAGTATATTATTTTGTACACCACCAATCATCTTTTATTGAAATCTGGGAAGCCTGGAAAGCTAATCATGAGCAAATGACCTGTGGGAAAATCCAGGAGATGTTGTCCATGCCTAATATTCTTCTAACTCTTACTCACTAATTCAGTGTTTCTTTCAGGAATAAATCACGCACCACGTACCAAGATTTAAGAACACAGGGGTCGATTTCACCAAACTCATCGTAACTTGCTATCAATCATAGGACCTATGATGCATTGCATCCCTACGTAGGATACAATGGGTTATCCTTCGTAACTCGAGTTATGGTAAATCGTAGGGCTTTGTGAAATCGACCCTGGGATTTGTAACTCCATGGTGTTTCAAACTTTGTATTATGGGACTCAATGGCTCAGCTTGGTTCAATTTTAAAGTGTGTCAGAATTCCTAAGAGTTTTGGGATTGAACAAAGATAACAATACACTTCCCAGCCATTTATCCAACAATATTTATGTTCCATGAAGAAAGCAATTTGGTCAAAATAATAAGATTCAAGAATGGCATTCAAAGAATATCCCTAATGTTGATGATTCCTTTCTGAATAAGCATACAATGGAAAATACAACAAAGGCTCAAATGATAATTCAGGATGATGAAATCACGAAGAGTATTGCAGTATCTTATTTGCTTGATAAAAACAATTTCCAGAAATTATCAGATTGTCTTCATTTGTTATAGATTTTAATCTGATGTTTTTGAAACAACCACAAAGTCAGCCATTGTTTAGTTTATTTGCTCCCAGTCTGTAATCCATGTTAGTTTTTGTCCCGTATTATTGCTGTGTAAATATTGCCACAAGTCTACATCTTATCAGGATGCATAGACTTTACTCAGACCTCAGGCTGCCCCGACCTTTTCAATAGCCATCTGTTTGTAAAGCTGCCGTACCAAGTCCATATTTTCTTGATTTTTGCTGGTGAGGGCTTTGGTAATGTGAAAGACAGTTGATCTTTGATAAGAAAATTGTCTACCACAAAGGCTTTTTTTTTTAACATCATGAAACTTGTTTATTCAGGCCTACGTGGAATCCAAAGGTCGGGTCATTTTTATTGCTAATATCAAAATAACATTACACCTTGCACTGATATCAGTTTTATGACTTTGACAACATCATTTAACCTGACCCAGTAGTTTTTTTGGTATTTCTGAAGTTTAATCTGGTTAGTGGTAATCATGTGAGATATTTTTTGCAAAGGTCCATTTGGGTTAGCAAGTCCTTTTTATGACTTTGTTGTGTCCTTCGAGTACTGCAGTAGAAAGAAGGATTTTTTTTCAGAACATAATATGGCAAATAGGCCAACAGTTCATCCATCTTCAGTCGGATTTCTATTCTTGAGCCAGAAAATACATCGCTTGTTGCTTCTTTAATATTTTCATTTCAAAAAAGGGAAACCGACTGGGTAGGCCTATCTCAATTTTTGGGGTTCGGCAAAAGGTAATCAGGAAATTATACCAAAGTCCTCTGAATTAATTCTGCCAGTGCTCTACCATCTTGGCTTCTCAGTATTTTGATGAGGGCTTCTTAAATGTTCTGCATCTTAGCTTGGGAGTTGAGATACCAGACAGAAGCCAGCAGTACATGTATGGATATCTTGCCTAACTAACCCTGTGTTCAGGCTAGGTCCTGATTATCAGGGGCAGTTTGGAGATGGCTTATCATTCTTACAACCAACCGTCCACACTGTGTAACAGTACCCCTGCTTTGTGGGGACAATTCATGGCTGAAGTGTGGCTTTGGTTGTGCATTAGGTCACTGAGCATAGCGCTAAAAACACCTGCATGATACCAATTACGAGCCCCTTCTGCAAGGTTGTTCCAGACCCTAAAATGTTTGGCTAGGGCAACGGAACAAGTCCTGGCAAGTGTCTAGACTATGGGTTTGCTGGGGAAAGTCCTGATTGTCGGGATTGCCCCCAATAATCTGCAATTATACCCACAGCAAGTTGTAAATCTGGGAGCAATAACAGCTCAGGAATCACAATAAAGGATCTGGATAATTATCAGTTTTTATTTTTGTTTCTTAAGTGGATTCTTAAGATTATCGTATTTTTCTTTGTTTGCATCCTAGATGTTCCTGTTGATCTGGATTGGCCAAAGTCAGACTGCAAGGACACGTTCAATTACGCTCTGGACCTGGTGAAGCACATCAAGCAGACATTCGGTGAACACTTCTCCATCTGTGTCGCAGGTGAGCATCAAATGATAACCAGTGCATGTTAAATACACAAACTTGGGATGTTTTTCCACTGATCTAAGTCCAACAGACTTGTAGTGAATCTATCAAACTCTACCAATATCGGTTCTGCTAAAATTTGCCCAAATCACCAATTTGAGACGAATGAATCCATCAAAATCCATCGGAATTCAGCATAATTATTATGAGGGATGGCTGGATGGCTTCTCAGTTCATTAAAATATCTGGGTTTTGTGGAGTCCTGGGGACAATTTCACCAAACTCATCATAATTTACTATCAATCATAGGACTTTTGATGCATTGCAGCCTCATGTTGGATACTACGGGTTAAGTTGTAATGCGAGTTATGATTGGTAGTATGGCTTCGTGAAATCGACCCCTGGATCCATCAACATCCTGCAGCCAGTGGATTTTGATGGAAAAACATCATGTGTGGCTCAAGCACCGCCTTGAGGCCATTTTTATCCTGCACAGTGTCACATTGTTGAAAATACAACAGAATCTGGCTTGGGTCTTGACCTCACTAATCCTCCATTTCAGGTTATCCTGGGGGCCATCCGGAGGCAGAGAACTACGAGGAGGACCTGAAGCATCTCAAGATGAAGGTGGACGCGGGGGCAGACTTCATCATCACCCAGCTGTTCTTCAGCGCCAAGGAGTTCCTCAAGTTCTACAGGGACTGCCGAGCGATTGGGATCACAGTCCCCATCATTCCCGGCGTCATGCCCATCCAGGTCAGCACTGAAATAAGGGATGACTAACGTAACCTGCTCCAACAAAACAAGGCATAACTCACCAGGTGTTTAATTTTTCCTTCATACCCATGGTGGTTGCCTTGGTACCCCTTCTTCATTGCCTAGGTGTCCCTGGTCACTGCCTTGGTACCCCTGGTCATTGCCTTGGTGCCCCTGGTCATTGCCTTGGTGCCCCTGGTCTTTGCCTTGGTGCCCCTGGTCATTGCCTTGGTACCCCTGGTCATTGCCTTGGTTCCTCCTGGTCATTGCCTTGGTACCCCTCTTCATTGCCTAGGTGTCCCTAGTCATTGCCTTGGTACCCCTGGTCATTGCCTTGGTTCCTCCTGGTCATTGCCTTGGTATCCCTCTTCGTTGCCTAGGTGTCCCTAGACATTGCCTTGGTTTTCCCCTGTTCATTGCCTGGTTGTCCCTGGTCACTGCCTTGATACCCCTGGTCATTGCCTTGGTACCCCACTTTATTGCCTAGGTGTCCCTAGTCATTGCCTTGGTTTTCCCCTGTTCATTGCCTAGTTGTCCCTGGTCACTGCCTTGGTACCCCTGGTCATTGCCTTGGTTCCTCCTGGTCATTGCCTTGGTATCCCTCTTCGTTGCCTAGGTGTCCCTAGTCATTGCCTTGGTTTTCCCCTGTTCATTGCCTAGTTGTCCCTGGTCACTGCCTTGGTACCCCTGGTCATTGCCTTGGTTCCTCCTGGTCATTGCCTTGGTATCCCTCTTCGTTGCCTAGGTGTCCCTAGACATTGCCTTGGTTTTCCCCTGTTCATTGCCTAGTTGTCCCTGGTCACTGCCTTGGTACCCCTGGTCATTGCCTTGGTTCCTCCTGGTCATTGCCTTGGTATCCCTCTTCGTTGCCTAGGTGTCCCTAGACATTGCCTTGGTTTTCCCCTGTTCATTGCCTGGTTGTCCCTGGTCACTGCCTTGATACCCCTGGTCATTGCCTTGGTACCCCACTTTCAGTGTTCTCCAACGTGTAGAACAGACGTGGCGCACCGCCACGCTTTCTGCGGCAGCCGCCACGCTTAAAAATCGCCGCCACGCTTTAAAATAATGCCGCCACGTTTACATTTTGTACTATACAGTAAATAATTACTACAGAAATAATCTGGAAACAATGAGAATCACTTTATTTTCGATTCTAACCTTCGAAACTTTCCAATGATTTCGCACGAACTGTCAAATTTCCTACGCGAGCCAACTCGAATTGACAAACATTAAAAGGATGTACTGGGGAGACAGCGAGTCGACCGGCCCTGCAATGTACACGTGCACTGCAAGAGACCTACTTTTGCTGCATATGATCTGCACTGCAAGAGACCTACTTTTGCTGCATACGGTCTGCGCACGTGGTCACAAATCTGGTTACGTTTACGCGAAACTTCGACGAAATTCTTCCGAAAAATCGGCATTTTGAATGAGCTTGCTTTATTCAAACTACATTTTCGATGATTTATCATACATTCACATGAAATAAGAAGTCATTTTTGGAAATTATGAGGAACAAATGCCTACAAAAAGTTGAGTTTGCGATTGCAACTGTTGACACTAATCTTGCCACAACTGGATTTTACCTTACCGCGATGTGCCGTGTGATGGCTGTGGGGCTAATGCTTCGTGTGCGACCGGTCAACAGTCCGCTCGGTCACGCTACCAACGTTACGTACCTTGGTACACGGAAACTTTTAATGTTCACCTGTTATTGAATGATTTTCGCTCTTAGCTAAGATTTACTTATAACTTGTCATCTGTCATCACGTTTCGTTTGGAATGAATGTAATTTTCTCTTGATTTCTCTGTGAAACTTAGAATATAATGTCTACCATAATGATGGTAGGCCTATCGAAATAAAAAACTGGTCTACCCAAGTAATTTTTTTAAGCTGAGGCCACTTTTAAGTTTTATTCCAATGTTTTTGGAATTTTGAGGTATATTTATTTTTGCTTGACCATTAGACATATTTTCTTCGGTTTTAAACTGATTTTCAAAATAATGTGGGACCAAGTCTCTTGTCTAATTTTGGACGTGAATAGAATTAGATAATTATATTTGTTAAAATTGTTAATAGGGTAAACCTTATTAATTAATAAACCTAAAATAAAACGCTTGGTCTTAACACATTTTAGCTACCTAGATCAATAACTGAAAATTGAAATTTTGGAACAAATAGTAGGTACTGATCTTTTATTTGATGTTCTGTTTAATAATTTGCTTAATAAATGGAAGTCTTATACAACTCTTGACAACTTTTGCACACACAAAAATTGGGGTACAGTGGACAGAAATTGCCTTAGAATGCATCACAGAGCATCTACAATCCAAATTTTCACGGGGCCCTTCAGCGGGCCCCGGACCCCACGCCGTTAGTTCTTCGCGCTACGCGCTCAGCACCACTCTCTAATTTTATAAGTTGGAGAACACTGCACTTTATTGCCTAGGTGTCCCTAGTCATTGCCTTGGTTTTCCCCTGTTCATTGCCTAGTTGTCCCTGGTCACTGCCTTGGTACCCCTGGTCATTGCCTTGGTTCCTCCTGGTCATTGCCTTGGTATCCCTCTTCGTTGCCTAGGTGTCCCTAGACATTGCCTTGGTTTTCCCCTGTTCATTGCCTAGTTGTCCCTGGTCACTGCCTTGGTACCCCTGGTCATTGCCTTGGTTCCTCCTGGTCATTGCCTTGGTATCCCTCTTCGTTGCCTAGGTGTCCCTAGACATTGCCTTGGTTTTCCCCTGTTCATTGCCTAGTTGTCCCTGGTCACTGCCTTGGTACCCCTGGTCATTGCCTTGGTTCCTCCTGGTCATTGCCTTGGTTCCTCCTGGTCATTGCCTTGGTGCACCTGGTCATTGCATTGGTTCCTCCTGGTCATTGCCTTGGTACTCCTGGTCATTGCATTGGTGCACCTGGTCATTGCATTGGTTCCTCCTGGTCATTGCCTTGGTTCCTCCTGGTCATTGCCTTGGTGCACCTGGTCATTGCATTGGTTCCTCCTGGTCATTGCCTTGGTACCCCTGGTCATTGCCTTGGTTCCTCCTGGTCACTGCCTTGGTACTCCTGGTCATTGCATTGGTTCCTCCTGGTCATTGCCTTGGTATCCCTCTTCGTTGCCTAGGTGTCCCTAGACATTGCCTTGGTTTTCCCCTGTTCATTGCCTAGTTGTCCCTGGTCACTGCCTTGATACCCCTGGTCATTGCCTTGGTTCCTCCTGGTCACTGCCTTGGTACTCCTGGTCATTGCCTTGGTTCCTCCTGGTCATTGCCTTGGTATCCCTCTTCGTTGCCTAGGTGTCCCTAGACATTGCCTTGGTTTTCCCCTGTTCATTGCCTAGTTGTCCCTGGTCACTGCCTTGGTACCCCACTTTATTGCCTAGGTGTCCCTAGGCATTGCCTTGGTTCCTCCTTGTCACTGCCTTGGTACTCCTGGTCATTGCATTGGTTCCTCCTGGTCATTGCCTTGGTATCCCTCTTCGTTGCCTAGGTGTCCCTAGACATTGCCTTGGTTTTCCCCTGTTCATTGCCTAGTTGTCCCTGGTCATTGCCTTGGTATGCTAGACCAGGAGTAAGTTGTATTCCATTTCTATGGTTCTTCATACAGGGTTACACATCTCTTCGTAATCTGGTCAAGCTATCCAAGCTGGATGTTCCTGAGGACATCGTGAAGGTGATCGAACCCATCAAAGACAACGATGAAGCCGTCCGGAACTACGGGATCCACCAGGCTGTCTGCATGTGCAAGGAGCTGTTTGAGAGGTAGGAGGCTGCAAATCTCTACACGACCTCCTCATTTTTTCAAAAGGAAATTCTGTCGCCAAAAAACAGAAGCTAGAAGTCACTTTGCAATAGGGCTCCGCGCTCGGATAGTTACCCGGATGTTCAGACAAATATCAAAACGTTTACCTGTAAGTTAATGGGGCAACGTGCAACTTGTTTGTCCGAACATCTGAATGTGATGTCACTAGCGCAGAGCACTATTGAACACCACAGTTGCCTGGGTTGCTGAGCCTGTCGAACCTAAGCCTGCTCAGTCTGCCTAAGTATTAAATGATGCACTCCATTTGTTTAGTTTTAATGAAGTTTGTAAACTGTTGCAAGCAGTTAGACAGGCCTCATGTTTTTTATGCCAGTAGGATGTGACTTATGAGCTATATGGACAGACATCTGAGAAACTTACACCCATTTCCGAAGGCACTTACATGCACATCCAAGCAGAGAACACTTAACCTCTTCCGCCTGGGGAGCGTCTACTGCAGTCCACGTCGTGCATGGATTAGAGTCCGTCTAGAATTTGGGATTTTGTGTGGCAATATTTAACCATTGTTTGCCTGCATTGTTTAAGCCGAGCTCCCTGCACACATAGCCCAACCAGACGACCTCTGTTAGACTGATGGCTAATAATGTTGTTGGTACAAGCAAGGCAGAAACAAAACCCGAGCGGAAGGGATTTAAGTATATCACTATTGTATGTTTTTGTATGACAGTGGTGAGGTCCTAGGCCTACACATGTACACCTTAAACCGTGAGGTCGCCACCATTGAGATCCTCAAGCAGCTCGGTCTGTGGAATGAGGAGCAGGTGAGGCGCCCTCTACCGTGGAAGACCACCGCCAACCACATGAGGACCAAAGAGGACGTACGGCCCATCTTCTGGGCGGCCCGTCCCAAGAGCTACATTCACAGGCAAGTAGAAACTGTACGAACCAAAGGTTTCAAGTCCTGCTAGGATGATAGTCCTTGTCACCTCACTTTGAAAAAACTCTTTCTGGAAAGACAGGCAGTTCTGAAAGAAGGGAAGGCATTGGATGTTCTGAAAGAATTAGGGCCTCTGAAAGAACAAGGGTTGTTAATTAAAATTCTTTCAGCACTAGCCTCTCTCTTTCCAGGAAAGTTACTCACAGGATACCAAGTGAACCTGTTTCTATATGCTAAGAGTCTTGCAGGTCTTTGAGAGAGCTGGGTCAGTAGGATTTGCCTCTAAGCTCTAGCCAGTACGCTCTGGACATCCTTTCAAGAATTTTTGGTTTCTGGTTCGCAAAGGGTCTAAGCTTTACAGTGAAAGAAGAGAAATGTAATGATTTTGACTTACGAACGTTAATGCAGAACCAAAAACTGGGACGACTTCCCCAATGGACGCTGGGGCGATTCATCGTCGCCAGCCTTTGGCGACCTGAAGGACTACCATCTCTTCTACCTGAAGAGCAAGTCCTCCAAGGAAGAGTTGAAGCAGATGTGGGGCGAGGACCTGGCGTGCGAGGAAGACGTCTTTGAGGTCTTCAAGTGTTACTTGGACGGGGAACCCAACAGATACGGGCACAAGGTAAGACTTTGTACAACTTGGAAAGCAAACCACCTGACGATAGGCTTTTGAAGACAGCATAACCACACATTGATAATTGTCTTATTTGACACCCACGTTATTTGCAGAAGGTTGAAATTTTAATAAAAGTAAACCAACCATCAAATAACCACAAGGGAAACTGACTGAATTGAAGTCATTGAAAAGTGAACAAAGAAAAATTGACTGGAGCGGGATTCGAACCAGTGACCTCCTGAATACCGTTCAGGAGGTCAAAAGCAAACCAACACGGGCTGTATTTCAAAATTCCACTCCCGCCTCCTCTTCACGTATGATGTCATGCAAATTTTGTCAATTTTTTTTGTAATAACAGGTGAAGCGTATGCCTTGGAATGACGACGAACTAGCCCCAGAGACATCCCGCCTCCGCGACCGACTGATCAACATCAACAAGAAAGGCATCCTGACCATAAACTCACAGCCAAGTGTCAACGGTGCGCCGTCGTCTGACCCTGTCGTGGGATGGGGAGCCCCCAACGGCTACGTCTACCAAAAGGTAGATGATAGATCCAGACTTGATCCTGTCGTCGTACAATTTAAGAAAAAAGGGTTGTAACTTTGGGTTCTAAACTTATGTGTACCGGTAGTAGATATAGGCAGTTTCCGGTAGGCAGTTTTACTCTAAGTGACAGCTTTGGCACTTCTCCAATCCTCCACTCTAAGGTATACCTGAAAAAACAGGCCATCCTGAGAAAAACACTCATTCTGAAAGAACCGGGGGCTCCAGTTCCAGTTCTTGGAGAACCACTTCTCTTTCCGCAAGAGTTGTCAACACTGTAAATCAACATCTGTATTGTGTCACCCCTGAGTAACTCCTCATATCTTGATCCGTTCGTTTATTTTGACATTTTGACCCAAGCACGCCAGAGTCGGCAGCGATGCCTCACACGTTCTCACATTTTCACTTTCATCTTTCAAACTTGACAGTCTTACCTGGAGTTCTTCACGTCAAGAGAGAATGTAGCGGCCCTCCTGGATGTCCTGAGGCTATATCCCATGGTAACCTACCATGTGGTCAACCACAATGTGAGTGCATTTTCTGTTTAACAGGTGTAGCCGCCAATCAAGCGGCTGATAAAGAGGCTACTAAGTTCATGTTGCCTTTATCCATCGTGTTTTGGGAGAAAAAATCGGTCTCATATCTAACAAAACAGTTAGCTCAGTTAAGAACCAAGATCCATTTGTTGATTTTCAGTTTTGGGGTCGATTTCATGAAGTCCTACGATCGACTGTAACTCAAGTTACGAAGGATAACCCATCGTGACCTACGTAGGGTTGCAATGCATCATAAGCCCTACGTTTGATAGCTAGTTTGATGAGTTTGGTGAAATCGACCCCTGGTTTGAATTTGCAGATTTTGTGGTAGTGTTCATAATGAAATATCAACAGTACGCTTTCGGTGTAACACTTTGTGAAAGTTAGTATGAGACATGCTCTGTCAAATTGAGGAATCTGCCTCTTTGACATGCAATGTTGTGAATAGCGAAATGTTCCCGGGTTAAGGTCTTGTTCAAGCGTGCCAGTTGACCATAAATAAATGTGACCTACTGGACAACTTGTGCAGGGAAAGGAGGACATAACAAACACCGACAGGGACCAGCCGATTGCCGTCACGTGGGGAGTGTTCCCCGGTGCCGAGATCGTCCAGCCCACCGTCGTTGATCCCATCAGCTTCATGGTGTGGAAGGTAAGTTGGCATACCTCACTTATTCCTCCATCCTCCCCTACAACCATTCCCTTGAATACTTGTGTATTTGTCTCTCACACCATCTAGAGACAGTGGCACAGCCTCTCGTCTCGTGGTGCAAAAATCTTGTGAATATCAGGAAAGGTATCAGAATTTTAGTTTTGACCGGAATTAGTTGGTGATGAATGGTCAGCAGCCGATTTCACGAAACTTCAAATGTTGCGCGTACGCAACAAAATGTTGCGTAACTTACGCAACATTTTCCTGCGTTGGTTGCATAAGTTATGGCCATTTCACAAAACTTACGCTACATCTGTACGTTGCGTAAGTTACGCAACATTTCGTGAAATCGGTTGCAGAACACAAAACCTATTTTTGGTTGTTCAGCAAAAAGATAAGCCTTGGTGTGTTCTCATTGGATCTTTGCTGGTAATCCATAGGCCTTATTGAAACCCCTTGGCTAAGGCTTCGGCTCAAACACTGGCTCCATTTTATGTATTTGTCTTTGAATATAATGAGCATCAAAATTTAGGTTTCTGGCTCACAGGTGTATTCTAGTTTTAAAACATGAAAGAGAGCCCCGACATAAAAAAACAAACCACAGGCCACATTTTGAGCCTTGATCATGTTGATATGACAGACAAAATAAGAGCTGTAGCCAAGTTTTCAAAAAGAGCCTATACCGTATGAATGAAAGCATAGTGGTCAGAAAATTCAGAGTTGAATAACGTTTCACCTTCAAACTTTGCATACCCACAAAACAGTTTTCCAGCGTAGAGATTTCAACTTACCACAGGGTTTCTCTCTTGTGCCATTGTGTATGTAAGAGAAGATTACAAGGATTATTCATCAGCTTGTCAGGTGTTCATGTATGTACCCGGCTTTCTGGTAGCCAAACTGGAGTCTGGTATCACAGGGCCTTTACGAAACCAGGCTCGAGGCTAGGCTTTGGACTTATTTCGCGACCATCATTTAAGGCCCACAAAACGAAATGAGGGATTGGGCCACATGGCGAAGCCGAAGAAAGGCTCCAGCTTCGCCATGCATCTCAAGCCCTTCATAATTTGGGACACAAAATGGCAGCAGCAAAATTAATCCCAAGCCTAGCCTCAACCTGGTTTCGTAAAGGCCCATAGGTTGTTTGGATTCATGTATTTCAGTCGTTCAATCTTCATTCTTTGAGGTGTAAGGTTGTAAGAAGCTGCTCCATTTGGACAATGAAAAATATCCTAAGAATTATATCAAGGAAACAAGGCCAAAATTGTGACATTTTGATGACTGTCGATTGGCTGTTTTGATTGTTTTTCAAGAAGTTTACAAAACAGTATTTATCAAATTTTAAAGGGCTGGATAGCGGTACGGTATTCCAGAGAGCGCTGGTTCGAATCCCACTCTAGTCAATTTTTCTTTGTTCACTTTTCAATGTTTATCAAATTTACTTGAAAACTAAGCAAAGAATGATTCATTTTGCTGTTAGTCATGTTAGTTTTGATGAATTTTTATAAACTTGTGTTTTATCTTCTATCGTGAAAGTGAATGCTTAAATTTTTGAAGACCTTTAATGACGCTTTGTTCTGGTGCGATTTCTTTTTAATACAAATTGGTTTGTGCATGGTGTGGGCCTGTAGGGAGGTTAACGGTGTAGGGAGGTTAAAGATGTGATTAATTGGCCCTTGAAACTTGTATAATGTCTTAAATTTACTCACGAACAACCTCTATCCCTGTCGGCACAGCACTTTAAACCCCCTCTCAGTATTAGCATGGCTGTCACTGTGCATTTAATGTAATAGCATGGCAGCTTCATACAACCTCCAGCCCAAGGCTTGCCCGCCACATCCCCCTTCTGGTCTCCGAAGGACGGGATGCTCTTACCATTCCAGAGCAGGCATGTGTAGTTTTGGGTGCACTTTGTGGTGAGATTTGGGTGGTATTTGGTAATCACTACCCACTGGTGTTTAAACAGCCACGTAGGTTGCTTAGTCTGTATACATTGTACATGATATGGTGCTGTGATGATATGGTTTTTCTCTGTATGATTTTATTGGATATTTTGTAGCGAAGTTCCACTTGGTAAATGTTGAATTTTGCTTTGCATGTTTCTACGTTGTTTCTCTACTCACTTCCAGTAGCATCAGTACTAATTCCATTTGGCTTTCCTTTCAACTGTCATCCACCTTTTCGCTATTAGTTCATTTACTTTCATTGTTGTGGAGTGATCCAGGCTCTCCTCTCATACTTCTGGGTCTCATTCTGCCCATGGTTCAGATTTTATTGGCCAGCGACGTTTCATTTCATCATTGGCTTTCCTTGATTAGTTTTTCATTTCTTCTTTGTCTTCATTCTGAGGCATGGCTTAGCACACTTGCCTAAATTTCTCTGCTATCCACTGATCCTGCAGCCATTGAGCTTTTATCTGGTATCCACTGATCTCATTGTTCATCTTTTATATATCCACTGATCTGGCTGTTCATCTCGTATCCACTGATTGATAATCCTTCATCAACAGGCCCTTCATCCCTTATCCACTGGTCCTTTATTCTTTATCCACTGGTCATCATCCACTGGTCCACTGATCCTCCATCCTTCTTCCACTGAAATGATCTTCCATTCTTCATCGACTAATTCTGCATCAATCGAGCGCTAATTCTTCATCCACTGATCTTTCATCCACTGATATTTCATCCGCTGATCCTATACTTATCTTCCACTGACCCTTTATTCGTTTGTATCCGCTTGTGATTCATCCGCTGATCCTTCATTCTTCTGCTGATCTTTCAGTCTATATCCATTGATCCATCATCCCCTCATCCTTTATCCATTGGATCTTCAGTTCCACTGATTCCCTAGTCCTATCATCGGAGCACCCATCCGATCACTGACCCTTCTTCCTGCTGTTCCCATACGTATACATGGTAAAAGGGGCATTAGCTCAGCTTGGTCAGAGCGTGTGTTCTTTCGAGTTCGCACAGGCCGTGGGTTCGAATCCCACATGCTCCTGCTACATCCATGTGTAATATGGGAGCATCTAATTCTTCCATTAACCACTTACCTATCCACTAAACTCTAGACTTTTTTTCAGGTACTTTTATTTTTATGGCTTCATAATTTCTGTCTTTTTAAAACTTCCTTTTCCTATTGTCAAAAAAAAAATAGTTTTTTCAGTTTTGGGCATTAATACAATAAAAAGAAAAAACAGGTTGCCATTTCTGTTTTCCGTGATATACCAATTTAATTACCGGTAATTGTCTTGGTGTAATTGTAACTGGTGAGCACAAAAATAATCATGCTTAATACCAAAAAGCCCCTTGGCAAGAAAACGGGCTAACATCCCAAATCCCATGCTGGCCATTTCACGCTTATCCAAAAGATGCCTATTACAGTGTACAACAAGCAATACCTAGGCTATCAGGAAAACTGAGTGGCAACACGTTATTGCTTATAGGCAATGTGTTAAGCAAATTTGGTGAGCTAGCTTTTGTGCTTAGCAGCTGTTTGGCTTTTGAGTTACATGTACATGTAGTTTACTGATGGAACCTATCTGGTATATCTAATTACAAACATGTATACAGGTCATGGCTGTTAGCAATGGTATACCATTTATCGTGGGTCTAACCATTACACATGTAGATTCAGTCACTTGAACATATGGGTGTTTGTCATCACTGAAGCATTGCCATATCAAGTAACTCACCTCCATGCCATCTGTTCATATATCTTTTAAACAATGTTTATGACATTTAAACTGCTTGTCCCCATACTTCATTCAGCCTATGAAAAAATTATAATGGAAAGGAATTTATCAATCTATAAGAACATGTTTACAATGTGTTTGGAAACTTTTTTATGGCTGTCTTCATTTGTGTCATTGGATTGTCGGCAGTGAATTTATTTTAATGCAGTGAAAAAAATGTTTGTTTTCCCCTAAAGAGGAAAATTGTTGGTATTTATTTCATTAAATTTTAAATTTGTTGTTCCTGTATGAAATTAAGAACTATTTGCATACATTAGCTGTTGGGTTTTTGACTTTTTGTCAAACAAATATTGCAGCAGAAACTTTATTTGTTTTTCGGTTATGGTTGCCTTTGCTTCTCGTAAAATCTTTAAAACTTTGCTACTTTTCAAATAACTGAAACGGCAGTGGAAACAGATGAATGAAATTAATTTTTTTTTTTTTTGATTGAGTTGAAAATTGTAAAAGGTTTTGAAAAGGTGGTTATCTGTTGGTGATGGATCAGGCTGAACTATGGTTTGATTTTCTCGTAAAATCTTAAAAACGTTGCTACTTTTCAAATAGGCCTATAAACTTAAATGTTAAAAAGTGTGAAAGAAATGAATAAGTTTTTGAATAAGTGAAACATTTGATCGGGATGAAAATTGTTAAATGTTTTTTGGAAAAAGGTGGTTAATTATCTGGTGTTGATAGATCAGGCTGAACTCTGTTTTGGTTTTCAGGACGAAGCCTTCGGTCTGTGGAAGGAGCAGTGGGGACACCTGTACCCGGAGGACTCCCCGTCCCGTCAGATCATCAACCACATCCATCACACCTTCTACCTGGTGAACCTGGTCAACAACGACTACATCAAGGATAACTTCCTTCTCTTCGAGGTCCTAGAGAGGATGCTTGACAGGAAGGAGCAACGACGGAAGGAGGAGACGGAGGGGCCGGACTTTGAGGATGAGATCTGCCCCAAGAAGTTGAAGATCGAAGCCTCCAAGAATGACCGGGAAGTAGAGGTGATCCAGTAAAGAACAAAAATTTTTAAAAACCCTCCAAATTGACTCATGTGCATTAATTTCATGGCTGGAATATTGTCAGTGTTCCAGTTTTTGATTTTCAATAGAGAATTATATGTTAAAGAAAATTAAAATCACCAATATCGAGACAAGAGAAATCTTGTTCATTTTCGCTGTATTCTCCAGTAGACAGTAGCTGCATCGTTTATTTCTTACTACATGTAGTTACACTCTACATTCAATGAAAACCATTTGATAGGAATTATTCAATACCTTAAAATCAAATCTACATCGGAAGGTTTCTAAATTTTTCGGAAAAGAAATCTGATTCAATTCAAATTCAGTATTTTAACGGTGATTTCCATCTCTTTTAAGACGATGAAAACTAGAACATAAAGAAATGGTACAGATGTTGGCAAAGAAATCTGATACAATGGACCGTTCCGGCTTTGCTCTTAAGCCCCGCCCACGTGTGTGTTTACATACAGCAAGTGACCGAGTTTGACCGCGGCTTTCGTGGTCACCTGATTGAAAGGCGTCCTCCAATTGGTCAATGCGCACAGTTTGATTGACAGGCCGGAAGGGTCCATTCAATTCAAATTCAGTATTATAACATTGATTCCATCTTTTTCAAGATGATGAAAACTAGAACATAAAGAAATGGTACGGATGTTGGCATGGCGACATGAAGCCAGAACTTATTGTGATTGCCTATTGACAGATACAGATGAAATCTTGTGTTGAATTTTGGAATTGTTCCCCCGGGATATTTATGTATTTATTTATATATTTATTTTAAAACAAAACAAAAAATAGCCAACATTTGTATTCGTTTCCTAGTGTTTAACCATTTGAGGAATTTTATCATTTGAACTCGAAGGCCAAGTTGTAGTTTCGGAATATTGCTCATTGCCATTTGAATGCAAATGAACATGTTTCATTTTTCTTTTCTTTTTTATTTGGATCCCAACAAGACGCTATAGTCAGTTTACTACATGTACTTACAAACTGGTTATTGTACTTAGCTTGTGATGGATAACTCACTAAGCAAACATGGCAATGCTAGCTGTTAGTGTCGTCTGTTGGGAATAATACAAGTAATAACCTGCTGCAAGCTGCTCATTAGCTAAAATAATGACCTGAAATGTATAATATGCTTGCTGTTAGGAGGGCCGGAAAGAATTCAGTCCACTGATGACCATTACGGAAAAATGATTATATCCTCTAAGAGTTAACTTAATTATTGGATACAAATTATGATGAACTTCATTCTCAGGTGTATAAAACTGGCATGACTGGGGTAGCATGTCTGAAAAGTGAAAAGTTTTACAGGGGTTTTTACCTACAAATTGTACAGTTCCAATACAGCGGCAGCCATTTTTCTCAAAACGCCCTCTGTTGGTTCCATAGAGTTGTGCACAAATGGTGGTCATCAGTGGAATTCTTTTCAGAGGGCCTGATGTTTCGATCCTAGCAGGGTCTTTCTCGAAGGCTCTTCCTGGATATCTCAGATGCTAATGCCCCCGATCCGAACGAAAAGGGTCCAATTTAATGGCCCTGCTTAGCAAAAAAAAATTAGCTAACCATGAAATTTCTGTCTTAATACAAACAGGATGAACAACCAAATGTCCATGTGGTGTGACTGTGTATCACTTGTGATTGCTCTTTGGCTGTTGTTCGCTGACCATGGATATCAAATGGAAATTTGGTTGTTAATCCTGCTTTATAAGACAGAAATTTCATGGTTTGCAAATTTGTGCTAAGCAGGGCTGTGAAATTGGCAAGATGTTTAGGCTGAAGTTTAAAAGTCATCATTTATGTTCTCCATACAGTCAAATTTCAACTGTTTCCCTCATTTTTTTTTATTAATTGACGGGTAGACACAAAACAAAGGAAGCAAGGATTAATAACATTAATTCTTTTTAACCATGATGTTGATACTCAACAACAAAAACTTAATCACTAATCTGCGTAGCAGCACTTAACATACTGTAGTGTGAAAATAGATGCTGCACCAGTTTTTGTATTTTTCTTCACCTTTTCTTTAACTTCTGCTCTCATCAGATGTCGGCAGAAACTATTTTACAATTATTAGTATCTTATTCCTGTTTTTATTTTTACTACTCGCATTTCGGTCACCGAAATTATCTTGCCTTACTGCACCAGAGGAAGTATGACCCTCGTACGGTGTTAAAGATTTTCTGTCGAGTCCAGTGCCTTTTATCATTTGAGATTGATTTTTATTTCTGAAAAAGAAAAATCCCCAAATGCGCACAAATTTATTTTGTTCAATTGATCCGAAGTATTTTGGTTCACCCGGTTTGAATGCGTGGTGCTATATGGGAGGGCCTGCTTGAGAAGGGGTTCGAACCTACAACCACTTACTTGCTGGTGCAGATTGTTCACAAATGATTGTATAAATTAAAGTTTAATTGTAAAGGCTGTAAATGTGATGACCATAAAGGTATAATTATAATTATTACAATTTTGTAAATTTCTTTTGACAAAAGGGCTAATATGACCACAAGCTTAAACAAAATTGAGAATGAAACTTCCACTAGGCTTTTGCTGTATAAATAAGTGGCATTATCCATCCACTGGGCATTTTAAAATGTAATTTGTCATGTAATGCATTATATCTCGTTAAAAGAAATACCAGTAAATAAAAAATAACTTTATCTCTAATCACTCTTATTGTCTTCATGTCTTTGAAGGCAACTTATTTAAGAGTTTATGTTCTTGTTTAAAAACAAAAATTAAAAAATTAAATTCATGTGACTTATTAACAGAATGAATTTTATTTCCAAATTAGAGAATTTGTTTTTAAATATGTGTTTGTTCTATGCCTTCAAATTATTACACAAGGGAATCAGAATCTTTTACCTTTATTTTTATATTTATTTCAATTAGCACATAGACACAAAAATGTCTGCGAAAGCACTCGTGAACATTGTCAAACAATAGTAGAAAATATTATAACAGAATACTTGCATTTTAAGTTTATGGTCACCAGTTTTATCTATTTAAAAATGTACGTGTACCACAGTTTTGCCAAATGTTATGGAGTTTTCGTTTTAATGTCTACAGTCATGTCTAAAATATATTTCTGACCTTTAGTCAAAATTATTCTACCAGTACATGTATTTCAATTGAGGCATAGAATGCACACACAAATGAAAACTGTACAATCAGGAAAAAAATAAAAAGTAGGGTTTTTTGCACAAAAAATTAATAATGGTGCACATGCAAACAACTCTTCTTGGGGGGGGGGTGAACAGTTCGGATGGGGCTCCAATTTTGTTTTTTTTTCGACAAAGAAGATTTTTTTTAGCAGTTTTAATGCCACAAGTATTAATCTTATCTCGTTTTCCCATGTTAAAGTACTCCCAGGCAATTTCTGTCTGTTTGTTTGATTGTCTGTTGCATATGTCACAAAAATATACTGCATGAATGAATTTTTACAAAAAATTTGTTCCAACAATTATTTATTTTGTAGTTCCAATAAATTTAGCATTTGCCTCAGCAGCAAAACAAACCAAGTGCCATGTGGTGTATTATTCTCGTGTGTGAACAGAATGGGAAAAGTTCCAAATTAATGCCATCGTAGAAATCGCTGAATAACGGAAATAAACGGAAGAAAAGTTCTACTATGTATAAGAGCACATTACTACAGTGAGCATGATGCCATATTACACAACATTGCTACAGCCGAGTGCAAGAAACACACACGTTTCCGTCCAACGTTCAACAGTTGACGCTTTCTCGCAGCAACTGAAATTCGGCACGTCAAATATGCTCCTCACTTACTCCGGTTGTGACCGCAAAATAATAAGACCCGTCGTTGCGGCCTCGGTTATCCCTGCAGCTGTTTGTATTTACGCATGTGGTGCGCGATGCCACCGGCCATTTGCTCGTCTGTCTTGTTCTGACCGAAATAATCCACAAACTGACCCTCTGGATTCAATAGGTACATGATGATCGAATGATCCACCTGGAAAAAGAATTGAAAAAAAAAAACGAAAAACTTTATAAATGAGGATTTTGACGTTCAACATCAAAAATACGAGAAAGTGAAGTGAAATGGCGAAAGATACTAACAATATAGTCGTTGTCTTCGTCCTTTGGTCCTTGACTGTGGTAGATACGGAAATTTCTGGTTATCTCTTCGACTTGCTCTTTAGTCCCTGTCAGTCCAATTAAGCCGGGATAAAATTCTGTAAAAAAAAACAAGAACAATTAAGGTTCATACACTTACTTCACGAGATAAAGACAAAATGTGTGAATTCTGCCATGCAGCGAACTAAGAACGGCAATTATAGAAAGTGTCGATCAACATCCTGTGTGGCCTATTAAAAATTGGTGTACAGTGCAAGTGCCTGCAAAGAGGGGTTGGCCTAAATGCACAGGTAGCCATAGTGGACTGGTGTCCACTACAGACAAGCTGGCCAGAAATGACCACTAGACAGACTTCATCAGACCTACTGACTGACTTCAACAGACAGGCGACTCGATGGCCGTGGCAGTGAATGGTCAGCAATGCACTTCGGACAATACACATACAGTGTCCACCAAACTGACCGATCAACAAAAACTGTACTTGACAGCTCACCACTAAACGTACATAACTGACCCTTACCTTTTACATATCCAGCCATGACTGGTACTGTGTCCCTCTCTGGATCAACAGAGATGAACAGCGGCGTGATGTTTGGTAGATTCGGACTTTTCTCTAAGAGCGAAGGAAACCCATCTCGTGTTAATAATCAGGTTCGAGTGATGAGAATAATTGCATACATTTTGTTTCCACAGGTCAAAGATGAACAGCTCTCGGGGCCAATTTCACGGCCTTGCTTAGCATAAAAAAAATGCTAACCATGAAATTGTTTGTCTTAACTTAAAACAGGATTATGTGTTGTGTATCACTTGTGATTGTTCTTTGGCTGTTGTTTGCTGACCATGAATATCAAATGAAATTTTTAATGGTGGTTTGTTTTATTCAGCAAGACATTTTGTACTAAACATTGTTTGTGCTTTGAAACAGCTCCATGAAATTGGCCCCAGGTTAGCACACTAACATCATAATGTAATGGAGCAGTACGTTAACGAAGAGAGCGTCTGCTTAAGATGGTGGAACATAGATCTAATGAATACCTTATCTCAATTTCTTTCAGATCCGACTTTTTATCCCAAAGATTCATACAGACTATTCAATGTTACGACCTTTATTTTTTTTAACGAAATAGAACCTTACGTATTTTTTCCACAGCTGAGATCATCTTTTCCAGCTCGTCCGGGCAGATGTCCGGACAATGCGTGAAGCCGAAGTACAGCAGCAGCCATTGGCCAAGATAGTCTTTGTTTGTCTTAGGTTTGCCCGTATGATCGACCAATGTAAATGGCCCTCCTATAGCAGCCTTGCCAACGGCCCGGCTCCTTTCCTTTTCAATCTCTGTGAATGTAAACAAATAATTTTCAAAGATGAATAACTATTTGGGACACCACCAACATAGAAATGGTTAGCTTAGCTGGTTGAACGCCAGTACGGAATTCCAGCAGTCGGTGGTTCGATTCCCACTCAACTCATTTTTTGAAAACACTTTTCAGTGAAAAAAATGTCTTTATGTGAAAAGCTTTTGTATATTTTCTAGTGATCAGCAAACAATTTTATGGTATTTGGGGAAATAATTAAAAACTTCTCTAATCTGATCAAGGCAGAATGATTTTAGCACATCATACTTACCGAGCTTCTTCTTGCGCTGGGCAATCTTGAAGCCGACCAGTAGACTCCCACCAATAACAAAAGTCACCAGAACCGTCTTCCATGTCACAGGCTGCAAATAATCATCCGAGGAAAAGAGAAAAAAGAAAGAAATTTAGACAAATTTGCATATTAATTAGCAATAAAATTTGCTATGACCCTGACATGAATTGCTTGTATTTTGAGAAAGGAATTCCCAAAGTGTAACATGTTAAGGTTAATTACAGAACAGTGCAACTTATAAACTGCTGTCAACTGCTCATCAGCCAAAATAATGATCTGAAATTTGTAAAATACTTGGAGTTAGGATGGCCTGATGCGTTTTGATCCTAGCAGGATCAAACTTTTGATAACCTAGCAGGTTATACCAAAATGCCATTTAGCCTTGGATAAAGATCCTGCTAGAATTAACGCGTCAGGCCCTCCTAACTCCAAGCGTTAAGAGAACAGCTTCAACTATCCACGAGAAAATTTGGGTCAGCATAATGCTTAGGATTTTACTTCAACATCGCACTGGCAGGCCAGCTAAGTCTTAGCTTAAATGTCTGTCTTCAAATATCTTCTGAAAATGTTCTTATTCCCAGACCCTTCTTGAACTGCCTATCCACTATTGTTTTTGATTTTGTTCTGGTCCACTTCCGTCCCCTTTTTCCCATCATGTAAGGTGCTGTGTTCTTTGTAGAGCACCATAGAAATGTTAGGTATTATCATTACTATTTATAGTTGAGATGATCGCAACTGATGATGGTCCGAGGGTTACGATCATCACAACTAGCTCATCTTTTAAGAAGAGGATAAACCACACCCTTCCCTCTTAGATTCTAGCCCTGCTTGGGCCAATTTCATAAAGCTCTGCGACGCGTCGCAACTCGATTTGAGACGCGTCCTAGCTGCAACGTGTCGCATCTATGCGATGAGTCCATAGAGAAAGGATGCTTCTTAACTCTGCGACGCGTCGTAAGTTTTATGAAATCGGCCCCTGGAAAGACACAATGAGAGACTAATGACCGATTTCTTGGCGGCTTCTTTTCTTGGGCCTCTGTCCTTCTGTGTGGCATAGAACCTCTGAGTCCGAACCAGGTGTGAGAAGGCTGTCATGGATGGACGGTGTATCGATGGTAGCCTCTCCGTGTTGCAAGCATGGCCTTGGTTGCCGATGCAGCTCAGGTGACGACACAGGTAACACTGATTATGAGATGAGAATGATAAATAGACGAGTCACAGTTTGTACATAAACTTCATGTTGAGTGGTTGTAAAATTAATAAGTTCATGGGTAATTAACTGGAATATAATAATAGTCAATACAACACAAACAAACAAACAATGGGCTCAATAGGAGACTTTTGGAAAGTCTGTCTTGAGTCAACAGCGCACGCGCAAACCATGCTTGCGCAATTGTGAGCATGTGCGCATTGTATTGCGCATGCGCTGTTGACTCAAGATCGACTCTCCAAAAGTCTCCCATTGCAGAATACCCCGCCACTCACCACTCCCTTATTGAACACGCACTGCACTGAACCCGTGTTCAATGTCGTTCTTGACAGCTCATAAAAAAAAATGTTTATACACAGGGCTTTCAAGTGGCAGGGTATTCTTCAATTACTCCAAAAAATTAAACCAGTCTTCCGAGTTCCGACGTCAATCAGATTTAGATGATGTAAGCCTAACATCGTTAGGCCTACCCCAAACGTGTCAAAATCAGATCACCAACTTCCCCAAAATACATATAATGCCAATGAATGGCATATTTTGTAATTAGCCTAATGTTAAACCGGTAACCAATAAAAATTAAAATTGTAGGCCTTAGAAAGACAAAGTACTGTAACATTAGAGTGTAGTAGCCTAGTACTTCTTAGTACAACAACCCAAGCTCAAGTTGAGATCATGGCTGTGTGTGTGTCGCGTTGTCACGGCACCGTAAATTTCGTAACATCAGACATGCAACAACAAGTTGGATGAACAAAGTTCTGAAACAATTAACAAGCAAACATGACTGCTACTCATCATGACCAACCTTGTTACCGCATACTACTGGATTCCTGGCCGAGGCAACGGCCAAACGAAGCGCTAGTCGTGAGGCAGGCAACATTTTTGATGATCTGTCTCCTCGAAATGTAGGATTATACCAATTACAAAACCACCAACACGGGAAAAATTTGACGATGTACAGTCCAAACACGGTCCGTATTTACTTTATGTAAGTCGCCATTGTAGACTACCTAGGTTGGTGAAAAAAAAGTTAGGCGCTAGCCTTTGCAATTTTCCAACAAAATTAAAATTGTGATTCAATTTTTCTCATTTTTGTAAGTAAAAATAATTATACTTCAATATTTGTGGATGGAATGTTGGTTTATTTTGAACAAATAGATATTTATTTCTTTATTTTGAAGAGATTTTTATAGAAAGCTAGGGCGTCAGTTTTTTTAAAAATAATAACAATAATAACTTTAGTCTGAAACCCAGTCGTATTGCATGTATTTAAAGCACTAAATGCTAGGGAACCAGGTTAAAATTGTCCAACTTGCTACGGCTGCGGCCTAAACGAGTCGCATAGAGGCAATCGCTCGTTTGAAATACACACGCAGCCTCAGCCCTCAGAAGCCCTTTGCAGAGGATACGGCTACGTATATCTTTAAACTTTAGACAAAATGGTGGAGAAAAGACGCGTGGACGACTTCCAGGGCGCATTTGAAGCCCTGAAAAATGAATTATCCAAGCAAGATCCCGTTATTCTGGGTGTCGTGGTGGCCGTGGCCGTTGTACTTCTAACAATTGGTGAGTAATTGGTGAATGTTGTGCGTTCAGATACGGTGTGTGCTGTCGAGGGTTTACAATCCATATGCCACACCACCTGTCATTTCACATGTGCACATCATCAGTCATGTCACTTTTGTCAGTCTCTTGCTGAGTCGGCAATCTGTATTTTTTCTTTAATTCTTGGGTGATTGTGGACAAGTGGGGCCTAAAACTATGAAGGAAAGGAAAGCAACTTTTTGTAAAACGATTTACCTAAATATATGTTTGTGGTGTCTTCTTCAATATTTTACATTTAACAATATTTATTTTTAGGCTGCATTTAAATTGTTTAACTTTTCTTTAGGAAAGAATGCTAGGCCACTTTATTTTATTGTAATTCTGTTCACAGTTCTGGCTTTGTTAATCATTGAATTAGATTTATTAAAAAGCATTGACTTTCAGATTTTTTGGGGTAAAAAATGCAATAAATTTATTGTATTTTTATGAAATATTTTTATAAAATTAGGGGCTACCAATATTGTTTAAAATCAAGATTTTGAAAACTAAAAATTATTCAAATGAATTTTGTATTTTTACAGTTGTGTTCTTTCTGGCAAGGAGGAAAAACAACAAGCGTGCTATTCTCCTTGTAGGATTATGTGAAGCGGGCAAGACGCTACTATTCAGCCGAGTAAGTTAACCTTGAAAAGCACTTGTGTCACCAGTGTTGAAAAATCCTGAGTTATTTGTTCTGGGATTTTATTTTAATTGTCAAAGAAACCAGGATAAAGTGAGTCTGAGAAGGTTTAAAGTCATTCACCCTTACCCACCTGGCCACCGCCATACCACAGTTTACCACTAATGTTTTTTTGTATAGCGCCGGTATCCGCCGTAAATGGCGTTCATCATTGGGCTACATAAACGTGAAACCATCACAACTCCCTAAGGCTAATCAAGCACAAAGCCACCTCTACCCTCACAGGTACTCATTTACACTGGGGTGAATAGGAGCAATATGTGACAAAGTGTCTTGCCCAAGGACGTAAGTACCACTAGCCCATGGCTGGATCCGAACCCACAATCCATAGATTGACCACAAGACCTTGGATACGGCACACCAGACCACTAGGCCACAGCACCCTACACATGACATGTCTACCAAGTTTTGACACTTATTTCCAAAATTCTTGTGGGGGGGGAATACTGGAAGGCAGGCTCAAGCAGCTGTTAAACATCAGAGTTTGACCCTCCTTCATCTGCAGAGAAACAGGTCCCTAAACACCGTGTACACAACGACATCTTTTGCAAATTGCTCTTTGTTTGTTCCATTTTCAGCTGGTTCATAACAAGTTCATCAACAGCTACACCTCCATCAAGGAGAACTCGGGCGTCTACCAGCTGACCGGTAGGAAAACTGGAACTCTTGAGGTCGTTGACCTTCCGGGCAATGACCGACAGCGCATCACATTCTGGGAGCGTTTTAAAAAACAAGCTAGGTATGAACAATATGATTTTCAATTCTAAAAAATTTGATCATCAAATAATCACAAGGAAAACTGACCGAATTTTTAAATCATTAAAAGGTGAACAAAGAAAAAAAAATTCTTTGTTCATCTTTTAATGACTAACAAATTTGAATTTTTATTCAAAAGTCAGTGCTGTTCTTTTTGTCTGTTTTGTCTGTTTAAGCAGAAACATTGAGCCCATAACTCTTACAGTGTACATAGCCTGTTACCCCTGCTTAAACTGAAATCTCACCACATGTTATTTTTCTGGTTCTTGTGTTTTCAGCAATAACCTCAGCACTTTAACTCTTATAGTACATACCCTGTCATCTTAGCTGAAAGTTCAACCTTGCAACATGTTTAGGTTCTTGTTCTTTGTTTTTAGTACAAACCTTGAACTGGTAACCCTTATAATGTTCATGCCCTGTCACCTTAGCTCAAAGTCTAACCTTGCAACTTGTTAAGATTCTTGTCCTTCTTAGCAGAAACCTTGAACCAGTAACCCTTATAGTGTACATGCCCTGTCACCTCAGCTGAAAGTCCAACCTTAGCTTCTTGTTCTTTGTTGTTAGCAGAAGTCTTGAACTGTTAACCCTGACATGAGGGAGTTTTAGATTTTCACGTTGACTACGTCGACTGATGCGCAATTGCGTCATGCTGAGTCTTTGCGCATGCGTCAAGTCGTCACCAACTTTGTCTGAGTGAGTCGAGGACGCACAAAGTATAGTTTTGACGTTCAGCACGACGTTGTGGTTGATGTGAACAAGGTCCACGTTCACACCAATCTAAAGCTCCCTATTGACATTCTCTGTCACTCCATAGTGCTGAAGTGCATCCTGTTTGCTATTTAGCTTCTTGATCCTTTCTTTCTTGTTTGGTTTTTGGATCTTCCCAGGGGTCTGATATTCGTGGTGGACAGCTCCACCGTTCAGAATGAGCTGAAGGAGGTTGCTGAGTTCATGTACACGCTGCTGAGCGACTGCGTGGCCAGCCACAGCAAGCTGGCCGTCCTTATCGCCTGCAACAAGCAGGACGTGACCATGGCCAAGAGCAGCAAGATCATCCAGGAGAAACTAGAGAAGGAAATGTGAGTCAGTCTTGTCAAACCTCCTCCCCAGAGATCCATTGTTGCTCACACTTTAAACCCCTGGATGGGCAATTTAGCAAATAATCAGTGCTGATAGCTCGTTATTTTTTGGAGTGATGTAAAAGGCCATAAAATGTCTCAAAATGCAATGTGTGTTTCGTATTAATCTCTAGAGGGACCATATGGCTTGCGGAGATCCTAAGATAAATTCAGAGACGACATCATAAAATTAAGATGTCTACATCCTGACACCCTTCAATAATTTTTGGCAGGGTATCGTCATGTTGATTTTAGGATGTCATCCTGTGATTAATTACCTGGGGATGTCTTGCCTGTGTCATCCCAACATATTTTATCTCAGAATCTCAACAATTTGGATGCACCTCTAGAGCTCCATAGTTTCTAACCTAAAGTCTCAGAATACTTAGCACCAAAATCTGCCAGAATTGCTGCTTAAGGCACAGTATCAGTGAAACCATTTATAATGTGGTGAAGTATATCTGTCCTCATTGGTCACCAAACTCGCCTTAAAGTTACAATGTCAAATACCAGCTGCACTTGACCTTATCTCACTCACTCTGACCACACATACACTGGAAGGGGCATGAACCATGGACTGCATATATTTTCTTGTATGGGTGGAGCAGGAGCCCATGGAGACTTGTCTAAATGGCACTTTGGAAAGCACTTTTAATATATTATGAAACTTTGCCAAGATCTATCCCAGTACATCTTGTAAGGCAACGTTGACCACATGCTTGGATGGTACAAAGAGCAACCATGAACTCTTCTTATTGGCCTTGGTGATGTCTTTAAAGCTTGAGCCTAAGACTTGACAGAAACCCCCGAGCTTGCCAGAATCAACCAGGGGAATGGAATTGACACCACAGACAGTAGCATCTCCTTAGGCAGTTTACTAAGTGTCCGTTTATCAATGTACTTTATCCAACAGTAATACTTTAAGAGTCACACGTGCAGCCAGTCTGGGTAGCACCGATGGGTCAAGTGGGTCCGATGTCTTCCTTGGAATGAAGGGAAAGGATTTCAAATTCGCCCAGCTCTCTCCGATTTCCGTGGAGTTCGGCGAGTGCAGCGCAAAGGGCAAGGCGGAGGAGGACGGCCAAGGTGATCTGAATGTAGTTGAGGAGTGGATGCTGAGCATAGCATGAGTGGATATTGGCTAATGAACAACATCAACCAGTGTTCTGCTGTGGATGCACACTATATCGTGGGCCATTCCACTGTGTGGCGAGCCAAAGTTTGTACATTCAAGCCTCTGCCTACAAAAAACGTAAGGATTCAGTGCTAAATTACAAAACCAATTTTCATAAAGCTGCATACCAGTATACCATATGCAACTTATTTTCATAAAGCTGAAAGTACTACACAGCTGATTACCAGTTTACTTCGGTATATGTAACAAGAGATTTTAGCTGGTAACCCATGTTTGCTATGCCAAACTACAATGTATTCAGTGCTAAGCAGCTTCACAAATCTATCCCCCAGGTCGAAGTTAAGCTTCATTTCAGAATGAAGGAAGATGTTTAATTTAAAAATTTGCCGAGATAACGTCAAATTATGAACTTTTAAAGCAAAAGATGGATACTCGGCTTAAAAGAAATCTATGGTTCAAACAACAGGCCGTGGTAACTTTTGACTTAAAATTTTTAATTTCTGATGTATATTCACTAATTTCAGGCCTCTGTTGGACCAAAGCATAGCTTTTCTAAATGATACTCTGAAGTTTTGCCAGTGAAATAAACTTGAATTGATGGATATCTCTTTTGCATTCCCAAAGTGTAACACTCAACATGTCTATTTCAAAATTCATTCTATATTATCGATATAGTGGAACGCCACTATAACGAACACCGCCATACCAAACATTTGGCTATACCAAACATCATCCTTAGCTCCCAATCTTTGTGTACAATGTATAGGCCTGCTGAACATTGTTCACTATACCAAAAACCACTATAATGAACAATCTCTGAATCCCGGTGTGTTCGTTGTAGTGGCATTCCACTGCACTTATCAGCGGCTTTGAATAATACCAGTTGTCAGCTTGCAATCCCAGGCCCATCACAAATGGAGTTTTTGAAAGCAAACAAGCAAATTCTGAACAATTTTTTGTTTATTTTGAAACACTAAGGCATTACAAACATACTGTTTAAGTTCATTTTATAGTTCAATAGAAAATCTTAGTAGTACTGATGGTCATTTTGTAAAAAATTATCACTCCAGAAAGTATTTTTCTTCTTTCTTTGACCCTATGAAGTGAGTCTTATCATCTACATGTCTAACTACGCATTAAAAGGCAGTCATAGCTAAAATAACAAACAAACAAAAAACAGATTATTAAAGTACAGAATAAGAAATTGCCTTCAAATAGAACAATTTTGAGGATTGTTGCAAGGTGAAATGTTAACATGCAGCTCTTAAAGTGACCCAGAGAAAAATGGAAAGTTTCCCTATTAATCATTGCTCCTGTGAATGGATTTTGAACCCTGTCAATAGGGATAAGGTACATCTACGGATTGTAACTAATACGGGATGAGATTTCTCAGATTAAAATCTGATTTTAAAGGTATAGAGAGCGTGCACGTGACGTCACTTGACAGCATCGGCCATTTTGGACGGGACACGTACGCACGCACGCACGCACGCATACACGTGGTACCAGACAGCATCATATGTACGCACTTCTGCGTCCGGTTGATTTGCAAGTTACGCAAACGCATGTGGGTTACATGTATACACTGTACGTACGTGCATTATACATGTGTACAGCGTTGCCATCCAAAATGGCGTCCTGATCACGTTACTACATGACCTCTATAGGAGCTTTTCAGATTTCAGACTTTTTATGCTCCCTGTCAGGTGTTTTTCAGACATTTTTATCATAGGTCAATCTCATCCCTGAACTAATGTTGCCCAAAATAACATTGTTTTGGTTTATCCTTGCCGACTGATAATTTTCAATTTGATCATGTTCGTGATGTCTGCAACTCTGCCCTGTAATCTCAGACTACATGTATATAATAGCTATGTGCTGGGGCCGATTTCATAGAGATGCTTAGCACCAAAAAATTGCTTAGCACAAAAATGGCTTGCCCAATAAAACAAACCACCATTGAAAATTTGATTTGATATTCATGGACGGCGAACAACAGCCAAAGAACAATCACAAGTGATACACAACACATGGACATTTGGTTGTTAATCCTGTTTTATTAAAGACAGAAATGTCATGCTTAGCCATTTTTTTGTGCTAAGCAGCTCTATGAAATTGGCCCCTGGTTATAGTGGCTTGTGGCATGTCATGGAAGTCCTTATGCCTCCAGATTCTTGATGCACTTGTACGTTGCCTCCTGAAGCGACAGAAACCGTGGGTCATCTCCCATACCGTACTGGGAACTGTAGCTGGAGAGGTATGATATACCCAGCTTACGTTGAGGGTCGGCCATTCCCTGCTGACCACCTGCTCCCGGATGACCGAACCTCTTTGATCCCTGGAAGAGTACAGGTAGAATGGGAGAGGTTGTGAATTAATAACGCGGTGAAAATCGATTGCTTTGGAAGTGAGAGCATAGGTCATTCTTTCTCTTCATTCTGAACCTACCTGATACTCATCGATGAAATATCCCAAATTGACTACAAGGCCCGTTAGGCCAAGAGTCCTGTCCATGGATCCATCGGACTTGGCGGCCTCGCTGATGAACTTCTTGATGAGGTCATTAGACAGTAACCTTTGACCCTCGCTGTCCTCTCCTCCATTGGCTAATATTCCGTAGACCTTTGCGATGGCACGGGCTGTCCCAACGCCATACGCAGACGGCTGCTCCAAAACCAGTGATTCCGGACGCAAGTAAACCCCATCCTATTATCAAACGAGAACGTTCAGAATTAGATTGTACAAGATTTTTTGAAGAGATAAAGTGACTAGGGTCGATTTCAAGAAGCCCATCATATCTTGCGTAGGGCTGCAATGCATCACAAGTCCTACGATTGATAGTAAGTTACAAGGAGTTTGGTGAAATCGACCCAGGTATCTGTGATCAAGATTAAAGTTTTAGTAGATCTTTTGATCAAGGGTTCTCAGTACCTTAACTGTATCGGAGCTCATCTCAACAGTTTTACCCAAGTCAGTCTTGCCTGTCATCATGCCCCACATCACCTGCCGGTTGAGGGGACTCCACAATCCCTTGAGTAAGAAAAGGAATATGTTGCCGCCAGACCCCATGAGCCTGGCCACCCGGTGGAATGATTCCATGGGGAGTCCGATGTGAAAGTCGACATCTGTCAAACCAAAAGTAGATAAGCATGTCATTTTCAATCAACATTCCCCTTTCTTTCAACAACACATGCAACTTGAGACCAAAATGCCTTTTCAGGCTTTTGAATAGTGTATGACATTACCAACATTGCGTTAATGTTGTAAGCTTTACCGAATGGTTGAGCGATTTCCTCTTTGAAGTACTGGCCCAGCGTCCTGTGTTTTGGATCGACTCGTCTCAAGAGCTGGTTCAGATACAGGCCGAAGGTCAGAGCATGGTATCCGCGAGCCGTACCGGGCTCCCATACAGGGGGAGACCGGGCCAAGACCTGACCCAACGCATCCTGGTCAGCTAAAAGGGCAAGGGTGACAACCTCAGAGGTGTACGACAAGCCGGCCTGGTATGGAGGGGGAACAGATCATCACAGAAAGGTGTGACCAGAATGAAACTTGTACCAAATGATTGAAAAGTGAACCAAGAAAAATTGGCTGGAGCGGGATTCGAACCCTCAACCTCCTGAATACCGTACAGGCGCTCTACCAACTGAGCTACCTCCAGCCCTAGGTTGGTGGTGTCCCTGCAATTATCTTTGTTCGTTTGGCAGTCAGAAGGCTCCTCGGGCTTCTCAGCAAGTCAGATGGCACAGGAAGAGCTTCTAAGACATTCTCAAACAAAGTCATTGATAAGTTCATGTTTTTGGCATACCTTATGGTTTAGGAGCGTGCGCACTGTCACATTCTCTTTTCCATTCTGAGCGAACTCTGGCCAATAGGAAGCCATGGTTTTCTCGTAGTCAAGGAGACCTTTCTCTACAAGTTTTGCCATACACAGTGAAGCCATCCCTTTGGAGCAAAAAAAGAACAGACAAATGTATCAAATATTGAAACCTTGCTTGATGAAGTGAGGACCTCTTCCATGAACTGAGAAGGATGTCTTTTAGAGGACCTGCTTGATAGATCTGCTCTGACTCTCTGAGCATGGAAGTAGAAATCTGTGCTCTGATCAAATCAAAAAGGGAGATGCTTGGAGTGAGGAGGGCCTGACACGCTTCGATTTAGCAGGACCTACCTCAAAGGCTATGACCAGAGGACAAGAACATGCAAGTAAAGATGCACAACAAGGAAGATGTTTTAGACCGGCCCACCTTTTGTTGTTGAGAAGAATATCGACATGGTATCTTCCTTCCATGGCCGGAAGGCTTCGCTGTCAGCATAACCACCCCAGATGTCAATGACCTTTGACCCTTTGTAGTACACCGAGTAGGCAGAGCCACCGACGGGGAACTCCACTCCATTCTCAAAATTTTCCCTGTCAAAATAATATACAGATGATACAGATCAAGAAAGCGTATATGGATGAGTGTATACTGAAATTCTTGGGCAGTTATGGAGATTTCATCCTCATAACTAGAGAGGATACCCTCAGGTGGTTTTAAGCAAGTACTGCAAGACATCTTAAGGGTTTTAGGAAGCAGGCTTAGGAAGCTATGTGGTCTACCTAGCGCCTCCAGTCAATTTTTCTTTGTTCACCATTCAGTTTCTCTTGTGGTTATTTGATGATTACCGTAGTTAGTTTACCCTCAAACAGGAAGGCCCAACTATTAAGTACACACCTAAACAGCACCCCATCCAACTATCCTCCATCTACTAGCCAAGGGGGTACTTTGAACAATTGCCACTAATGGCTCAAAAGCTAAATTTGATATGCTGAAATAGTACTGAATTCTGATATAAATATCGGCCAGGTTCGTTTCCCGGTTGAACTTCCTTTGCAGGTAGCAGGTACTAAAATTGAGCACCCTGCATCATCAGTAAAAACATGGAGGAAATGTGTTCCTTCCTCTATTAGTCCCAGGCATGTGAAATCATGGAGGAATGAAATGTTGAATAATGCTAAATGGTAAAAGATTAGTGTAGTGTATAATTATTTTTATCATTTATGTGCACAAATTCGCGGACAGCTGGCCTATATGGTATTTTGCATACATTTGTTTCTTTTGGCGCGAACTGTTCCACAATGCATTTTTCAGCGTGGCATTTACTTCACTCACTCATAGACCTAACCGCAAAAGGGTCTATGCATATACCTGAAGAGTTTAGCCACCGGTTCGAATCCTGGCTTCACCGTCCCCGCAGTGATGATCGGCGGTGTTTCGGTCCATAGACTCGGTAGATACACCGTTAGTACGGCCGTCACGCACACCAAGATCGCAGTTTTCATAAACGCCATTTTTTTCCAGGAGCCTTTAACAGGTCAGTCAGGCACGGTCGATGCACATTGTGAATGACAATAATTTCATAGCCTATTCCCAGTGATGACTCAACAGTTATACCATCAGCTAGAGAGCACCCAAGGTCAAAGCAAACAATTCTATTATCAGCAGAATAATTTGGTTTGACGGATTACTGCCTCAGTCGTGAATGGGGCTATGCCTACTAGGCATTCGGTAAATCGGACATTGGCACGTGGAACAAAATAGATTGAATTAAGAATTTAGCTAATACTTAAAGCAAAGATCCTCCGATATCTTCATTTAGACCCACACGAATTGTTGCATATTAAATTTATATCTAAACAAGATTATGGATCTTTCCTGCACGAGGGTGGTATTGGCTCCAACCTCCCGGTGTGAGGAGGTTGAGATGCCATCATGGAGGAAGGAAGAGACCATGTTGAGATCATGGAGTAAAAGAACACACTCCATGCTGACGAGAAGAAGTCAAAATGTATGCCGCCGCACGTTGAATAACTTCAGCAATAAAAGATAATCTCAATCAGAGGCCCCTGCCGAGAAAAAACTGGCGTCTTTTTCTGGGATGAGTGTAGTGTCGGTCATGGTCGATCAGATCGAGCATGGATGGACGTTCGACTGAGCATGCTATAATTATCAACCTCATGCAGAACTTTGTGTCAAAGTAGGTTCGATTCTCGCTCGAGCGGCAAGTAGCGTTAAGACGTTAACGAGTACAAATTAAGTGAATTTAAAGGTCGTATTATACTTTGGTAAGAAACCAAAACAAATTTTCACAGATTTACGTATAACTTACAGGGTATTTGAAGATGGTGGTGGTGGAATCATACCGAAACATTCTCAAAAAGTGGCCACAGTATATGGGACTGAATTTTTCAAATTTCAAATTGGTACTGTCTGTCTTAATATTTTTTGCCCATGAATCATTTTCTTTGATAAAAACCAAAGTATGATATTACCTTTAAGTCATTGAAAGGTGAACAACGAAAAAATTACTGCTGAGCGGAATTCGAACCGGCGACCTCCTGAATACTGTACAGGCACTCTACAAACTGAGCCATCCAGCCCTATACAATTGGTGTTGTCCCTAAAAGTAAATCATTTACTTTTAGGGACAACACCAATTGTATCTTTGTTCGTTAATTATTGGTGTTATTTAAAATGTAGTGAGCTGTATTTCAACGATTGCGATTGGACGCCGGACGCGCATCCCCAAGTTGCCCGAGTTTGAAACGGTGGCGCAAGGCATGCAGTGCATGGCAGCAGCGGCGTAGCTACGGGGGGGCCTGGGGGGGCACGTGCCCCCCCACAAATTCGGCGTGCCCCCCCAGGTGCCCCCCCACAAAAAATTTTGGGTATAGAAAAAAAATTAAGCCTTATCTGTAGGGTACGATAGCAATTAAGGAAATGAAAACAACTTAACAGCTTCTACTGTTCCAAAATAATATTTTTACTTTCAGCAAATGTTCCAGAGTCCTTAAAACCATTTCAGTGTAAAAATGCAATTTTCTTACGCGCTTACGGTTGCGAACTTCAAAACAGCCCATCTGCTATTTTGTCTGGTTTTGCTAGTTAGTCTGGTCCCCAGAGTGAATTTCTCCCGCTCAAGAGTGTTGGTTTAAAAAGAAATAATGAAGTAATAATATAGATAAATGAATAAATTTATCGGAACAATTGCTTCCAAAATAAGGCTCAGATTGCACCAGAGAATATCTAGAACCCCTGAGCTTCCAGGGCCTTTAAGCGGGCCCTGGACCCCGGCCGCAATGCCTTCGCGCTTATCCATGATTTTCCAGGGAGCCTGGAAATAAAATACGCCAATTCAATAGCGACGGGTGCGTTTCGGGGAGATCAAAGCTAGCTAATGTTGTCTTCCCCCTCTTTTTCTGCTCTTTTGGGGTCTGTCTGTTTCCCTTTTTTTTCTGGGTTTTTTTTTTTTTTTTTTTTTTTTGCTTGAAGAAAAGGTTGCCCCACGCCCGCTGGATCCAGCCCCCCCCCGCATTTCTCATATTTTGAAAATCTCCAGTTTTGAAAAAATTCCGGGTGCCCCCCCACAAAATTCCAAGGCCCCCCCAGTGCCCCCCTGCTGAAAAAATCCTAGCTACGCCGCTGATGGCAGGTCCCGTCGGGAGTTTGGTGTGACCTCTTGAGGCCGCCGTAGGCCTATAGCTGGTTGGATTCTTCTTGGTGTTCTGGCTCCGAAAGTCAAGTAGGCCTTTCAAGTAAGGCTGGTAGGTAAAGAAGAGGTAAGAATTCAAAATAACATGGGTCCCAATATTCCAATTTTCGCTCCCTTGAATAGGACACAAAAATCACCAATCATCCCCCAATCATGAACAGAAATCGACACCCATTATGAAAAATAATAAAGGTTTTTTGAAATAATATAATAAGTTTGCCTGTTTTGTTATTGTTCCGGATCAGAATTACCGCTTGGCTTTGAGTGGAGGTACTGAGGCCTACTTGACTGTAGCCAAGGGCTAGGGTCAGTTTTAGTTTTCAAAGTACTATTATTTTCAGGTCTGTTGGAATATTGTTGGCTTAACTTATGATGTACCTGACCATTTCAAATAATAGTGAGCTATGGTAATAATACATATTAATAACTTATTCATTCGTATGGTATAACACAAAATACCTTTAATAATTAATTTTTATATAGGAGCGCAAAAAAGGCAAAAACAACCGTAACCAAACAAACAAGTGGTTGTATTAGTTATTGGGGAATCAATTCCAATCGTGGAATAAACATCCATGTTCCAATAAACAAGCAAATCAAGATTCCATTTTTTTTGTAATTGATCGATTTGCTTTTTCATTGGCGACTTGTTGGAATTAGGGGCGCAATTTCAGCACCCGGCCTGTGAAAAAAGAAAAATTGTCGGATTTCCCGAAACTTGAAGTTCCAGATCCACGCATGAACGGACGAACCTCAAAATCAAACGAAATACCGCCACCATCCGCCCACTGTCTGCTATTTATCACTAGACTTGTCTCAAGCCTAGCCTACCAAGAACTCGGCCACCCGGCCGTATGTATTATTTTGCAGACAAGCGTACACGTATGATACCGAGTGGAAAATGTTCCGCTTATTTCGGACTTGTAAGTAAGTCTAGCAAATCTGCAGCTGATTTCACTGGTGCCCTACAAAATCCTATCTGTCAACGCACGGCAGCGGTGTACCAGTTATTGGGTGCATGTGTAATTTTTTATTTTCATTAATAATAATCGTGCAACTTGCAAAGTGACATTTCAGACGGCTACGGAACAGGTAGGAAGGTTTTATTTTCTCTTAATCTTAATTCATGATAAAAAACTGCTATTTTCTGTCGGTATATATGATAGAGAATCGATGTACGTCATTGCTACATACGGTTGTTCAGTTTTGATAAATTGTTGGTTGTTTTTTCCTGGTTTTTCCCCTGGTTGCCCTGCCGTGCATTTGACATTTTGCCCCGCTGTGAAATACCGTCTGCTTACGGGCTGAGTGGGCCTGGGCCGTGGGCGTAGTGGGTCTACCAGACTTTTGTACCCACGCACCGTGCCGAAAAATGTTAAATATTGCCCAATTTAATTGGTCTGGAAGCATGTTTGAAATGGAAAGAGTTCTGCAGATGACTACTGTTTTTGTTTTGTTTTTCCCCCATCTGATCCTGGAACATGGAATAAAAATGCTGTTGAAATCCCATGTAGGCCTAGGCCTACTGTGTTAAAGATTAATGTTGATGTCTTCCATGGGCATGGTGTATAAATCATGGAAGGCAGCCTATTGTTGGTTAAAATTCGATTTCTAGTCTTACTTAATTTAGTTATCAAATAATCACAAGGGAAACTGACTGAATTTAAAGTCATTGAAAGGTGAACAAAGAAAACTTGACTGGAGCGGGATTCGAACCGACAGAATACCGTACAGCCGCTCTACTAACTGAGCTATCCAGCCCTACGTTGGTGGTGACCCCAATAGTCAACTATCTTTGTTCGTTTGGCAGTCGGAAGCCATGAAACCACGCACACACCACCACATGATCAACAGAGAAGTGGTTGTTTTTCAAATGAGTAAATCTCATTGTCAGCATTGTTAGTTCTCATTTCAATTCAAAATGCATTTCTTACTGTACTAAAGAGTTGGTTTGAAATAAAATGGAAATATGGCAGAAATGTATTTTGAAATTATCTGTAGGCTAGATGTGCAAGATTTAATAAATAAGCTGTACGGTTCTCATGATTCTGTAATGATGAAGAAGGGAAATAGTCCTATTTTTGTTTGGGTCTTCACATACTGTAATGACATGTTACTTAAATGCTATACATTATATCATTTGTTGTAAGAAATAAATGAAGATAAATTGAAAAGAAGATAATATTAATCGTGAAGCCCATTTTGCAGAAATTTGATGAAAGTTTTAAAAGAAAAAGAGAAATTAATTTTATTGGAGACAGACTTGTTGGAAAAATGCTAATTAAACCTCATCAAATTCCATATTGCTAAAGCCCTTCCCCAACACTATTCAGATTGAAAACCTGAAATGTTCACAGATTTACCTAAAACTTACATATACATGTATGTACATTTACATAACTGTAAAAATTGAGAATACATTTTTACAAAATGTTTTGAAATATTTTACAATATTTTGAAATAATGCTAGTTCTTGAGTAACTACAAATAGATAACAGGAAGATAACACTAACAGCAGCCAACCTGCGTTGTAAATTTTGTATGATATCTTGAACCTTTCCTGTACTGCTGCAGTCATCCTGGTGACAACAAAAGCAGATAATTTGAATACATGTACAATGTAGGCCTAAAGTGTTAAATATTGTTAAGTAAAAATCTTCCTGGTCATTAAGAATTTGTTTTAAAAAAGAAAGAAAAGCAGTGTGCATTGGTCACATGTTGGTCTCTGATAATGTAAAAATCTGTTGCATTTTGTTCAAAATAAAATTTCTGATCAGAATCCTCAGATCTCTGTACACATTACACAATAAACAAAAATATGCAGGTAGCACAATATGCATTCAAAGCGATCTGGTCTGTTTGAATTGAGAGTTAATTATTATGGAAGTGTGATGCAAAGCATTAAAAATAAACTAATTATGCATCATCGATCATGCAAATTGGAATGTCTGATTTGACAAAAGATTTTTAGTTTATGCGTACAAGGAATGGCCACAGAAACAAGCAAACAACACAAGTTGTTGTGTACCCTCAGCTCAATAAATTCATCCAAATTCCAGGTATTGTCTCCCACGGCCCAGCACATTCATAGATGGGGAAAGGATTTTTCTGAACCTGTAACTTAAAATTCCATCCATTCCGTAACAGCAAAATTATATTCTTTAAAGTTCTCACTCTTGGGCATTTCTGCTACGCTGTAGGAAATTTTCCTATTAAACATTTATATCCCTCAAAATCCAACACAGATGTCTAACATTCTTTAGCATGTTTAGATGTGCATGGAGGCCAGGTTGGGTTCTTAAGCTCCATGAATAGAATGTTAGAGTGCTTTGAAATGTTGGCCAGACTTTGCAAATCTGTGTCCTTCAAAATCAGAAGGAAAACTTAAAAGGGATACATTTCTGTGGATTGGGAAGAAGCTATGTCTAGCTTTATACTGCAGTTTACTGGTACATGAATTTTATTGTTTTAGTTAAAGGTTTTCAAATTAGAGCTATATTAAAATTACTAGAGCGCTAGCTCTGCGTTCTCAGTGAGTAGACGTTTTGAAGCCGTCTGGGCGCATTCATTTTGAATCTGTGTGCGTGTCTGTTGAACAAGAACACTTTCACTGGAATGCCTTTCGAAGAGTGTACTCTATATGCAATGCGCAAGTATGCGCGAACGGTACCGGTAGCGCGTCTTTATGACGCATGCAATTATTGCGTGACTGAAGTGCAGAGCGTGTGCGCGCACGGCCCTAAATGAAACGCGCATTTACGAAGGTGCGTCGGATTTCGGGCGTATTTGACTCGATGACGCACCTGTATAGAACACAACGCAGTATGCAAATGAACGTACAAAAAACGTACAAAATTGTGTGCTTTCCATAGGTTTGTGCACAAACATGGATGCGCCCACCAGGCATCACTTTCTACACGGAAATAGCGCTCTAGTAATTTTAATATAGCTCTATGGCATGTATGGTTATCACTTATAATGACCAGCTCAAAACCTTACACATGTCTGTACGTCATCATCAGTAAATTTTGATAACTGATTTCATTTTCCCAAAGCACCAGGATTGATCTTAAATGTGAATCAATCTTACAGTAATTGCTAAGCAAAGTGTGACGTCACAATACATCCATGTACAGTATCACTATGGTGATATTGACGTCTCGTCTTAAGATTAATCTTGGTGTTTTGTTTTAATCCAGAATTTTCGTAACATGTTTCATTCATTTGTGAAATAAAAAATTGCAGTTCTAGTCATTTCTATCACGGGAGAAGAGCCACAACATGTCCCAGCAGGAAATAAAAAAAATTTAAAAAAGTATTAAACATAACAGATGTTGTTGATGTTGGCTCTGATAGCTCAGACATTTTCCTTCACGCCTACATGTGCAGTTCTTGCCGGCTCTGTCAAATGCTTTGCAAGTGTGGCAGCTCACGTTGACTTCTGACATTTGAAATGTGTCAATATGGATGGCAAGGCTACTTTGCATGGAGAACTTGCAATGATGCTGTTTGCTCAATGCTATTTTGTTTAATTGTACACGTGTGACATGTACCAAGAGATAAATAACCTTTAACCCCTACACGTGACTGTCCTTGCGTCATTCCATAGGGTTTCTAATTCACTGAATTGTGCTTGGCGCAAAAGAGGTTAAATGCTTAGCAAAGATTGGCTTCCAGCCAAAATTCCATGCAATCTGTGATTGCTTTTTCACCTGATCCAAAAATGTCTGTACATTCAATGACCAGCAGAATTCATGAAACCAATCATGAAATTACATAATTTCAGATGTCTTTTGACATTGAATTCCAGTTTATTGTGATTTGTAATTTTACATAATAAAATGAAAATAAAAAATAAAAATAGAATTCTTTCAGAAGAGCTCTTTGATATGCAAAATTTATTCTCAAATGTTCTCAAAATTTTCTTGTCCCCCATGAATTTGTCCAAATCCTGCATTCTATATCTTAGTCATACATATCATAGCACCAATTATTGAACAATTCATCTAATTCATAAAGTCTAAAATTGCTGAATATTTATAGTATTTGACAGTACATGTATTTTGTTTTGCTGAAATACATACATTTATGAAAGAAAATTAAGCTTTATTAATCTGTGTTCAGGGTTTTTTATCATTGATTTTTTGTATGCCCGAGGTCATGTATTTTAATCACTTCACGGCCTGTTAAAAAAAGAAAAAGAATTTCATTTTAAAACATTGAGAAGACAGGAAGTGGCATGAGTTCCATTCATTTGTCCGTTTCAGCGGAAAATTGCTGACCCTCCAATATTTCCTCTTGATCCAGATGTACTCAAGTGTCTGTTTAAAAATAAAATAAAAATGATAAGTGCCTAATAAAATCGCTTATTACTTAATAATTTAGCAGACTTTGTTTTGTTTTTTTGGGGGGGAGTTTAAATCGTATTCACGGAAATAAATGTACGAGCCAAATGCATTACAGGAATTCTGTTTCGATGAAAAGATCCTGCTAGGATTGAAACGTCAGGCCCTTCTAACTAATTGAAGCATTTTAATTTATATTTCAGGGGCCAATTTCATGGCACTGCTTAGCATAAAAATTTGCTGAGCACAAAAATGTCTTGCCCAATAAAAACAAGCAACCGTTAAAAAAATTCATTTGATGTTCATGGTCAGTGAACAACAGCCAAAGAACAATCACAAGCGAAACACAACACAAATTTGGTTGTTAATCCTGTTTTTATTAAGACAGAAATGTCATGCTTAGCCATTTTTTTTTGCTAAGCAGCGCCGTGAAATTGGCCCCATCCAGGTCATTATGTTGGATGATGAGCAGTTTGCAGCAAGTTAATTACATGTACTTGCATTGGATGTATTTTACCTAAAAAAGCCCCACTCAATTCCCAATTCCCTTTGTTTTATTTTTGTCTTTTGATTTTAACCTTCAGGTTTATGGGTGGATTGCTGGAAATCGGACGAAAATGACTTGTATTTTATGCAAGGAAGGACTGAAACGAGGCTGATTGCTCACCATTAGTACGGCATAAACAGCCAGAGGCATCATCCTATCATCCTCCTGCCTGTACGTCATATATGACAAGAGACCAGCACGGTGAGAGGGAGCTCTGCAGGGAATCACTCCTCAGCCTCATCGTCGGGGCTGGCATTTTTTTTCCTTCAAACCGACAAGTACCATTACGGAGGACGGGGGGAGAAGAAGAAGTAGCGCTGGAAGGGAAGAGAGACTAGCGACGTGTACATGCACGCTCTGACTGCCGCCCGCCGTGCCTGGTACTGCTGAACAAGCCGGACTGGCATTTTGCAGTGACGGGGAATAAAAAAGATGGGGCCCCCTGTCTCCACACGATGACGTACTTACCCTCTTCACTGGAGGAATATATTCTCCGCGTCCCGCTGAGCAACAGCTGAGCATATGCACACACACACTCACTCCATCACAGAGGGTTGGACTAAGACATGAGAAGAATCACCCACCTCTAGGACCCAGTGCCGCATTGCAATTCAGACATGTCCCAAGTAAATTTTGCCACCATATTGTGTCGTCTCCGTTCTCCGACCGACCATGAAATCTCCCTTTGTGCCGGGGATTCTGTTCCCCTCCAAGGATGTTTTTAGAACTTGTGGCTAGATTTGGCTGAGTAGAAGCACGACAATAACTGGACGTTATGGCTGCCGCTGAGAAGAAATCAACAAGAAAACTTTGATGAACTCCACGGCGCTGTTTTGAACCAGCTGTTTGTGCCATACCATAAGGAGTTAAGCATCTGTTACGCCAGCCCCCAAGTCGGGATTATCTTCTTTTTTTTTCAATTTTTTCTTTGCACTTGCAAACAAGCCTCAAGGACTCCAGCCAAAATGTCGTCCGTGAAAGTAGCCGTCCGTGTTCGTCCTTTCAACTCCCGAGAAATCGGTCGAAGTGCAGAGTGCGTTATTGGCATGACAGGAAAAACAACAAGTAAGTAGAAATTTATAATTCATGTCACAACATTTTAATAATTTTTGTAAACATTTTATAAAAACAGTTTTGTTCAATGATGTTTGGGAGTATTTTTGTTCTGTGTTTAGTTTAACGAATTTTATTTTTGTTTATTTCATTTATTTATTTTCATTTGTTTATTTCTTCATTAATTATTTTGCTTTTTTTTGGGGGGGGGGTTGGGGGGGGCTGGGGACTGTAAATTTAAAGAGTTTCTGTCTTGATCAAAATTGGTCTGCAGTATTGCTTGCGGTAAAATTGCTGCAGTTAGAAAAAAAAAGACTACCGGCACTTGTTGTTTTATTTCCTGTAGTCTCACCTTTGCTCTTTTCCAATATGGAACGAGAAGAAAATGTCTCACCACTGTAATTTCTGTCGCATTTTCTTTCCATGTCATGCCCGTGAAATATTCTTTTCGGCCCGCACTCTGTAAATATTGATGTCATTATTGTTTGCTTACACAATACCATTCCATTTGTTGAAATCTAAAATAGCTTAATTTGTTGTCGCACGAAGGATTTTGGATTTAAAAAAAAAATTTTTCCAGACTGAAAACGCCAATGTTCAGTCGTCCCGATGTATTTTAAGAACCGAGGCTTGAGGGAAACAACGTCAATGTGACGAAACACTAATTTATATAGAATCTTAAGTCCAACCCACCCGTCTTAAGCTGATCCCGCCCTCCCCCCTTTCCCCATGCATACACGCACACACCACGATAACATGCAGAGCAGGGATTTGTGTCGGAATGTTCCATTTTTGGACTGTTCCATTCCCTCTCCACAGGTGAGTCACAGGTGGTGAGGGGTAGGAGGGGGGGGGGCCTCGGTGCTCCATCGCGTGCGGTTCGGCTATTTATTTCTCGCTCTGCCTTCGTATTAATTTATTGACCGGAGTTGTCAGGACTGTTTGCATTGAGAGAGAGGCATTGGCTTGTGGTGACCATTTTCTACAGTATATTGCGGCACCGTGGTCTTTAATTTACCGTTTGCCACCTGAAAAAACCAAAATGGTTACTTTTATCCCTGTGGCACGGTAGCCAATTAATTCCTCATTGTTATTGTAATGTAAAGGATCTGGACATGTTCATATTGTACACACACATGATCACAATGCTCTATACAGTGCACCTGCTCACTGGCGTGCGCCGTTCAACATTGAGTAGGTTTTAAATTACGGTATAGGCCTACACATGAAATGTATTCAAATTTATTTCATCGTTTATACGGTGTATTAAAATTTAATCCATCACACTTCTGAATGATTGCTTTGTACGATCTGGGGCCAATTTTATGGAGCTGTTGAGCACAAAAAAATGTCTTGCCTAATAAAACAAACTCACAATTACAAATTCCATTTGGTATTCATGGTCATCAAACAACAGCAAAAGAACAATCATGATACACAACACATGGAAATTTGGTTGTTAATCCTGTTTTTATTAAGAGAGCAATTTCATGGTTAGCAAATTTTTGTGCTAAGCAGGGCCGTGAAATTGGCCCATTGTAATAATTATACAGTCTAGTGTACTCAGCAGTACTTGTACATGTACTTGATGTACAGTATGTAATCATGTACATGTAATTAGGGCATAGTTTACAATAACACAAATTACATTCTGGGTCATTCCATCATAAGGCTGGGGGTCAAGATTTGTCCTAGTTGGCTGTTGCGCCATCTGTCATAATTCTCTATCCTTGATTATGAGTGACTCAAATTCCTCATCAGTATCATTTATAACATGGACTGTTTCATTTTGTACATACACAGTGAGATTGATGGTTTTGATTCCAATTTTCCGCTTGATGTCCTTTCAAGAATGTTAAGATGCATCAAAATGACAAGGACCGCATGGGATGCTTTCAGGAATTTTGGCAGGACTTAGGGACAGGTTGCCATCAGATTCAGACTTTGCATTGTATGATTTTGTCTAAAACAGCAAGCAGGCTGACAAAAAGATGCACAGTAACTAAGATGCCTCTCTGCCTATGTGCACCTAATGACCCCAGATAATAATTTGCATACACCTGTAACTAGTGACCTGTTCACCGTATTAATTATGTTAATTTTATTATTCCCATGCGCATTATATGACTTTCATATCCGACAATGTATTTTAATAAGCTTAAATGAATTTTAAAGATATTCTTTAAAGATATTCTTTAATTTCTGATAGTGATCAGTCTCTCCAGATGCTTTTTACCAAACAAATGAAAAATAAAGTTGAATCCAATTTGAATTGATTCATCCTTAAGAGGTTTGGTTGTAATTGTGGACACAGACATTACATGCAATTGGACCCCCCAGCTTGTAGTATGACGCACATAATATTAAGAAATGCGTGTATGACAAACATTTAAGTACTGTCCACGTTAATTTCCCATCAAAATACATACAGTGTACTTGTGCAGTTTAAACAATTCTTCCGGGACAAGTACGCATACAGGGTGGTACATTTGTGTTTAAATTCAAAACAAACGAGAAATTTATGAAGACCGACAAGATGATTGAGATGATTCCATATTGTAGTACAATAACCAGAGCCATTCCTTTGGGAGCACGTCAGTGTTTGTACATATGTTCTTGTCCTGTTGATCTAGAGTTCCATTAAATCATGCTTGTACCATGTACACTGTTCAAATTACTAATTGGAAAAACACAATGTTAACTGGACATCCCCCCCACCCCACCGTCAAATAGCGCTCCGCACTTGCGCTAAAAATAGCACAGTAGCTCAGACAAACATTGCGACCATGCAAATGTGCAGTGTGTGCGCGTGCGTGAATGCATGGTGTACACTGCGTGTGTGAGTCAATGTTTGTCTGACATCCGGGGATTTTGTACACTCATGGGACGTCATTAGTGCGGAGCGCTATTGGGCTGACATTGTTGAAACTGCTACAGTCCACATACAGTAAAAAATTCTAATTTCTAGGGCATGTGTGTACATTTTGTACATGTACATGTGTACATTACATGAGTACATACATGTACATGTAGTACATGATTGCTAATTAGACTGTAGAAATTATTTCAGTAAACATGGATTTTCAAGTGCACACACTGTGTGAATGTGACAAATTAACTAATACGGGCATTTCACAATATTGTGCCACCTTGAGTGTGCAACGCGTTGGCCAATTTGTCGACAAACTGCGCATTTTCTACATGCGTAGTTTGTCGACAAAATTAATTCCGCGCATTGTGATTGGCCAACGCGTTGTGGACTATTGGTGGCGCACTATTGTGAATTGCCCGTATTGAATCTAAGGTACACTTTTGGTAGACAATAATTTTATTTAACATGCTATATATATTCCATGCTGTAGAATGCTGAAAATAACACAGTTGTAGGATACTTAACATTTTGTTTAGAAAATGAACATTATCCCCTTGTTTAAAGGTAGTATCATACTTTGGTAAGACACCAAAACAGAAATGTTCACAGATTTATCTATAACTTACAGGGTGTGAAGATGGTGGTGGTAGAAACATACTGTTTAAATGTTTCCGCCTGAAATGGTGTATTTATCAAGAAATTATTCAAACAACGACCGAAAATCTTTTTGATCTTTTAAAAGATCAAAAATAAAAGAGAAAAGACTTAAGAAATACCGTAGCCGTTTTTCAATGTTTACTCAAAAAGTGGGCACCGTATGGGACTGAAATTTTCACAGATGACTGTTATTGTATTTCCCTTGACATTTTTGTCCATGAATCTGTATTTCTTTGACAAAATCCAATTGTATGATTTACCTTTAAATCACCAGGCATCATTGCTGTACCTTGCATCCGTGACATGGATCTTTTTGTCAAGGAAAATCATTGAGCAGTAATGCACACATGAAAAAAATTTATTTGTAAAGCTGGTGATATTGCATTGTACAGTGTATTGTGTTGTTGGCCTTGTCAGGATATTATCACATACAGAAACACAATGGAAAAATACTGTCCTTGAACAAATGTACATTACGACGACGGTGTCCAATAATAGACGAGAGATTGTTGTACCGGTTATTTGCGTCATGTGTGTCTGCTGTGGTTAGATTTACATGTAGGATTAATATCAAATTGATCTGTGTACCAAGGAACAGGAAATTACATACATGTCAGGATTGTTTTGAAATTGAATGTTACGATCAATAATGACAAACATACATGTATTCTAAATTGAAGAACGTTACATTAGAAGAAATCATGGCTCAAGTTCAATTTAGTGGAATGACACAATCAAATACAATGAATGATACATACAATATACATGTATACAGTACAGTATGTCCCAGAAAAAACGCATTATGTTAAAATTAAACTGTTTATCACTTCAAGATTCAGATATGTGATACGACCATGTCCTGGCTATCACCATGTAGAATCTAAGTATATTTGGGCTTCAATTAGCGAAAATATGACCAATTGAAAGAGTACTCCTTAAAAACAAATTTGCAAGGATAACAGGCATAGTGGTCGATATACACATAATGTGTATGAAAGAAAGATGAAAATCAGGTTTTGAGGTTGGGTAATTCAGTCTTAGTTTTTTCACTCAATGTTAGTCCAATATTGCTCAAATTTTACATAGCCTAGACATATAGCTCTGTCACAAATCTGAATCTTGAAGTGATAAACAGTTAAAATTTCATATAATACAGTGTAGTTCTCAACACAAGTGTTGCGTTTTTTTGGGACACCCTGTATATTGTCATGATTGTACAATAATGCACTTTAATACACATGTACACTCGTGAAGCCAACTTGTGCAGATTGATCAATTAGAAACTGTTCACTTTCGTAGACAGAGATCTTCATGCATTTTTTGTGTGCTAAGCAGCACCGTGAAATTGGCCCCAGCTCCCCTGCCAATAAGAAGAAGCAATTTGAGAACATGTCACTTTATCCGCCGCCGATAGAAAGAGGAAAACTGTGCACTCTCTGTAAAGATCAACACTAATCAGAGCACTTTAACCATGTCACCCGATAGGAGCTCTTCATTGTGCCAAAATAATTTCATAGGGTCGATGATACTTTCTGCTCAAATTTTTAAAAAGGCGAATTATTTGACATCCGTTCACAGAATCTCTGCGGACTTCGCTACATAAATTCATGTTTTCGGGGCAGGAACCTTTTTTTGAAAAAGTCACAACAATTTTTTATTTTTGAGGGGCACTGATGTGGGAGAAACTTAAATGCCTGTTGAATCACTTGAAGACGCAGTATTTATGTGTGATGTTCTTATCTACTGTTTCCTTAAAGGTAGCATCAAACTTTGGTAAGAGACCAAAACAGAAATGTTCACAGATTTACGTATAACTTACGGGGTATGAAGATGGTGGTGATAGAAACGTACCGTTAAAATTTGTCCGCCTGGAATAGTGTATTTATCCAGAAATTATAACAACAACCAAAAATCTTGTTGATCTTTTAAAAGATCAAAAATAAAACAGAAAAGACTTAAGAAATAATGTGGCTGTTTTTCACTGTTTTCTCAAAAAGTGACCACCATATGGGACTGCAATTTTCACAGATGACTGTTACTGTATCTGTCTCGGTATTTTTGCCCATGAATCTGTATTTCTTTGATAAAAACTGGTAGGATATTACCTTTGAAAGTTATGAAAATGAAATTCATCACCGACATTTTCAATTTACACGCAGATTCAAATTTATATCCATTTGGTAGGCCCTAGATGTTTTTCTAAGACTAGTTTTCCATTTGCAAATGAAGACTGCATACATGTACTTCTCCAACCTTGTTTGTTTATTTAAGTACACATCCATTTGCAGTCAAATTTCGCGACCCAAGAGAGATAAAAGACATTTCCAAGTCTCTTGCTAATGGAAAATAGATTTAAAATACAGGAAAACATCCACTCCCAACATGCCCACTGGCCGTAATGCAGTGTTTTCAAAAATGAAAATAGATGCAGGATCCTGTAATGGGAGACTTTTGGAGAGTCGGTCTTGGGTCAACAGCGCACGCATGCGCAATACAGCACACGTATGCTCACAATTGCGCAAGCATGGTTTGCGCGTGCGCTGATGACTCAAGTCCGACTCTCCAAAAGTCTCCCATTGAGTTTGTTTGTTTGTTGGGGTGTTTACTTGTTTTTATAGGGTGTTACTTAGGGTGTTTGTTTATTTGGTTGCTTCCTTCCTTTTTAATTCCAAACTTCCAAAATACAAGATTAAACTCTACAAATGTCTCATTCAAAAACAGAATAACAGTCCAGGGCTGGATTTCACAAAGCACTAAGATTAATCTTAAGATGAGTTGTTCAGTATCACCATGTAGTGATTTGTATTGTGACATCACATGTTGCTTAGCAATTAAGATGAATTTACACTTAAGATCAATCTTAGCGCTTTGTGAAATCGCCCCTAGGTACACCCCTTCAAGGCATTTAGGACAAACGCTTCCAACCACACAGACTTAACAGAAAAACAGTGATAAAGAGACTAATTGTTCATCAAATAACGAGGGGAAATATTACTAGCCTTGCTGGGAAAGAAAATAATGCATGAAACCCTGCAGGATGTTATCATTGGAGAGAGGTCCACTGCAGTTTGTCCTTGCTGTGTACAGTGCTCTCATTATGAAAATCAATATTGTCTGAGCCTCACTCTGAGGGAGTTGTTCAGTCCTAGGCAGAAGCAGGATCAAGAGAGAGAGAGAGCTGTGTCTCTGTTACCTTCACAAAGTTCAAGGGTTGTACGCTTGTGTACCTGCCTTCTTACCAAGAATTGAAGGATGGGTAGGGGGTGGGAAAGGACAAAAAAGGATGTTCAACCTCTGGAATATTGATTTTTAAGGAGACAAAGAGGAGATATTGAGCATAAATTTACTAAATTACAACCTTAAAGGTAATCAGGGATGAGATTTCTCAGATTAAAATCTGATTTTTAGATTTTTTTTTGTTTTGGATTTCAGATTTTTTTCCTCACAGGTTGTGTACAAAAGTATCTAGGAGTTTTTCAGATTTCAGACTTTTTATGCTCCATTTCAGCTGTTTCCAGACATTTTTATCATTGGTCAATCTCATCCTTGGGTAATATCATACTTTGGCTTTTGTTAAAGAAATGCAGATTCATGGGCACAAATATCAAGACAGATACTGTAACAGTCAGCTGTGAAAATTTCAGTCCCATACGGTGCCCACGTTTTGAGAAAACAGTGAAAAACTGCCACATTATGTCTTTAAGTCTTTTCTCTCTTATTTTTGAAGAAATCAAAATTTTATGCCACAGTATGCTAATAAGTTTCATGTTTTTGTCTCTAAGATACAAATGTCAATGCTAGCTAAAAATAAACGAAACTCTGTTTGTACAAATAATTGCATCAATGATCATTGTCACTCAGAATATTTAAGCCCAAAACAGCAAAGTATCTAAATGTAAATGCGGCTTAATACATGTAACTGGGAATACGTGCCGTTAAATGGCATGCCAAATACTGGCGTTAAATATGTACTGTATGTAAGTATTACAGTATACAAATTTTGTACGGTAATTGAACATTGAATTAAAGGTATATCATACTTTGGCTTTTATCAAAGAAATACAGCTTTATGTGCAAAAATATCAAGACAGATACAGTAACAGTCATCTGTGAAAATTTCAGTCCCATACGGTGCCCACTTTTTGAGAAAATCGTGAAAAACGGCCACAGTATTTCTTAAGTCTTTTCTCTTTTATTTTTAATCTTTTAAAAGATCAAAAAGATTTTCGGTCATTGTTTTACTAATTTCTGGATAAATACACCATTTCAGGCGGAAAAGTTTTAACGGTATGTTTCTACCACCACCATCTTCATACCTTGTAAGTTATTGGTAAATATTCGAACATTTCTGTTTTGGTCTCTTACCAAAGTATGATACTACCTTTAGTAAAACAAAGACTGAAAATCTTTTTTATCTTCTAAAAGATAAAAAATACAAGAGAAAAGACTTAAGAAATACCGTGGCCGTTTTTCGCTGTTTTCTCAAAAAGCGGGCACCGTATGGTACTGAAATTCTCACAGATGACTGGTACTGTATCTTCCTTGATATTTTTGTCCATGAATCTGTATTTCTTTTGACAAAAACCAAAGTATGATACTACCTTTAATACATAATAGTCATATTGAATTATGATAATAATATAGATGTTTTGTATGTTCCCGGTACATTTCTTATACAGAAATTACATGTTTTGTTTCCAAGGCTGCGTTCCGGTTCAAAAGGGCAATTCGGCTTTACATGTACATGTATATCCCATCGATTTCCCAGTCTAAATGGAAATCACTGGCCTTGAATATACCTACCTTGAAAGCTGTACATGTAACAAACATAAGCCGTTGATGGAAGCTCGAATCTCATGCATATAAATTGTGCATTACAATACAGAATCTACTGTACATGAGCATGTATTCGTCGCTCACACGGTATGGTGCGATAATTGAATCGACCGTGAAAATAATGGACAGCACGCGCGAGGGAAACTTGAATCAAGACTACAGCTCCGGGCCGGTGTAAAATCTGATAGAACACTTAATGGTACTTGCGTTTAACCAAGTGCGTGTACCAGTGAAGACACTCGTACATGTAGCACTCTCGCTAATTCCCAAGCAGTCAATGCCTTGATGACGGAGAAGCTCCTCACACTTAATTGCTTGCGTGGTATTGAGACTCCCAAGAACCCCTCCGCCCCCCCCTCCTCCCTCCATCCCTCCTCGCCACCTCACATCCGATGAAGATGTCAGGTGCATGCAGCAGCGCAGTATGTAGGGACCTCCCATCTGTGTATCTCTCCAAATATTTACTTGTACACATGTCGTGGGTCTTTATAGGTAAGCCTGGGTCTTGCCTCGATCGCTAACCAGCGTAATCTAACAGTGTGGGTGCGATGATAGAAGGGTTCTTAGTCTAACGCGCCCAGGGAATTCCACTTGGAAGATGTGCAGTGTACACATAGTGTACATGTACATGCTTGTACCAGGTCTCTGTTCGCAAACGGAGTCCCAAGGTTTTATCGCATCTTGGCCCGTAATTGAAATTGAGCCCGCCAAACCTTGGCTTGCATCTAAAACGGGTTGTTTACAAATCCATCCTCATGTTTCAATACCCAACATGTAAATTGAAGATGTACAGATCTACATCTAGGCCTAACGAAGTGTCCTAGACAGCAAACAGGGTGTCCAAAAGATTCTCCCAAGGCAAGATATCCCACCAACCTTGCTAAACCCTGGCACTGTTACTGCACCAGTATTAAGTATAGACACGTCCTCAGACCTGGGGGGTTGATCGTGTAGCTGGGTCGTACATGTACTTCCATACGTTTGTGCACAAAATCATTTTTTATAAAAAGCGAAAACCTGGGAGGGTTGCAACCCCCTAGCCCCCCCCCCCCACCCCCGATCTACGCTCATGTACTACACATGTAGTACATGTACTGATGTACATATGTTATCGTTGAGCTGATTAACATTCAGAGACTATAATGGTATTTCGGGCTATTTTATGGTTGTGGTTCATCAGGGAGTATATGATTCTGAAGAAGAATAGTGGACTGTCCTCTGTTTACGGACAGAGCATGCTTTCCAGTAACAGACTGCTGCAAACTGCTCATCAACCAAAATGATGACCTGAAATACATCTAGGGGACCTAGTCCGACCTACGGTACATAAAATGCTTGGAGTTAGGAGGGCCTGATGTTTCGATCCTAGCAGTAGCAGGATCTTTCTCAAAGACTTAGGCCTAACATTAACAAATAAATTAAGATTGACAGAACTGGCCTTTAAAAGCAGAGATCAGTTTAAGAAAGGAATCTTATTACATGAATGTGTAATTTCAAAAAAATATGTCTGTCAAAGAGATTGACAGACAAGTAAAAACATTTTCTCTCGCTCTCTCAGTGTTGTCCATTGTGAATTTCATGCGTGATCTGTTTAACTGGTGGCCAAAGTAAATATCCGACAGCTCAGGATTTGAAACTGACCTTGGTTGGTGCTTGTTTATGGAAGAGTTTAAGGTCTTAATCCTTTCCCACGGGATTAAAGGGATAATCCGTGGGATTAATGTTTATACTGACTATTGTAGGCCTATAGGATGTACTTTTGTTGTTGGCACTGTTTAAATGCATGTACACTGTAGCTGCAGGCTATACCAACATTCCTAAGGCTAGACTGTCTGTGACCTCGAATGACCTTTTTACCAATGGGCTTATCTCAACCATGAGGTCATCTGAAAGGGCCAGGCAGCTTGGTGGTATTTTTTTTGCAGGAAGCGCTAGCAGAACTTGGGCTCCCCGGATTGGTAAAGATTTGTTTATCTACACTGTAGGTCAAAGTTTTTGGGTACTGTCCTGATAATGAAGAAATATGGTACATGTATTGTACATGTAATGTAGGTTATCAGTTACAAGGCCACTGAACAACAGTACAATAGATGCATATATACATGTACATGGATGGGTGTCCTTTTGTTTGTACACAAGACCGCTTTTGATAGAATGGCCAGTCTGTTTCAAAGTCCCTTGAACCATGGAGGAATCTTCCATGCACAGACTTTGTCTGGTAGTTCTGTGGACTGTGGTTACTGTACTGTAATATCACTAATATGAGTCCTAATGAGATTCTGAAAATTGATTATAAATTTGATTACAATTATTTGCAATTTTCAAAATGTTTTTCATCTCTTTCTTAATTTTTTTAATATTTAGTAATTCACTGCTGCAAACTGCTCATCAGCCAAAATGACCTAAAATGTATCAAATGCTTGGAGTTACATGTACATGTACATGTATTTATGTACACATGTAGGAAGGCCTGACGCATTTCGATCCTAGCAGGATATTTCTCAAGTTCTAAAGATATATGCGCCCAAGAAAGATCCTGCTAACATCAAAAACGCGTCAGGCCCTCCTAACTCTTTAGAAGCATTTTATTTTTTAAAATATTTTTTAAAATTCTGAACTGTTATATAAAAATGTTTACATAAGAATCGGCAGAGCAGAAAATTCATTACAAAGACAACGAATACGATCGCATTGCTTACCCCTGGCTGTTGCCTCATTGCCCTTTACAAAATGATGAAATAAATTTCAATCATGTTCTGAGCAAAGTTCCTGGCCTGAAGTTGTACAGTATCTAACCGTTTCAACAGAGCGCTAATGTTCAAACATTAGGCCTAGACACTGCCGATTTACATTTACATTAGAATAAACCATTGTCGGTGATCAGCATGCGTGCGATCATTGCGAGTGCGATTCAAAGTAATTAATCGGGACCCAGTCTAGACAATCTCTGATTGAACCACCATCTGCCGACTTGGCAGGGTGATGAATCCGTGTAGTAAAGCGATGATGAGATGAGGGTCAGTAGTCATCAGGAAGCCAAGAATTCTTGATCTTCCTCCTACATCTATCCTCTGTTGGCATGAACACAAGTGGCTGTCATGACTGATTCTCACCTCTCATTAGACTGAGAGGACTGGCGTTTCGATCCTAGCAGGATCTTCTCTCTCTTGTTTGGGGAGTCAGGTTGGCGTAGCGGTTCTTTCCTCGCCTTTTACCTCTGCGGACCGGGTTCAAGTCCGACTCGGTTCACAAACAAGTGGATTGGGTTTGTTTTCAGTCCCTACCTGAGTCTGTGGGTTTTTACCCAGAATATTACTCTGGGGTTTTCCTGCCGCCTCTAAAACTGTATCTTCTTCTCGTCATCTTTCCTTAAAAGGTTTCATCAGGCTTTCGAGGTACAGTGCCTAGGGCACTTTTGAGGAATCCTTGTTGTCGTTACCAGAAATAAATATGTAATAATAATAATAAAGATTTTAAGAAAGATCCTGTTAGGATCAAAATGTCAGCCCCTTCTAACTCTGAGCATTTTACATAGTTCAGGTCATTATTTTGGTTGATGAGTAGTTTGCAGCAGTTTATAACTTGTATTGAGTCCGTACACATGGAAGTGGCATGTTAGCCATGATTTGAAAGAACATGTGTGTAGCAACTAAAAACAGCTGTTTACTGAAAGCCATGCTTTCCAAATATTGATTTCAGGTACTATTTTAACAAATAAGGTGACCAAAATAGAAAACTGGGTTTTTAAAACAGCAAACAAAGACAGAATCGCTGAAAGATTCCTTTGACAGTCGATCTAGTTTGTCAATAAATTGGCCAGTTGCTATGGTACTTAGCTGTGTTTTGAAATAAGGTTTTGGATTTAAAGGCAATATCATACTTTTTTTGTCAAAGAAATACAGATTCATTGGCAAAGATATCAAGACAGATACAGTAACAGCCATCTGTGAAAATTTTAGTCCCATACGGTGCCCACTTTTTGAGAAAACAGTGAACAACGGCCACAGTATTTCTTAAGTCTTTTCTCTTTTATTTTTGATCTTTAAAACATTAAAAAATAATTTTGGTCAATGGTTTTAGTCTTTTCTGGATAAATACAGCATTTCAGGCAGAAAAAAATGAATGGTATGTTTCTACCATCACCATCTTTAAACCATGTAAGATATAGGTAAATTTGTGAAAATTTCTGTTTCAGTATGCTGCCAAAGTATGATAGTACCTTTAATTATGTTCGGTGACATCATGGAAAAATGTATCAATTGACTCTAGAATCAAATATTTGTTCTGGAATCAAATTTTTGTATAATTTACATGTAGGTAGGCCTACATGACTGTACATGTACATGTACTGATATACCGTATGGTACAGACAAATAATGGTAAAATAGCTATCTGGGGCAGCACAATTCCAACGCCCCCTCCCCCCCACCCTCTTGAAGCGCATGGCCTGTAGCAACAATACACATTGTATGCCTCTACAGTATGTACTTCAAATCTGCTTCCATTAATTTACCTATGATATATAGCCAACCGGAGGCTTGTCAGTTGAACAAATGAAACGCCTTCTGCCCTGCATCTCAAACCACAAAAACCCTTTAATCTCGGCCCTTTGATGTCCTACCATTAGGCCGAAAAAAATTTTTTTTGTGTTGCCCTCAGCGACCGACCGTAAAATGCCAAAACTTTAGGTCAGGATTTTTTTTTTTCTCCGAGTCCTAAAGTATAAAAACTCACCATTTTTGACAGAAAATGTCAGATTTAGCAGTAAATAAGCGTGTCTCCTCAAAACGATCCAAGACCATTGATTTATAAGCCCTGGTGACCATACATCCTATATTTATTCTTAAATGTTTGAAAGTCGGCCCAAAAAAAAAATAAAATAAAAATCGACCGACCGACCCAAAATTTCAATTTTTCCACTTGAGGGCAACACAACAATTTTTTTTTTCGGCCTTATGAATCCAGGCCAGGAGGGAGTTGGGAAAGGGGCGGGGGCACGGGAGATTGTGGGAGGATGGAGAGGGGAAAAGATAGGCTTGCTGCATGCAACCAAACCCATGTTATTAAACTGTGTCAGGATGTATTAGCATCACCCTGTTTGCTAAGCGCCGTTGCCCGAACGTACCTCGAGACGACTTGCATGTGCTCGGCCCGTCAGGGCAAAGACTGTGCATGAACTGTGAATGTGTAATGAGATTTTTTCTAAAGGCATTTACACACACACTGTACATGTTTGTTACAAACAATATGTACGTATAGTGTAACACTATATTGAATTGATTGAGAATACGAGCACACAAACATATTGACAGCCTCGGGTAACGTGTACACGTACTACACCCACATGTAAGCTTGCCTCTAGACGAAAGGATGAAAGTGAAAATTTGAGAGCATTTTAAAAATGCTAAAATTAGTGTTTTGAGAAAGAAAAATATTTTTTAGTTAGAATTTATGTCTTGATTCAGCAATAAAAAAGACGTGCAACAAACCAACTTGACAATTTGTCTGAAATTTTAAATTTGAGAGTCGCACAATACACCGATCCAGTAGGCCACGCCCCTGACAAATTGACTAATCACAAGGCGTTATTTAAGGTCAGACAAATTGCCGCCATTTTGTCCGACAAAATGTTTTAAATTGTGTATTCTTTACTACACACTTTTCGTTGAGTTTACTTTTGTTTCGTATGTACAAGGCAATTCTATGACAAATCCGAGTTTTATTCTGAACCATGGTCAAGCAGTGTTTATACTTACATTATATTTCTGACTCTCGATGCCCTGGCTGAGAGGAAATGTACATTTTTGGCCTTTTGCAAAACCAAAGTCCAACAGAAATAGGTTCGTTCGGTGGTTGAGAGTATGCGATGCTTCGTGTGTGGCCGATCGTGACACTTGATGTGCGTGCGCGTGTGCGTTGTTGCTTGGACGTTACTATGGTGGGCGTGGCCTAATGGATCGGTGTATTCCCCGAAACTGTCGTCACCTTCTTATTTTGTGCCATCTTCATCATCATTATAATCATCTTCAAATAAAAGGTTGTCAGTACATCATGTACCCTTATAAACACAGTGCTCAGCATAAATTGTTTGCTCATGTGAAAGCATAGTACATACATGTAGGCCTACGCGTGCTGATTCTTCCCTTTGCTGGGTGACGGTCCCAGTCCACCCCCCCCCCCCCCCCCCTTGACGATACTGTGACGTACATTACATCCCTATCCAGGATGCAGGGATATTGACAGGGGGAGGGGGTTAGAGAAGATGGTAGGGGAGGACGATGGGTTAGGGGTGGGGAGGGGGCACGACGGTACCTTTCGCTGTTAAGCCTGAAGTACAGTGTGCAGTGAAGCTACGTGTACATGACAGGTACATTGTGTGACTTTGCGCTGACATTTTGTAGACAAAAAAGCCCAAAGGCCGGCAATCCAGGAAACGGTATGGCTGCATGTACAGTGTACATAAATTTACATGAATACGTACATTATAATTTTTAGTACAGTACACACAGTAGGTACATGTATCTTGGCTGCCGGCCATTGCATTAAATATTAAGGATGCACAGTAGAGATATTCTTTGAAATTGTGCATCTTTTTAGGGCCAGGGAGGGATCAAGTGCTTTGGTGATAACCCTTGGGGTGTTTTCTTGTCTGAATAAAACAACTTGGTCCGTGTTACTGGGAAATGTTCCTCTCCAGAATTTTAGTCGGGATTTGCCATGACGCCATGAATTCTGTTTCTGAAAATCTCCTACAGCATCGTTGTCATGGGTTTTGCAAACTGTGAGTTCCGTAAATACCCGCATTAAGCTCCGACAACGTCTGACGCAAGCTGCCAGTGTTGTATGACACAGAATGTACACACACATTGACGTGTGTACATGTACATGCATAAAACATCTTCATCCAAATATGTTTTTCATTTGTCTACCCTAGTGTATATGTTTGACATGATATGCCAAAATACTACCTCACACAGTACTGAGAATTTAATGATTGATCACCAAGTTAAAGTGCAATCATATGACTGCTAATAAATCTCATACATAATGTACATAAATAATGAGTTTTCTTATAAAGACAGGAAAGGAATCCCATCAAAGTAAGGTCTCATGTACCGAGCGATTAATTTTATTCAAATTCAAACTTTTGTCATAAATATTAGGATGGACTTTATCATTCATTCCCAGCAGCGCCGTTCTCGAAGGTTTAAAGCTTGATTAGGCCTAATACATGTAAGATTTTAAAAATGATAACCTGCTGTTCACTGACTCAATGAACAGCAGGTTATCATTTTAAAACTCTTACATGTCTTGCAAAAACGTAAGTTATATTTTTACTTGTAAGTCGTATGTAGGAAATTCTATAAAAAACAACAGAAATCATGCATTCAAATTTCAAAACAAAGACAAAATTGCTATATTTTAGTCACTTTACTTATGAAATAATACAAGTAAAAAACTGCTCATCAACCAAAATGATGACCTCAAATAACATAAAATTCTTGGAGTTAGGAGGGGCCTGACATTTCGCTCCAAGCAAGATCTTCCTCAAAGGGTAAAAGTTAATTTTTTTCAAATTATAAAGCAAATCCATATTTTATCTGGGTGACAGATGACTTAACATTACGAGAAATGATAGGCAACACAGAGTCAAAAAAAAAAATCCAAAATATTTAAAAAGTTGAAATAAAAATTCAAAGACAATGTCGAGACAGAAGCAATGAATCATCCCACGGACCCTGTACAATAAAGGATGCATGCTCTCCATCTATAGACCATTGACTTGATATTGTTTTCTGAATTAAATGGCAGCATGTTAATGGTTTATGATGTCCTCACTGTACTTTAGGCCTCATATTGAAGCAGCTGCACTAATTTGCTGTCCCGTGTAAACACGTCCATATTCATTGAGTACCACTTTATTGCATTTTGAGTGTGTGCGCGGTGAGAGAATTGCCATGATTACCTCTGAATGCCAAGCAGGGATTTTTGGTCTGAGTGGGGAGGGGGTGGGGAGGAGGGAGGGGGGATGGGAAACCATAAATTGGCACGTCCACGGTTTGGGACATTTTTGTAATGTAAATGTCACTTTTTTGCATATTTGCATACATTTCAAGGAATCATAAATGAGATACTTATAAAAAGGAAGTATCATACTTTGGTTTTTGTAAAAAAATACAGATTCGTGACCAAAAATATCAAGGAAGATACAATTTAAATAATCTGTGAAAATTTCTGTCGCATACGTTGCCCACTTCTTGAGAAAACAGTGAAAAACGGCCACAGTATTTCTTAAGTCTTTTATTTTTGATCTTTTTAAAAGATCAAAAGTTTTTCGGTCGTTGTGTTACTAATTCTTGATAAATACACCATTTCAGGCGGAACAATTTTAACAGCATGTTTCTACCAGCACCATCTTCATACCCTGTAAGTTATATGAAAATCTGTGAACATTTCTGTTTTGGATTCTTACCAAAGTATGATACTACCTTTAATTCCAATGAAACAATTTTTAAATTGGAGTCTTTCTAGAATAATTGATCAAGGAATTTTGGTAGGTCAAAGTCACTTAACGGGTAACTTATGTTACCGTGGAATTGCCCAAATTCTCAAAAGCCTTACATGTGAAAGATGTTCTGCTAATATTTAAAAATTCGGATAATTTGTAATTTCTCTGTCTCTTCTTTTTGTTTTTCATTCTTTACAGCCATCACAAATCCCAAAGCCCAGAACAAGGAACAGCCAAAGAGTTTCAACTTTGATCATTCTTATTGGTCGCACACCACGGTAAGTAGCCAATGAGTGCTCTGCCTTGTCAATCCAGTCATGGGCAGTTTCCCATATAAGGCAAAGATGGGAGGAGCTAATCTGCATTGAGTGGCTTTTGTGATGTATTTTACAAGTTGCTTGAAAGAGATGACCTAAATTCATGATAATTGTTTCTCCTTTTTTTTTTAATTTGATTTTTACTTTCTATTTTCATGATTTAATTTTCAGATTTTTCTGTGTAATCAATTTTGCTGAAATTGTGTTGGCAATTTTTTTGGGTTAACGTATTAATTGATTCGTGAATAGATGACATGATAAATTTGAACAAACACCGTAATGCGGTGTAAATTTATGGCACTTAATGTTTGCCCGTGATGTGCGTTCAAGATAGCGACTGAGTCATCACTGGCGTCTGGCGGGGTTTGCAGACGGCCGATGTGCCGACATTTCCGTCAGTATCCAGAGGGGATGTATTCATAACATTTTTCTAAATGCGGGCAATGAAATATTGCGTTTCAAATTAAATCGGGGGCTGGTGATTTGGGGTTAGGGGGGAGGGGGTGGTGGATCGGGGCAGAATTTGTCTCCCTCGACTGAATTTTTATTCGGTTGTTCATGATTTTAGACCCTGGGGTTAAAGACACATTTTGCGCCATGTTTTATGCATGCTTTTCAAGTTGATGAAGTTATCTTGCAGTGCTATTGCACAATATCGGAGAGGATTGAGAAAAATCGATGGCTTTGTTGACTTTGTTCATTTCTGACGTTGCTGGGACTTTTTTTCACGTACCCAAGCAACCAGTGGGGTTGAGGGTACCAGTTTTCACTGGTACCCAGAGGAGAAACCCCTCAACTGCCTCTATTTCTTTTCGATTGTTTAAAATAAACTACTGTGTACCGACTAGTTTCGACGCAAGTTTTCAAACCTAAGGCTGTTTCATGCTCTAGCACCTTTTAAATTGTGTACTTGTACAGGTATGTGTTGACATTTACACAGATCTGCCTGTGTAACCTCATGTACATATACACCTTCATGACCTTGGGCCCATTTCATATAGCTGCTAAGCACCACAAAAAATGCTTAGCACAAAAAAAGGTATTGTCCAATAAAACAAACCACCATTACAGTTCCATTTGATATTCATGGTAAGCGAACAACAGCCAAAGAACAATCGCAAGTGATACACAACACATGGACATTTGGTTGTTAGTTCTGGTTTTATTAAGACAGAAATTTCATGGTTAGCAAATTTTTGTGCTAAGCAGAGCCATGAAATTGTCCCCAAGTTGTAAGTAGGGGCGGTTTCTACATTTTAAATACATGTAGGCCCACGCCGTGTTAAATGCTTGCACTGTGAACAAGTTTGCTTTTAACATGTACATGAGTCAACCCATATATATTTTTGTTAGTGTGAAAGAGCCTTTAAATTTGGTGCCGTACTAGGCCTACTGTACTGCTCAGGATTATGTGCCTAGAAATTGCAGACGTGTATGTGCATGTTCTCCTCCATATTGCCGGCCGGCGATTGTTATCACGGATCATTTTGGTCCACCCACGGCTGTTGATGTTTATGGCGTTGTCGTCAGTATAGCACCGTTGCGATTCCCATCAGTATCACCAGCCATTCCTAGAAGAAACTCTCCAAGAAAAAAATAGACGTCACGAACAAACAAGCCTAGCCGCCGATGGTATCCACTCGTCAACATTCATTAACCCTGAGCTCGGAGTGTCTTACATCTCTTTAGTTTTAGGAGATGTTTTATGGCTTTTTTTGCTAACGTCTCTAATTTCTTTCGCCGGTCCCTCTGTTGCCATGGCAATAAGTCTTTGAGGAAAAAGTCTGTCCTTGCTTCGTCGTCGCATGAGGCCTTTTTGCAAAGCCGCGGCGATGTGATTGCCTATTCATCTGTACAATCTGAACTCTGAAGGGGTGCTGATTAGCCTGTGCATCACATTGTGTGTGCAACTGTGCATGGTTTCCACAGAACAATTGACATTTACACGTACACTGTACATTTACGACTTTTACGTGCATCTGCCAATTTTTTTTCACTCCAAATTAATCCCTCAATTGTTCTTCTACACGTATATTGTACTCACGCATATACGTACATACACAGGCAGTTTAGGCAATACGTACATGTATGTACATAATTGTGCATTTGACTACTACATGTACATGTAATTGCACAATAACACAGGATTTACCCGAGCCACACTGGAAGGCTCCAAGTTGCAATTCCTGTGTACATATACTGCATTTTACAGTATGCATGTACGTGTCTACATCGTGTCCCCAAAAAACGCAACACTTTTTGTCGAGAACCATTACAGTAAAATTTAAAATATTTATCACTTCAAGATTCAAATATTTGATACAGCCGTGTCTTGGCTATCACCATGTACAGTACATGTAGAATTTGAGCAAAATTGGGCTGAAATGGAGAGAAAAAACTAAGACTTAATTAGTAATTACCCAACCTCAAAACCTGATTTTCATCTTTCTTTCATACACATTATGTGTGTATTGACTACTTATTCTGGAATACTGCAAATTTGTTTTTAAAGAGTGCTCTTTCAATTGTTTATATTTTCGCCAAATTCAGCCCGATTTTGCTTAAATTCTACATGGTGATAGCCAAGACATGGTTGTATAATATAACTGAATCTTCACGTGATAAACAGTTTGATCTTAACATAAGTTCCTGACACACGCTGTATACGTGTAAATCTCAGCTAGTATTTGGCTTCAGAAATAACATGTCAGGTGTAACCTTTGACGCGGTTGATGCAACACCACTTAGGAAGAAGATTTAGACAGGAAAGTGGGGATTTCTGGCTGGATTTTCGTAGGATTTGAGGACTTTTCCCACCTGAATATCGGACTATTTGGAATGATTTAACTGATACGCTCAAAACACCCAGTCAGTCAATTATGCGGTATAGACATTATAAGCCTTTGCCCTATGGATGAGAAATTCATGGGATTGTTAAAGAGTGCCTGACATTTTGAATCTTGCTGGGGCTTTGTCAAAGACCGCAAGATGGATGCAGAAGCTGAATAGATGAGAGGTGGACGTAGAGACATGGAGCCAATTTCATGGAGGTGCTAAGCACAAACAAATTGCTTAGCACAAAATATCTTGCTCAATTAAACTAACCACCATTAAAAATTTCATTTTGATATTCATGGTCAGGGAACAACAGCCAAAGAACAATCGCAAGTGAAACACAACACATGGAAATTTGGTGGTTAATCCTGCATTTATTAAGATAGAAATGTCATGCTTTGCAAATTTAGTTAGCAGAATTAGGTGTAGCATGGTGCTGTTGATTGATGAGTTCAGTTGATGTCCCACTCAGAAAAAAACCTCAAAATTTATGATTATTGCTTATCTATTAAACCTCTCCAGTTGGCAAAATCTTTATATCACACACTTACATATATGAAACATGTATTTTGACAGCCCATTTGAACGATTTGTACATATGTACATGGACATGTAGCTTGTTCAAATAAATTATAACCATCACGGATATATTTCACAGTTACATGTACATAGCTGTGGAGTATTATGTCAGTTGGGTATTTCTTTTGTAAATACAATTTTTCATTAGTTACATGTACTTGATCTAAGCAAGTTAAAGGTAATATCATACATTGGTTTTTATCAAAGAAATACAGATTCATGGGCAAAAATATCAAGACAAATACAGTAACAGTCATCTGTGAAAATTTCAGTCCCATATGGTGCCCACTTTTTGAGAAAACAGTGAAAAACAGCCACAGCATTTCTTAAGTCTTTTCTCTTTTATTTTTGATCTTTTAAAAGATGAAAAAGATTTTTCGGTCGTTCTTTTACTAATTTCTGGATAAATACACCATTTCAGGCGGAAATATTTTAATGGTATGTTTCTACCACCACCATCTTCATACCCTGTAAGTTATACGTAAATCTGTGAACATTTCTGTTTTGGTTTCTTGCCAAAGTATGATACTACCTTTAACTTAAGTAACCAACTGTACTTGTACAGTATGTGCGGTGTGCCTGCATATGTTTGCTCACACAACTGCAAATACCAGTATACGTCTGTAGACATATGTCGTGTTTGTGACTTGATGTACATCGTACATGAGCAGCGGTTAAGTTCCAGCCAATAACTCCGTCTCTAAATGCCAAGATGATTTTCTTCCTTTTTTTTGGGCCAAACCCTTCGACTGATGACGTAGGGCTCCGTGAGACGTCAGTCCTTTCAAGAGCTCCATTTCAGCTAGGACCAAGTCAGGAGCCGCAGTGCCGCTAAAGTATAGAAGACAAGACCCCAAAAGATTGTCTGCCTCCCCCCTACCCCCTCCTCCTCACCCGTTGTTAATACCGTACACCCTTTGAGGCAAGGCAGGGACGGCCAGTCGGCTTGATGGTGTGAAGAGAATTTTAATCTGATCACCAGCGTTGGCGATGTGCCGTGAATCTTAATGTGCTTCTTAGAGCTGGCTGAAATTGATCCATTCAGTGTGCCAATCGTGCGCCTTTTTTTTTCTTTTGATGTGTGGTTATTGTAACGTTGACATTTTTTGATGGCTGGCATTTTTTCGGCATCATGCCACCCCAAAAAAAATTAAATTGTGTCATCCTCTAGTCATCTGTGAAACTGAATAAACTCAGGAGTCAGTATTCCAATAAGAACATGGATTAACTGTTCAATTAAAAACAACAACAACAACAACAACATCAAAGATGACTGACTATCATAGATACATATATGCAGCTTAGTTGGTAGAGCACCAGTATGGTATTCTGGGGTCTCACTGGTTTGAATCCGGCTCCAGTCAATTTTTCTTTGCTCACTTTTCAATGACTTTAAATTGATCCAGTCATACTTCAAATGGCTTTGGTCAAAGAAATACAGATTCATGGGCAAATATATCAAGGAGAATACAGTAACAGTCATCTGTGAAAATTTAAGTCCCATACAGTGCCCACTTTTTGAGAAAACAGTGAAAAACGGCCACTGTATTTAAAAAAATTCTTTTCACCGTCACTTTTGATCTTCAAACTGTTAAAAGATCAAACTGGTAAAAGATCAAAAAAAAATTTGGGTCATTGGTTCTACTATATTTTCTGGATAAATACAGCATTTCAGGCAGAAAAATTGTAATAGTAGGTTTTTACCATCATCATCTTTATACACTGTACATGTAAGTTATAGCTAAATCTGTGAAGATTTCTGTTTTGGTATGCTTTCAAAGTATGATATAGTACCTTTAACTCTAGATGTACATGTCCATGTACATTTTTGTTTTGCCTAGGCAAGAAGGACACTTTTTCACGAGTCTGTAAAAGAAAAAAATTGAAAATTAAGACCTAATCGAAGCCAGCCTAACTGGTTATCTCTCCCTCAAAACGAAACAGGGGCAGGATCGCAGGAAATGAATGGAAAAAAATTCCGGTTGCTCTATATTTGTCAGCTTGTTATCAAATTACCAACGAGATTGACCCTGAAATCTGCAGCCTGGTTGCTGCGTCGGAATGCCCGTGTGCGCTACATGTTAAAAGAAACAGCCTGAATTCAGGAAAATTAATGATGAAGCGACACGGATTTTGCCTCCAGATTCGTCGGGATGCTGAGGTCGTCCGCAATCATTGTAACCGACAGGCGATGAGGATTCGTGGCGAGCGAGCCAGTCGCATCTCAGCATTAGTCACCAAATTACATTGGTCAGTTATTGCCTTGTGTGAAAAAGCCTTGCATGCGCAAAAATGACCTCCAGAAATATAGGACGATTTGTTTTTATTAGTGTTGCGAAAGGGTGGCCTACATGTGTTGCATCTTCATTTAAAAACTTGTCCTTTAAGATGGTGTGCTGTCAATATTGGGTTCTCTTCTCCTTACATTGTTACCCTGTCGGAGAGGATTAATTATAAACAAAAGAAAAATTGCAAAAGTAAGATCTTTAGAGGTTCATGGGAAGTGAATGCCTTTAGCTTGCTTGATCTACTTGTACATGTACATGTGTAGATGTGATGATTGGGACCCTAAAGGTAGTATCATACTTTGGTTTTTATCAAAGAAATACAGATTCATGGGCAAAAATACCAAGACAAATACAGTAACAGTCATCTGTGAAAATTTCAGTCCCATACGGTGCCCACTTTTTGAGAAAACAGTGAAAAACGGCCATCGTGTTTCTTAAGTCTTTTCTCTTTATTTTTGATCTTTTTAAAGATCAAAAATATTTTTGGTCGTTGTTTTACTAATTTCTGGATAAATACACCATTTCAGTTGAAAAAATGTAAACGGTACACGTATGTTTCTACCACCACCATCTTCATACCCTGTAAGTTATACGTAAATCTGTGAACATTTCTGTTTTGGCTTCTTACCAAAGTATGATACTACCTTAAAAAATTAACTTTTAGGTTGCTGCATTGTTAATGTTGTGCGTATCTTAAATGATCTTTGGGATATAGAGGTATGTGAGTGGTTTCATGGCTTCTGACTGCCAAACGATAATCGCCTGTTAGGGACACCAAGGATAGCTCAGTTGGTAGAGCACTGGTCTGATTCCCGATCCAGTCAATTTTTCTTTGTTCAGTTTCCAATGCCTTCAAATTAATCCAGTCAGTTTCCCTTGTGGTTATTTGATGATCATTTTTGTTTTAAAAGTTAGGATGCGTTCTTTTGTATTTTCATTAAAGGACATTGCTCAGGAATGATGCGGAATGAATGGTTGAGAACCGGTAATGATCTAGCCGAAACCCAATACACGTAGAGGTGTGTACTACTGTACACTGTACATTGTATGCATACCCCTCGTGTAGAGCTAAGTTGTCATGGCACAGGACTAAATGGGGCTAAATATATTTATCCAAACGGACAGAGTGCATTTGAGATGAATCGCGGAAGCTTCCCTTTTTTTGTCAATCGGTTCTCAAATATAATCGGCCGTAGCCGTCCCACAAAGCCGCCTTATTACGCCACGCTAATGCAACTCAATCACGGGCGACCCCCCTGCAGCGGATGTTAGGGCCCTGCAAAATCAATCATCCCAGCTGCCTCTACCCCCACCCCTCCCCTTCACCCTCCCTCTCAAAATAGAAAGAGGAAAAGAAGGCCAAGAATTTATCAAGAAAGAAATATGACTTGCTGACGGCCAGCCGGCCACCAAATTCCTCACAAACACTCGAAAAAAAACTTGATTAATCAGCGGAGACCTAATCTCCTTCGCTCACGAAGCAGCCGAGTCATAATTTGGAAAGCAAAACATTACGGCCTCCAATACAGTGCATATTAGGCAGAGGTGACATCTTCTTATAAACAATTGTCCATTGTCCGACACTCTTGGCCAGCAACAGAACACCTTTTGATTTTTTTTTTTTTTTTTGGCAGTGAACTCTTGATAATAATAAGACGGGGCACTGTAAATTAATCAAATTAGGTTATTTAAGGAGCCAACACAAGCGTGATTACGCGATCATCAGCACGAAGAGATTAAAGCTGTTTAATTGCTATGCAATTAGACAGTTAGAACTGATCCTTACACATGTACATGTACATGTATCCACGCACAGGATGTAAATTATTGACATGTGTTTGAGTGTAATTAATTCAATTCTCCTTGGGTTGATGCATTACTGCATGGAGCCTTTGTCAGATTCTATTGTGGAAATTCATTGAAATGTACATTATAATCTAGCATTTTTTAAAGAAATAGTTTTTTTTTGGTGAAAATTAAAATCCACTTTTAAATGACGCATTTCAGTTAACTGTTTCTCCAAATTTGAAACAATTTTGAAACTTAAAAAAAAATATCAAGAACAATTTCTATACAAGTAGTGAACTGCTGCAAACTGCTCATCAGCCAAAATAATGACCTGAAATATATCAAATGCTTGGAATTAGGAGGGCCATTTCGATCCTACCAGGATCTTAATTGAAGGCTTTAATTAAAGCAAAGACAATTTTTGTTTATTGATCAATTTCACATTTAGAATAAAAATTACAAACATAATAACAATTGCAAAAACATTAATTATTATTATTAATAACACAATATAGAATTTAATTGAACTAAAACAACGAAATGAAAAATATGATCAGTGCCCCTGCAGGATTGCAGAAAAAAAAAATTAATTACTGTCTAAGTATTGCTCGCCTTGATGCTGAAATATTGATATAAAAATTAATAATAGGAATTTAATCAGACAACAACACAAAACACAAACACTAAAAATGCCATGAATATTGCACATGAGAATGGTTAGAATTTAGAATTAAAAAGCAGGAATAAATAAATATATGCGTAAATGGGAGTACAACCGTTCCACCATGCGCCCTCCGAATTCGTATTGTTTAAATATTCCTTGAGCATGTTGAGTCAGAAACCTGTACGTTAGTGACTCAGGTGGCGTGCATAAGTAATGTACATACATGTACTGTACAGGTGCAACACTTAGAATAATTGTGTTTACAGGATCAACAAGTTGTACACGTACAATGTACATGAATATGTGCTATGTATAATTTGGTACATCTATTGTACACATAACGTCAAAACGTGACCAATTGTACACGCATGTATTTCATACTTTGGTAGCATACTGAAACAGACATTTCCACAGATTTACCTCTAACTTACAGGGTATAAAGATGGTGATAGTAGAAACATACCGTTAAAATTTGTCTGCCTGAAATGCCGTATTTATCCAGAAAATAGTAAAACCAATTACCAAAAAAGCTTTTGATCTTTTAAACATAAAAAAATAACGGTGAAAAGATTTTAAAAATACTGTGGGCGTTTTTCACTGTTTTCTAAAAAAGTGGGCACCGTATGGGACTTAAATTTTCACAGATGACATTTATCTTCCTTTATATTTTTTCACATGAATCTGCAATTCTTTGACAAAGACTAAAGTATGATATTACCTTTTAATAGCAAAATTCATTGCAGTTTTTCAAATGTCACAATTTCCCCCTGTATTGGTGAATTTCTCATTTACGCCAATATGTGTATTGTAATTCAAACAATATCGATGTCTTCGTAAAAAAAAAAATCATGATTTGTAACTCCCATATATTTATGCACATATTGTGCCATGTTGAAATGCCGTGCACGTAGGCGCATTTAACATTATGAACATTGGACTCAGCATAATTGATGGTTTTTTAATCATTTTTTTCCGAGAAATACAGCATGATGAACACTCTCTCACTGGCGCTTCGTCATCCACGGTGCCCTTTTACTGCATTGGTACACGTATGACTCACTGTGTGGGTAATTCAACCACACAGTCGCTCACTGATCAATGGACAGCGTGCAATCTGGCCATCTTTAAAAAAAAATTTGAACAAATAACGGGGAACTGATTCCGAGGAGGGGTATCGGGGGAATAAAAAAGATATACTCCCCCACACAAATACAATGTACAGACATAAGAAATAAAATCAATAGGAAATCATAAGGGAAATTTTTTTTTTAATATTAATGAAAGGAATGGTAGTGGTTTTTATCAAAGGCCTTTTGTCTTCTGTTTGAATTACGGAGACAATACAACAAATGAAATGATTCTATTTCATGCAGTGATATTCATGTACGGTATAATTATGTGATGTGTCCAGTTTACATGTACATGATTACATTTGTGACCCAATGGAGCTAAATGAGACATGTCCCCCAAAAGTCAATTCCGCGTAATCGACGTCCAAAGTTGCCGAATTGCAAAAAATTACTCCAAAATAAATTTTCTTTTGGATAGTTAAACTTAAAGTATCAAAGATTCACTGTATTCATAATTATTTCGAAAAACTGTAAGGAAAATAAGTAAAAAATTAGGTTATCTAGAACGTGTTTGAAGAGTGTTTCTGTAATTTTTTACAAAATCTAAGGAAAATATTTTAAAATCTGACCAAGTTTAGAGAGCGTATTCAAGCTGATCTGTTGATGTCTGCACGGTGTGTATGGTACCATTCAAAAAGTATTTCCCGAGTCTGAGCACTGCTCTGTTCTCTTTATCGGGTCATAACTTTGGAATGGAATAAGATATGAAAATAATGTTGGTATCATTGGAAAGCCCATGGATTATTCCTTCTAGTAGTGTATTTAACTCCAGAAGTCGAATCTGGGGGACAATCCTCATTACGCTGCATTGGGTCACATTTACTCTCCTGGCAGCAAAATATACATGTACATACACAAAATGTTCACATTTCATGTACATGTAACTGCTTTTAACTGTTACTGCAATGTGTATGTGTAATTTACGATTGGAAATATATACATGTGCATTTACCGGTGTGTATGTAATTTGAGTGGCATGTGAATCACATTTATGTACATACATGTACTGGCATACGTCTTATAGTTTCTTGTCCAATCTTTCATGTCTTTTATACATTCTAAGATCACAAATTGATAAAAAGAGAAATAAAATCCAATATTTACTAATGAAAAAGTAAAAAAAAAAGCCATTTAAAGGTCAGTCAATTGAAATGAGTCAGAATTAATCCGGGCAGTTTCCCTTGTGGTTATTTGATGGGAAAATTAAAAGATATTGAGAAAAAAAAATAGATCAAAAAGATCAAAAATAAAAAAAACACTTAAGAAATTCTGTGGTCGTTTTGCAAGTGCTTTCTCAAAGAGTGGGCACTTTATTGGACTGAAATTTTCACAGATGACTGTTACTGTATCTTCCTTGATATTTTTGCCCATGAATCTTTATTTCTTTGACAAAAACCAAAGTATGATATTACCTTTAAATCAGTGTCTTGTTATTCACTGGCTTTTTCCCCTTTTTTTGTTTTCCTATTGCTGTGCGGAGGAGTTGAAGCAATTCAGATATCAAAACACAACCAGCTATATAGCACACCCCCGCACAACTTCCTAAGAAAAAAAAAAATCTACCGTAATTTGGTTTTTAGAAGATAGTGAATCGTATTTAGTTACGTTTTTATAAAAAAAAAAATTGTCTTCAAAATTCTGCTGCAGTTGAGCGAACTAGTAATCATAATTTTAATACTATACGTAGACAACGAGGTGTCTTTGGTTATTTTGTGGGGGAGGGGCGTGTGAGGAGGGGGGATGATGATGCGCGAAATCTAGCACGGTTGTTCTTCGGTTTTTATCTAGACGATTATTTCTGCTCGACAAGAAATTGTCGACGGATGACGTCGGAGGGGAGCGGGAAGAAGATAAACAAAAGCGCAAATGCGTCTGAATTTCCATAATGGGAAGACCGCAACTTGCTACGGTAAGCACGGTCCGCTATAAAACTGCAGTTTATCCAGTGAAAATTAAATGAAATTTAGAGCTCATTCACGGGAGTAATTGAGGTTTTCAATCCGACAATTTCCCAAGCCGAAATTGGGAAATGTGCTGGTGCATGTATGGTGTGTGTACTTCTTTTTTTTGCGCCTGGATGACTTGACATGTTTGAAGTGGCGTCAGCTTAGGGTTATAAAATAAATATTGATTTGGTTTGATTTTTTAGTCCATTGACTGGGAATTAGGAGCGTTTTCAGGTTTATAGGAGACAACTGCATAAAACTGTGGTGCATTCAGATCAACATGTTTAAGATTTGTAGATGCTGTGAGCCAATTCAACCCAATGATAGAAGTAAACAAACAAATGATACTGTTTTAAATCTTGTTTGAAGAAAAGTATCAATGAGCGTTATTTTTCCTTTTTGAAATTTAGGAATGTTAGTCTTAACAAAAAAATGTATTTCTTATTTTCCTGTCTGTATTCTTCCAGGGTAGAGTGGATTTTGGCCTTTTGCAAGCAAAAGCAAAAAGAAAACCAAAATGGAAATTTTTGGATACATTTTGAAGCATGCAGATTGAATGATGATAATGCCGGGTATCAAACATTAATAAAATGCTAATGAACCGCATGCATCACCGGTACCCGGTAGATATAGACCGGCTCCGGGTTCAGTAGCAGTTCATTTATGTGCTTTAGCCACTGCTCTCTGTAATTAAACCACAGAGCTCTGCGCCACGGCCACGGACCCCCTCTTTCTCTCTCTAGCGCGCGTTTACAAGGCTTCCCTACTTCTCCCCACCCCCCCTCTACCCTGGAGCACAGTTGCTCATCAGGTTTGATTATTATTAACAGGAGGCCGGTTACCAGACATTCGAGCCCGGCTCACCATGGCGATGATGATCACCGGTGGACGGATGACTCATCTGTGCAAGAGTGGGGGGGGGGGGGGGAGGGGGGAAATGGGGGGGGGGGGGAAATGGGGGGGGGGGGGGGTTAACATGTATATTGTTTTGTCGCAGATCAAGAGATGATAATTCTTGCATTACAATTACACAGTGATATCTTATTGACTGTGTGTTCGCATGCACTGTACGTGTACAGTGTACATGTACATGTACGTGCACACCATTCGTTTTGGACATGTTGGATCAGATAACCACTCGAGCCTACACTCAACCACGTTCATCTATTGTGAACATGTACATGTACATTGTTCCGGGTAAATTGTCTGCACGTTCTGTATGAGGCAGAAGGATTACAGAAAATAGTAACCACCCACTCTTAAAATGAAGGAGAGCAACGATCTAGATCGCTTTCAGTATTATTTTTTTCTCCTTTTCAATTATTTATAATTGAATGGAAGCCTGACTGAATTTGTTTTGAAGTCTAGATGCTTGAGCATTTTTGGCATCCCCAGTCCTTCAAAAACAACTGAAAAATTCATCCAACACTACTAGAAACTAAGATTATTTTTTTTTTGTGGAATGATTTTATTCAAATCCCATAAAATCTTATGCTGGCCTTGAATTTGGTTCTGAAAAGGGCAAGGCCACTTTTCCATTGCAAGGGGCACTTCCATTGAAAAATCATAATGTATATGGAAACATTTGAAGGGGCACCAAGGCCAAGAACCAGGGCAACGAAGGCCATGGCCTCCGTTAAATTCAAGGCTTGCTTATGAAATCTCTTAAAATCTCATATGATCTCAAATCATATTACAAATCTTTTCTTCACATTAATTGTTTCATGAAAAGTAAAATAAAAGAGAATGCATTTTGGTCATTGTTTTTAAAAAAAGTAGACACAAAATAAAGCCACAGAGGTTAAGAAACTCAGTGCTGATTTCATGATGACGGAATAATCTTGCTGTTACAAGCTATTTTGGTGCATTTCTTATTTGGAGGTCTAATGTATGTGCATTATATGAAGCCATGTACATGTAGATGCAGATCTAGTCATGCGTAATTTTCATCACTTCTGCTGTTTCGGTCATGCAAAAGTGACAACCAAAGACAAAAGAAAAACGCGAAATCAGCCCGAAGGAGATGCCAACATGCACGTGAGCCGGGGCTGTGTTTCCATAGCGATGGCTAATGATAAATTCTCATTCTTTGGGGTCATATCCCCGAAGTGGTAAGACCTACAGGGAAGGTTCGGAGCCCAAGGCTCCGCGATGGCGCCAGCATTCTTAATGTCTAAGGCCAAGGCCACCATGACCGTGAGTGGTACAATCGGATCTGTCGTTTAAAAAACTCTACCCGTGCTGCGTCACTAAACCGCCGCGGCCATTGTTGTGATTTTGTTTCTCCAAGAAGTCTGACTATTATCATATTACCATGGCGCCAGCTTTCTGCAAGATTCCCACGTTTTTTTGTAGTTTTCTTCTTTTCTGTTAACTGTCTATTATTTTGATTCTGCTTTTGTCCGTTTTCCCCCTTTTTTCTATTCTATTGTCATCTTCGTGTCTATTTCAAGTTCACCTGAAGTGGTATTACATTGGGCAGCATTCCTACAAAACACATGCAATGCATACATGTACATTGGAGAATATCCACCTAATTTTCTAATTTAAAGGTAATATCATACTTTGGTTTTTGTCAAAGAAATACAGATTCACGGGCAAAAATATCAAGGAAGATACAGTAACAGTCATCTGTGAAAAATTCAGTCCCATACGGTGCCCACTTTTTGAGAAAATCGTGAAAAACGGCCACAGTATTTCTTAAGTCTTTTCTCTTTTATTTTTGATCTTTTAAAAGATCAAAAAGATTTGTGGTCATTGTTTGACTAATTTCTGGATAAATACACCATTTCAGGTGGGAAAATTTTAACGGTACGTTTCTACCAGCACCATCTTCATACCCTGTAAGTTATACATAAATCTGTGAACATTTCTGTTTTGTTGTCTTACCAAAGTATGATACTACCTTTGTAAAGAATTTGTATTATCATTTTCTTTTTCTAAATGTCAGATAGGGCCTCATTTACCAGTAACTTCCGACTGATGATTTTCATTGAAATGGCTACATGTACATTTCTTTATATTGGAAAGAAATAACCTTAAAATGTACAGGTACATGTACGCATATTGTAAAATTGATTGTTAATCGCTCAATCTATTAGATCTCTATTTTGATAAGCCGTTTCCTTCTTTGCCTGCGGCCTGTTACCACGGCGACATTTCTTTTCATTATTGCTTTTGAGATGAAGACGGAGAAAAAAAAAAAATATTGAGGTTAAGAGGACACAGGTGCCAATAGGAAGGCCAAGACGTAAATGAAATTAATGATCGTGCAAACGCAAGATTTTGTTCCGGGAGAGGACGACGGATAAGACGTAAACGGTGATTTGAGTGATTGGTGCATGACATGCTGATGTTGCGTGATAGGTTGTCCGGGGATGCTCTGTGGTCTGCGTCAGGATTACCATATAAGGTCAAAGTACGTCGAGGCTCGAATTTCGTGAAAAAAGTATTGGACAGCAGGTCTAGTAACTGAAGCATTTTACTGGACCTGGGTCGATTTCACCAAACTCATCTTAACTTACTATCAATCGTAGGGCTTATGATGCATTGCAGCCCTACGTAGGATATCCTTCGTAAACTCGAGTTAAGATCAATCGTAGGGCTTTGTGAAATCGACTCCTGAACTTTTTTCACTAGACCTGTGGCATTCATGTGCATAGGAAAACTGTAATTGTATGCATCATTTTGTTAAAAATCATCAATTTAGGAACTATTTTACATGTATTTGTGCAAGGAAAACAAAATCACTAGACATGCAGCCGGACTAGTGCGGTACACACTTTACTAGACCGACACTGAAATCACTAGACTCTGTCCACAGTCTAGTGGATATTTTGAGCCCTGTGCATGTGCGTGCTAGCAAACGAAATTGGTCCACGTTGTGCGACATGCGTGTCCAGATTTTGGATTTTGTCATCTGGACAGCTAGGCATGCCGGGCAGTTCAGCTCGCAGCACCGGCTCCAAACAGCCTCACACATATACATGTATGCACTTCCAAATTTGGAGACGTGATCACCAACTGAGTTGACCCTGAGAAAACTATCCAATGTGGAGGATAAATGACACTTCAGGGCGCTAGCTTCCGCGCTGTACCGTGAAAGAATAGATAACTCTTGAAGATTTCTTTTTAATGGGGGATGCAAAATCAACAAAACGATAGCTTTGAATATGCTGGGCAGTCTGATGAAGGCACCTGCGCTACTGACCGTCCACTTCAGAGTGGTCATTCACCCTTTCCCCAATGTTGTTTTAACTTTTATGCCGAGTAGCACTTTATCTTTGGAATTCTTTGGACGCACAACGAAAGATTTTTCTCTCAAGAAAAAATAAAAAAGTTGCTGTAGGCCATTCATGTTTATATTTCTGGCAAAAATTGTTTGATAATTGTCCTGGATGGTAGAGGCAGCAATTTTTCAAGTGATGGTGTTTGAGGAGGGGAGGGGGTGGAGGAAGTTTTCGGGGAGGGGAGGGGTGTGTGGTTGTGATGAGAAATTGTTTGGTTCACACCGTACAGTGTAGACTGCACTTGGTTTACGTGTACACTGTAACAATCCTAGTGTACATGTACTTGGTTGTATGTGTAGTGTAACAATCCTGCCAAATGTTATGTATAATTGTCACGTGAATCAAGACATTGCGTCACCTCCATTGTACCCACTACAATGATCACGTCATTGGAAATAAAAACGAAATGAGCTCAATATTGGCCCAAACTGTCAAAGTTGCCGACCTCTGACCGAGAACACTCTCAGTGTCGTGCCGTTTCTATAAGGAAGGCACTCCCTGGGGGTACAAACAAACAACTGGAACAATTCCCTGATCTCGTGGCCCTGAACTTGAAGGAAATATATTAATGTGGAAGTTTGTGGGAGGTTTGGGCGAACAATAGAAAAAAGCCTTCAAGGGAACAAATGAAAGTGGTACCAACATGTATGTATTCCAATGCATGTGTAAAGTTCAGGCAGATATAAAAGGGGCATGCGTCGTTAATTGGGTGAGGACAAAAAGACAAATTCTATCCTAAAACGTAATGTTATCCTATCTGGAGGGAGATATATATGTAGAATTTGCTAGACATACTATGGGCATTTACGAAATGGAGGCTCAGACTTCGTCTCAGGCTCCTGCTCCATTTCATGAATCCATTCTGAAATAAAAAATAATCAAAATAGAGACTTTATTTTGGCTGGTGTTCTGAAGTAGATTCTCTGGTTTGAAAAGGAAAAACAGAGTTTCGCCTTCAGTGAAAAACCACAACCTATATTTTCAGCATATGGATGTCAGGGCTGGAGCCTGAGCCTGAGCCTAAGCCTAAGCCTCTGTTTCATAAACGCCCTACATGTATATGTTTTGCATTCACCAAGCCAGCTTATGCTTGCTTGTCAAGCAAATCAATCACATGTAATTGAATCATTAAAAAGAAAAAATTGCGATGGAACCCTCCTCAATGTTTTGAAGTACAATATTAACCAAAAGTTGAAATTGGTTTTGATAGAACTGTGGTTGATTATTGATGTTTTAGTTGCTTCAGTATATTCTGGTCATTTCTAAGATGTTCTGTTACTGTCTGACGTGCTTGCATTAATAATGCTAAATTACTGCAATTTTGTATAGTGTCTAAAAGTCTTTGATAACTGCTTTTCAATTCCTCATTCGAATTTGTCTGCATCTGTTCCAAATTGTGTCTTTTTATTTTCTCCTTTTTTATCAAAATCATAGCCACTTACATGTATAAGCCCTTCAAACCGGAATTATGTACAACATTTCAAAACCATCCATACTGTACAATGAAGATCTGTATATAGATTACTCTGACGATAATTGTATATCTTCTTCGTAAACACTGATACTGGATGACCGAAGGCCATGTCCGGCATCGAACATCCAATTACAACAGTGCACCAATCTACCAGCAATCCTGACATGACCCGAAGGTGTACAATTATTTCCTTTTTGAAGCTCGTTCACGATTGAAAGGTCTAAAATATCCTGTTGTTTTTTTGTGTCTATCTTTGCAGCCTGCTGATCCTGACTATGCCTCACAGCGGCAGGTGTACGATGACCTGGGTAAAGAGATGCTCACACACGCATTTGAAGGGTAAGTGGTTGCCTCCAACAAGATCCTACAGAATCCAACAAAATCCAACAAAATCCAACACTAACAAACATGTACATTGTTCTACAAAGAGAAGAGAAACTATTGGTCATACAAGTGAGCAAACATGTTAGCAACATTGAAAAATGGGACCAAAGGAAATTTTACTAGAGCGGGATTCGAACCAGCGATCTCAGGAATACCGTACTGGCACTTTTCCCATTTGAGCTATCCAGCACTTTGTTGGTGGTGTCCCAAATTGTCAAATATCTTTGTTTGTTTTTGCAGTCAGAACTGAGAAGCCATGAAACCATTCACATACTGCTACATGTATATCCCAAAAATAAACCGAAATCAATTCATTTCAATTCAATTCAATTAAAAAATCATTCTTAAAGGCAACATGTTAATATTTCTCACTCATGAGAAATAGTTCATTTCCTGCAACTTTGAGAAAGAGACAACTTATAAATAAGCCAACAAGTACTCAAGCAAACATAGTCAAATAAGCAAACATTTGAACTAGCAAATAAAAGCAAAACAAACAAACAATTTGACAGACAGACAAACCAACATCCAAGCAAACAAACACCCCAACACCCCCCAACAAACAAACAATTAACTAAACTCCCTAACATCCTAACAAACAAATAAACAAACAGACACCCTAACAAACAAATGACCCTCACAGGTGCAGGCTGTACTGTTAAAAAAATTGTTAAAATGTACACGTAGGATTAACAGTACTACAGTGCACATCCCCTATCCAGGTCCACCTTTATCTCAAAATGGAAAATTAATAATTCTGTCCACTTGCTCTCTGGGTTTCAGTTTTGCTTGAATGCTAAAATGAATTATGGTTATCGTTAATAGTGGGATGGTGAGATAGGTTGGAAGTGGCCTTGAAACAAATGATTGATTATAGAGGAAACGTGTAACGTAACGGCCTGTCTCAAGGCAAATGATAGCATTGGCCTTTCTGCGGCCTTCATGAAATTCCATACCAGGTGATCTGAAAGTCACACTCTTTTTTTATTTAAAGATGTCATTAAAATGCATTGTCGATGAGTCACGAAAAATTATATCGAGATATATATGTAGCACAAGAAAAAAAATTGCAACCACAAATTCAAATTCCAATGTTCCCTAAGCCTAGATGGCCAAGGCCATCGTACATTTATTGCTGTGCCGTACTGTATAAAGCTTTCCTTACCAAATATGCAGGTTACCAACCAAATATCCATGTGTTTTGTACTGCGTGTAACTGGTTCTCGGCTTATCAAATTTCTGCTTAGCAGGTATAGATTTGCTTAGTGAAATTTCACGTTTAGCAGCCCTAGATGAAAATATTCCCGCGTGAAATGGCCAATGAAGAAATCAATTCTTGTACAATTGTTAAAGGTACTATCATACTTGGGTAGCATACCGAAACAGAAATCTTCACAGATTTACCTAAAACTTACAGGGTATAATGATGGTGATGGTAGAAACATTACATTTTTTCTGCCTAAAATGCTGTACAGTGGTGTATTTATCCAGAAAAGAGTAAAACCAATGACCAAAAACAATTTTGATCTTTTAAAGATCAAAAACAATGGTGAAAAGACTTACGAAATACTGTGGGAATTTTTCACCGTTTTCTAAAAAAGTGGGCACCGTATGGGACTGAAAATTTCACAGATAACTGTTTCTGTTCCTTTATATTTTTAAAGAATATTTACTTTAAACTTTGTAATGAAGTTTTACGGAGAAAACAATTGCCAACATAGAGCTGGATAGCTCAGTTGGTAGAGCATCAGTCCAGTTTTCTGGTGGTTGTACATGTAATAATAATAATAATAATAAGCATTTATATAGCGCCATCTATCTAGAAAACTATTCCGAGGCGCTGGAGAGAACAAATAATTGATACAAAGAAAAGATACAAACGATTGATACAAATAATTATTTATACAAAAATAAGGAATCATGGGAGTACCTGATTAAAGTGTGATTGAAACAAATGGGTCTTAAGTTGCAATTTGAAATTGTCTAAGGATGGAGATGTGCGAATGCCTATCGGTAGAGTATTCCAGAGAGCTGGTAGGTTCAAATCCCGCTTTCTCTGTTTGCCTCCTGTGTCAAATGTTAACTGTTTTTGTTCTTGATCTGACCAGGTACAACGTGTGCATATTTGCCTACGGGCAGACAGGATCGGGCAAGTCCTACACCATGATGGGAAAACAAGAAACATCGCAGGAAGGGATCATCCCACTGGTAAGACTGACCCCTGACCCCTTGACCCATTGACCTTCAACTGGTTGGGAATGGGCCCTGGGCTGGATTTCACAAAGCACTAAGATTAGTCTTAAGATGAGTTGTTCAGTATCACCATAGTGATTTGTATTGTGACATCACATGTTGCTTAGCAATTAAGATGAATTCACACTTTAGATCAGTCTTAGTGCTTCGTGAAATCGTCCCGCGGTTTATAAAATTGGAGCAATATATGATGCAGATATTGATCAGAAGTCATGGGGGCTGAGCTGATGGGTTGAGTGGGGAGTGGTCGGAGACGGAAGGCGTACTCTAACCCATACTCGTGGAAACCAAATGTAGTGCGCTTCGTCCTCGCTGGAATTTTTTCCCGAAAAATCAATGCGATTTTGGTCACTCACCGTGAAGTTTTTTCGCTGGGTCGCGTGGGCGCGGGTCTGTTTTCCTGTTTGGTCGCGCCATGGCACGCACGCAGGCATGCAGTGAAATTGCCCCGGTTTTCGCGTACTGTATTCCTCTCAACGAAAATGAGATAAAAATAGGATTGAGAAAAATAAGAATAACACAATCTGATCGTATGATTGGAATATGATGTTAAGTGGCCTTGGATGCTAGTCCTTAGCGGGGCAATTTTTTGGCAGCACACTTTATTGATTTCTTTCCCCACAGAAATGTCACAGAGTGAAATTTTTTTATCATATATCAAATTTTTATACAGAAACCAAAAACAGCACATCAAATCTTGTGGCAACCGAACAAGATTGATAAAAAACATGCCGGGGGGAATTTATTGGTAAATTACATTTTTGGATCAAGTCATTTCACTTGACAACTTGATGTTAAAGGTAGTACTTACATGGTATGAAGATGGTGGTGGTAGAAACACACAAAATGTTTCCGCCTGAAATGGTGTATTTTCCAGAAATTAGTAAAACAACGACCAAAAATATTGTTGATCTTTTTAAAGATCAAAAATAAAAGAGGAAAGACTTAAGAAATACTGTGACAGTTTTTCACTGTTTTCTCAAAAAGTGGGCAAATTTTCACAGATGACTGTTACTGTATCTGTCTTGGTATTTTTGGCCATGAATCTGTATTTCTTTGATAAAACAACCAAAGTATAACTTTAACCTGACGCAATACACAAATTATTATTATGTAATGGATTTCCTATTTTCATGACTAATACATACATGGAACGCTTCTGTACTGAACATCGTGGGATGCACACATTGTCCGTTATAGTGGTTGTTTGATAAAGATCCTGCTAGAATCGAAACCTGTCAGGTCCTCCTACCTCCAAGCATTTTATAAATTTCAGGTCATTATTTTGCCGCTGAGCAGTTTGCAGCAGTTTATTACTTGTATAGTGCTTGTTCATTAAAGCAATTTAAACAACAATGTTTTGTATGCAAAAATTGGGAGCCAAGGATGATGTTCGATACAGCAAAATTGTCCATATAAGCGGTGTTTGTTATAGCGCTGTTCCATTGTAAAGAAGTCTACAGTGCCCAGTTTGAATAAATCTCTAGCAACGAAAGGTGGCTCCTCCCAGCGACCCGGAAGGTTTTTTTCCTTCAGTTTGACGTCATCCTTAAATTACCTCTGCTCATTGAGCATCTAAAGCGCTCCTCAGTAACTCCTTGGACGGACTGTAAGCATCAGAGGCCAGGTATCTTCATCCATCCCGTTACTCATCCATGAAAAGACACTTTGTCTTGTCCTTGAGTTCATCTCAATCAAAGATGCCCTTAGCGACGATGCAGTTTGTATTGCTTATTAGAAGGAAATTTCCCCTTTATGAGTGCCATGACAACAATGATTGCGAGAATAAAAAGACTGCGCATCCCCCCTGGGGTTTTGCGACGATTTCATCTTCTTTCGGCCAAATTGCCGGGGACAATTGTACTAAGATTTTGCTTTGACGTAAGAATTGCACTCTATCGATTTTTGAGAGAGAAAACAAGTTAGGTCTACTATTATACATGCCTGGTTATTAAAGGGATGGTACATGTACAGAATTGGTAAGACAAAATACACTTCAAGATCACAGATTCACCTAAAACTTACACAGTATAATGGTGATGATAGGAGAAAACATCCCATGAAATGTTTTTGTCTGAAATGCCATATTCGTTGAGAAATAAATGAAACTATTTTCCGATTGGAATAAATCGCTTTGAAGCATTTTATTCATCCGTTGTAATGTGTACACGGGTTTTCACTATTTTCTCGTGACCCAGATGGCTGATTGACCTCAAACTTCTACAGGTTTGTCAGTTAAGGTATATGATGGATTACATAATGTGCTTTCACTGTCAGCAACGGTTTTGTCGCAAAAAACAGTTCTGTACCATCCCTTTAAATGACATTATTCAGTAGATACTCTCTAGGGAGTTGAGATGGTTTCGTAAGTTCTAAATTTGGCCAAATCCTCAGGATAACATCGTTCAATGCACTAAGATTTTCTTCGATTTTAAATATTACGCTGTGTACACGAATAAAAGTTATCTACATACTCATATATATTCATGTGCTTGTTTTAAAGTACATTTTACTCACAAGAACGCCCACATGGAATTCAGATGGGTTCATAAGCTCTAAATTTGGCCTAATGCATGATTCGAGGCATAATGATGTGTACAGACTATCGTTGATTGATCAAAAGTCATATACTGTACATTATGTGTTTGTTTAAAAGACTTAATATTCAAGAGATTGTTAAGTTGGTAAGAAACCAAAACAGAAATGTTCACAAATTTGCCTATAACTTTCAGGGAATGAAGATGGTGGTGGAAGAAACATACCGTTAAAATGTTTCTGCCTGAAATGGTGTATTTATCCAGAAATTTGTAAAACAACAACGGAAACTCTTTTTGATCTTTTAAAAGATCAAAAATAAAAGAGAAAAGACTTAAGAGGTACTGTGACCGTTTTTCACTGCTTTCTCAAAAAGAGGGCACCGTATGGGACTACAATTTTCACAGATGACTGTTACTGTATCTTCCTTGATATTTTTGCCCACGAATCTGTATTTTTTTGACAAAAAACAAAGTATGAGACTACCTTTAACTCCCAAGAGAGTTGAGATGGTTTCTAAATTTGGCCAAATGATCCGTGGCACTTTTGGGAAATGCACCGTGATTTTCTTTGCATGGAGATAGGAGGGCCTGACATTTCGATCCCAGCAGTATCTTTCTCAAAAGCCTTTCACCTGTACATGTTAATGTGTGCATACGATTTTTAATAGACCTTTAGCCTTTGAAAAAGATCCTGCTAGGGTCGAAACGTCAGGCCCTCCTTACTCCAAGCACGGAGGTAGATTTCTGCCTCCATGCTCCAAATGTTTTGTATATTTCAGGTCACTATTTTCATGATTTTGGCTGATGAGCAGTTTGCAGCAGTTTAATATTCAAGTACTGATTCCTTTGGTTTAGAATCCCAAAATGTACTGTAAACATGACATTTAAAAAAAATTTTTTTTATGAAAAATCGCCAATCACAAGGCCCAAAGCAGGCCACTCAAGGTGATGGCTAAAACGAGGAGAAAAGGGAACAAAGAAGAAATCATGGGGTAGAAAGACAACTATTGATGTTGCACTTTATAGCGCTCCGCACTAATAACGTCACAAAATCCCCGGATGTCAGACAAACATTATATCACGCACGTAGTGTACATGCACGCGCACACACGTTTGCAATGTTTGTCTGAGATCGGGTGCTATTTTTAGCGCAAGTGCGGAGCGCTATTGTACGTATATGATGTAAGGACAGTTTAGCATCTGAACAAGCAGAGTGTAATACATCAGCCTGCACGTTGAGTTGTAAGCCCCACGGCTCTCGGCCGAATCTACCTCCAATTTCCCCTGAGAATTATTCATGTGGTACGGCAGCATAAACCATCACAAATGATAATGCAGTTTACATGTACACGATGTACACGAGTCCGATGATTGAGTAATTGTTACAGATTATTATTAAGCCAGTACACAGAGTCCTTACACATTAATAATTCCTTAGATCATTTCCAGCTCGGTCAGGGTTAGGCGGGGACCATTGATTTTCTTGTTTGAAAAAAAAAATACTACATGGGCATAGCGACATTAATTGAACAGCCCTTATGAAACGGTACATTTTTAACCTCTTGGAGGCAAGTCGATTATTTTGTGCACTGTAGAGAAATTTATAATGTTACTCATGCAGGATGTTCTTCATGAACATTATCACTTACACACAAAATCTACTGTTTTTGATAGTTTTCCTATGTCAAGTTCAATGGTAAAAAGAATTTAGAATAATGATAACTATGATGATAATAATAATATACAAGGACGGGTACTTATGGAAACATTCCCATAGGATCGTGCCCAAAACTTGACTCACCTATTTTTCAACATCGTCCAAACCAATGACCTTGATATTGACACTTGTGTTCATATTGAGAGCATTAAAAATATGGACGGGAAAATATGTCTTTAAGGTACGTAGCTGATACAGTGCACCTTAGGAAGATTTGAAACATTGAAACGTCTCCCTAATTCCCAATGTCTCCCAAATGTTCACTTTCAGACAATAATCTGTCTCCCTAATTTATAAAATTAAGCATTTTCATAAAGTGCTTTGGCTATCTTTAAGTCTATTCCCAGATTTTGAGGATAAGAAAAGAAAAACAAAGACAAAACTTGGGATATATGAGATCACAATGAGGTCCAAATTAGACATGTTAGAGTAAATTTGCAAACAAATACATGTACATTGTATAAGAGATGGCCCACTGCCGTGCTGCTGATTTGCATTACATACGACCATTAACCGTGTTGTGACAAGGCAGTATACATTAAACACATACTGTAGATGTATGTCTTGAATGTAGGCCACCTACATGTCAAGAGGCAAATATAAGATGGCAGCGACAACGTGAAGTGAAGAAATGGTTGACACGTCTTGCATTGCCAGTGCCACACCTCCACCCACAACATGACGTACATATAGGCTGACATGTAGAGCAGCCCACATACACATGATAGTGTCCCAGCTCTTGATCCAGTACATGCACACTAGTATACGGATCATATCACATAGTTTATAGGTCAGGAAGAGCCATCTTAAGCCACATACTCTGTCTGGCCATGTATAATCCCTGATACTAGACAATGTGTTATTTGACATCTCAAGTGACTTGCGATCATGTACCAGAAAATATTTATGAACTGAATTTTGGATTCTTTGACCTGAAAATACATAAATACTGTATGTGATGTTGCCATAATAGTATAGTAGATGTACTGGTTCATTTATGTACATGTACAAGAAGTACAATATACTGTGTGAATATAATTATGCTCAATATTTTTACAGTTAAAGGTAATATCATACTTTGGTTTTTTGTCAAAGAAATACAGATTCATGGGCAAAAATATCAAGGAAGATACTAGTCATCTGTGAACATTTCTGTCCCGTATGGTGCCCACTTTTTGAGAAAGCAGTGAATAATTGACACAGTATTTCTTAAGTCTTTTCTCTTTTATCTTTGATCTTTAAAAGGTCAAAAATAATTTTGGTCACAGGTTTGACTCTTTTCTGGATAAAAACACCATTTCAGGCACAACAAATGTAACTGTATGTTTCTACCATCACCATCTTTAATATACCCTGTAAGTTATAGGTGAATCCGTGAAGATTTCTGTTTCGGTATGCTACCAAAGTATGATAGTACCTTTAATATCACATGTTACAGTATATTAGCAATGTACATGTAACATGTACAGTGAAATGAATAATTGAAAAAGATCCTGCTAGGATTGAAAAGTCAGGCCCTCCGAACTCTAAGCATTTTTATAGATACAAACTGCTCATCAACCAAAATAATGACCGGCAGCCGATTTCACGAAACTTTACGCCATGGCTTAAGTCCAACTTACGCCACAAATGTTGCGTAAGTGGCGCGACTTACGCAACATTTGTGGCGTAAGTGGACTTACGCCATGGCGTAAAGTTTCGTGAAATCGGCTGCAGAAATACAATATATTGTATAATCCTTTGAGAAAGATCCTGCTAGCTAGAATCGAAAAGTCAGGCCCTCATTTTGGTTGATGAGCAGTTTGCAGCAGTTTATTACTGAGTACTTACTAAAATAGACAAGTAATGACTCCGTGCAGTCACAGGACCTTGTGGCTGCTGAAGGGTTTATGTGTTATATCTGTGGTCGCAGTGAGATGTTGTATTTGGGACAAGGCCAAGAGATAAATATTTTGACAGCCCTGCATGATTAGGAGTGAAGATGTTTTTCGGTTATCAAGTTCGGGTGTCAAATTTTTTTAAAACCCTGGGAGAAATTACATCATTCTTGTAATTGTGATGAACCTACACATGTATGCAGACTCAAAATTATTATTATTAGTGATATAAGGGTGATTTTTGTAGTTTTCTTAAAATGTTTGTAAGCTGCTAGGTCAGTGAAATTTGACCCTCATAAACTCTGTTTATACTGTCAAAATTCAAATTGGTCACACTCTCTCAGCTAGTAAACGAACAAAAGCAAAATGTTCAATTTAACCAAAAAAGCTAACATTAAACCACCAAGTCTTGAGCTTTGTGTACTGTACTCCTGCAATGTACATGTACATGTAGCTCATGTCCTTAAACTACATGTATTACATGTACTTATGTATGTACTTAATAATAATGGGACACAGCTTCAAATGTATAATACGGTACACGATTGGTAAAGGTCACAGAAAAGCACTCACACCTTGTCTGATCAAACATGTACATGAAATAATAAACCTGTGAATATTTGAGCTCAATCGGACATCCAAGTCACGAGAAAATAGCGAAAATTTGACTCCTTTTTTCTTATAAAACATGAAGAAGTGAGTGACATTTTGTTTTGAAATGGTCCAAGAAAAATCAGGTTTTGGGTACAGTGAGGGAAAAAGATAGATTTGAGGCTTGACATTCACGGACATTTAGAAGATGTACAAATGACATGTACACTGTATGATAATGTACTAGTACTCTGCTGTATGCAATGTGCATAGACTGATAGGAGAGTGTACAGTGTACATGTACATGTACTCATGTCGCATCGTGCATTTGATAATTACATGTAAAAGGTACAGGACTAGCTATGGCCGGGAGGCTGGCGCTGGATCAATCCTAATTTTGTTGGTCAAGCGCAAATTGTCCCCAGTTGAGTTCCACAGGTAACCTGTATTTTCTCCGCCATCGGGCCGCGGACATAAATTACCCGAGCAGATGGTGCCCACTCCATATGGCGTGCAGGGAAGAGTAATACGCCGGGAGCAAAATAAGCCTTGTCGTGTCTACATGAACAATTTGTACATAATTGTGGGCAATTCTTGAGTAGCAAGCGTAGAAAACAACATACATGTACATGTACATTATGCATACATTGCATTCCTATTGTATGTCTTCTTTGATGTGTGGCTCTGTACTTTAAGTCTAGCTCGGTCTTTGAGCCCTCATCTTTTGTTATTTAAAATCCAAGGCTACTGAAGATATTACAAAAACAAATACATTACCATAAAATTTAGCGTTTGAGAAAGATCCTGTTAGGATCGAAATGTCAGGGTCTGAGCTTTATATATATTTCAGGTTATTATTTTGGTTGATGAGCAGTTTGCAGCAGTTTTTTTACAAATGTAAAAATTTGTTTAAAATGTTTAATTTTTATTATAAAAATCTGAGATGGTTTAGAAATCTCTGCACTTATTGTTGTGCTTGTCAGACAAGTCATTGAAAAGTGAACAAAGAAAGACTTACTGGAGGGGGATTCAAACCAGCGACCTCCAGAATACCGTTCTGGTGCTCTTACCAACTGAGCTACCCAGCCAAATTGTCAGACATGTCATCATTTACCAACAACAATTGGAGACAATTGCAACCAACTACATGTACATATTGCATGGAAAGAAAACCTTTTGAAAATTGTATTTCTTTTGATTATTAAAATTGCCTGCAACTGATTGCCTGGAACATCGAGTTCTCACCAACTGATTCTCCTCAGAACCATACTTCTATAAAAGGGTGATACTCAGACTAACTTACAGTGTTGTAGTACTCGTACTCGTACTCGTACTCGAGTACAACTCGAGTCCACCAAAGTACTTGGCCCGTACTCGATTAAAAGTACTCGAAAACAAAATGTACTTGGCATGTACTCGATCCGATGTACTTGGATTTTGGACGTACTCGACGTTAAGTACTCGGTACTCGATCCCAGTACTCGACAATTTCTGAGAAAAAAATCCTCGATGACATTGCTCAACCTCAAACTGGCATGAACTCCATTTGTTGGTACTGTGCATTGGTTCTATGCATGTACTCGGCCCGGGACTCGAACTTTGGTACTCGGACTCAGCCCTGTACTCGGCCTTGAATGTACCCGGCCTCGATACTTAGGACTTGGACTCGGCAGCAATGTACTCGGACTCGGCCCAGTACTCGGACCCTGAAGTACTCGGAGTACTCTGTACTTGGATCTGAGGACTCCACTACAACACTGCTAACTTATGCCATGTAAACATGGCAAAGCTTCAAATCTTATCTTATCTATGAAAAAGCCAGCAGTGCGTTCCACTCCAGCTAACTACGCTCAAGGGGCACAATGTGCGCCACTGTTTTCAAACCGGAATACGCTGTTCGCCAAACGTGAACACAACGTTCGCCCTAACATAGCTAACGGTGTAGAGGAGGTGTTTGCTGAAGTTGGCTACCTACATTGAATGAAAGATGGACGCAATACACAACACACGTTTAATTGCCATTTGTTGCGTGGCCGTACCACTTCAAAATCCAAGCGTAACGCAAATGTTGCGGACATGTTTGCGTATGTACGCACAAACGGAACGCACCCTAGGCTTGATGCTCCTGATGATGAGGATGATTTTAAAATCAAAACTTGTTTTCTTTGTTTACGTCAGCTTTGCAAGGAGCTCTTCGACAGAATCAGCAACCATCCAGAAGCCAACACTCAGTACTCGGTGGAAGTCAGCTACATGGAGATCTACTGCGAGAGGGTACGGGACCTGCTCAACCCAAAGAACAACAAGAACCTTCGAGTCCGGGAACACCCGCTGCTGGGACCGTACGTGGAGGACCTGTCTAAACTAGCCGTGATGTCGTTCAACGATATATCGGACTTGATGGACGAGGGGAACAAAGCAAGGTTAGTGGGAGAATTTCTTCCCAAGAATATTTCCATTTTTACCCAAATTGTTGTCTTGGTGAAATTTTTGACCATCAACCAAATTGGCAGAATTTGTTGCAGGGTACCGCGCAAATGTAATGGAATGTATTCATTTGCATGCAACTGGTTCCCGGCTTCTTATCTGGCTTTATAGCTTGAGGCTTTTGCTTGGCAACTAAGGTGGTTTACGAAACGGAGGCCTAGGCTCAGACTTAGGCTTCATCTCTGTCGCCCATGCTGAAAATATAGGTTGTGGATTTTCATTGAAGATGGAGCTCTGTGTTTTTTTCCAGACCAGAGAATCTATGTCCGAACAACCCAAAAGCTTCTATTTTGATATCCGTTATTATAGAATGGATTCATGAAATGGAGTCTGAGCCTGAGCCTGAGCCTGAGCCTGAGCCTGAGCCTGAGCCTGAGCCTGAGCCTGAGCCTGAGCCTGAGCCTGAGCCTGAGCCTGAGCCTGAGCCTGAGCCTGAGCCTGAGCCTGAGCCTCCGTTTCGTAAACCCATGAGATTGGGCCCCTAGTAAAAGCAAGCTCCTGTTGTAATTACAACTTATGTTATGTTTTTGTGATAGGTTTGCTTGAATCGAGGCAACTTTGTGAAGATCATGATATGTATAACTGAGCGCGCTTATAACTCGTCCTTTTTTCGTCCTCGGTTTAGGACGGTGGCCTCCACCAACATGAACGAGACCAGTAGCCGGTCCCACGCCGTCTTCACCATCGTCTTCACCCAGAAGCGGCACGACATTGAGACGGACCTGTTCACGGAGAAGGTCAGCAAGCTCAGCCTGGTGGATCTGGCCGGTAGCGAGAGGGCCGACTCCACAGGGGCCAAAGGTGTTAGGTTAAAGGTTAGTTGCGTACTGTTAGAATGGACCCTTAAGGGGATAGGTTCTGAAGTGTGGAGTGAAAGGGCTGATTATGCTAAAAATTTTCGGACCCAAAATTCCATACTAGGCCGTCTGTCTGCAAAAGGGCATATGAACATGGTTTGAAATGTTTAGTTAAACAAAAACAATAATTTCTTTTTATTTAAAGGTAGTATCATACTTTGGTAAGAGACCAAAACAGAAATTTTACGTATAACTTACAGGGTATGAAGATGGTGGTGGTATAAACATACTGTTCAAATTTTTCCGCCTGAAATGGTGTATTTATCCAGAAATCAGTAAAACAACGACCAAAAATCTTGGGGTTTTTTTGTAATCAAAAAATAAAAGAGAAAAGACTTAAGAAATACTTTGGCTGTTTTTCACTGTTTTCTTAAAAAGTGGGCAACATACGGGATTGAAATTTTCACAGATGACTGTTATTGTATCTGTCTTGGTATTTTTGCCCATGAATCTTTATTTCTTTGATAAAAACCAAAGTATGATACTACCTTTAACAGAAATTTGTCTAGTTGCGCATTTATATGTTTTCAAAGAATTCATTTTTATTCATTACAAATTTCTTTTTGTATGCTTTGATTGATATGTTGATTTTTTAAATTTTGTGGAGGATATTTCTGTTTTGGCTGAGGTGTTTGAGATTTGATGTTTAAACATGTTAAATGTGTAAAGACAACGACCACGGTTACTTACATTGATTAAATTTTCTAAAGACGACAAGAGTGTACTGGCCGAAATGTCGAGTTTACCAGCTGTTTTCAGAGCCACACGGTGATACAAAAAAAATAAGAGTATGATCCATGTCTCATGGTGACCGTAAATCCGTTATCTTATGAATTTCATTTTTTGTTCTTTTTCAACTTGTAGGAGGGAGCAAACATCAACAAATCGCTAACCACGCTGGGGAAGGTCATATCGGCACTAGCAGAAGTGGTAAGAACTCAAACAAGCTGATATTCTCGCTTCTTTCCCTTTTTTTTCAAGATAGCTCAGTTTCACCCTTAGCCATAATGTAGTACAAGTACAACCAAGAGATAAAAAGTATGCACTCAAGATGCTCCGAATACCGGATGATAAATAGTGTACTTTAAAAAACAGCGAGAGGACTGAACTTGACTTTGGCAAGTCTATTGTACTTTGATAATGGGGTTATTGTCCGATTATTACACTGAATAGAGATAATTGGCTTCTCGGTAGGCCGTGACACAGTGCTGGTTAGCTCAGCTGGTACCCTGTCATAAAGCTGGATAGCTCAGCTGGTACAGCAATGACGCATCAGTCCCGAATTCTCAAACGTGGCAGTCCTGATTAACCCATGGTTTAGGTTTCTTTGCACAGCCCCAAATTAAAAACGAAAATAGTACACCGATGCTCTTCACTTGCGGTATTTTGACAACGTCACACCTTTTGCAGATCTTATCAGGGATTGCACTCCAAAATTCGCCCCGGGCCTTTTTCTTTATTTCCCAGTGATACATAGCATTACCGGTCAACAGCTTGATTAATTTATATCTGAAGGATTGTGCGACCAAATGCTGGTCAGTGAACAAGTTGTGTCGATTAGTAAGCAGCGTAGGGCTTTTTAATGAAATTGGGATATTTTCGTCAGTTTTGTCCCATCTGCAATTTGAATTTCCCAATGAAACACTGCCCCTTTAGTTATTTGTTGTAAAATCTTGATTGGGGGGGTTAACTTCAACAGCAGCTCGTGATGCGAATCTGTTTTCATCATGCACTGTATGTGGTACGGGGTGACATTTTAAATTGTTATACCGATGACATTTTGTGACAGTATGTCATTGTGCATTATGGCCATTATTTCTTCGACATGTTCAATTGGCAATTCTTAAGTGGAAAAGCATGAGCATGCACATTTGTGACACTAGCTCTATGCTACATTAGTGATCAATAGGGCTCCGCACTTGAGCTAAAAATAGCACATTAGATCTCAGACAAACATTGCAAACGTATGTGGGTGGGTACGGGTGTGCTTGTGTGCATGCATGAAGTTTGTCTGACATCCGGGGATTTTGTAAATGCACGCACTGGCCAAATCAGCCGCGTGACGTCATTAGTGCGGAGCGCTATTGCTTATGATTTAAAGCTAACTTCAAATTTTGTGTAGTATTGTATGCAAGAGGTGCGTCCTTGGTAGTTAATTCCTAGCTACTGTAACCTCCTCTACCAGACCTCTCTTTAACACCCCTCTGTAGGCCTTCCTGTCCTCCCATACCCCTCCGTCAATCGCCACCTTGAGGCATTGACCTGACCAAAAAGCTCAGTCATTTCCATTGTAAATGAGTGTGAGGACAAGTTCTGGTACCACGGCTTCTCTGTACCTCCTATTCACCTTATACCGGTGCTGTGGTCGTATATTAAAATCCTCGAGTGTCAGAAGTTGCACATTATTGCATACTTGAACCACTTGGTTGTCTGCGAGGCTCGGAAAAATGCGGTTATTGACAGAATCAGAATTGGGGTCTTGTTTTACATTGCCCTCAGTCTGTCAAGTCTGTTGGCTATTTTTATTTCCTTTCATATTTGCTCTACTTTCATTGTACCTCCGGCATTTTATCCACTTCGTGCCGAACAGCATCCCTCAAAATACTATAGTATCTGCACTTGATTTACAATGGAATATCTTAATGCTGAAGTCATACTGCAGTATACTGTACATTGTAGAGCACGCAATAGCGCCCACAGTTGGTTGTGCACCAAATGGATAACACAGAATCTGTTTCCCTTTAATTAACATCTATTCCTTCTTTAAATAGTACTCCCCGCTGCCCTTGACCCAGTTTCATGGAGTTGCTTTGTAGCGTGATAATCAACAAAATTGCTCAGCAGAGTTTCATGACCTGCCAAAGAAATCATCTCAGACCCAGTCATAGGGGTTTTACGAAACCTGGCTTGAGACTATGCTTGGAACTATTTCTCTATTATCATTTGAGGCCAACAAAAGGAAACAAAGGGATTGGGCCACAACCACGACTAGGCCACATGATGAAGCAAAAAAAAAGGCTCCAGCTTCACCGTGTATATCAAGCCCTTTATTTAATTTATAGGACACAAAGTGACAAAAAAGCAAAATAAATCCAGAGCCTAGCCTCAAGCCTCATTTCGTAGAGGCTATTACTACTAACCATTGCAGTTAGCTGAGTCTGGTACCCTGTGTCTACACACCAGACATGTGTGCATAGTAGCTCCATGAAACTGGCTCACCTTCAACCTCTGACCTTTAGAATAATAGTTTCCTATTAACATTGCTGTATCGTATCTTTGTCGTTTCCCTCCTATTAACCAATACAGTCTCAGTTGCAAGCCAGCCAGGTGAGAAATGTTGCTAGCTGTCGTCAGACGCGCTCAGTATATTTGTTGTGTAATCGTTCTGTTGTTATTTTTATTTATTTATTTATTTGTTGTTGTTTTCGTTTCATCCTGGTGTATTTGGTGAGTTTCATAAGTGAGAAATTGTGTTGGGGTGACATTGGTATAATTTCTGTGTAAGAGAAGAAAGAAATATGAAATGGTAGATGGGTCGCATTCATAGAGATACATGCTAATAAACTAGAGGGCGGGCTTGCCTAAATTTCTGTGACAACATGGGGATCGATCCGCCATTACTGAAATGGGGCCGGCGCTATACTATCTTTGCTGTGTATGTACGGCGTACGCCAGTGTACTGTGTTTGTCGCAAGTGCTCCGTCAGCACAGCATTCCCCGTTGCGGTATGGTACGCATGGGCTGCGTTCGAGTGGTTACTCCCGGTAACACGAGTATGATGCGCACGCATAATACGCGTGCGCGCGCAATACTCTCCGGTGCAGGAGTATACTCTCCAGCGTTAGGGAGTATACTCCTGCACCGGAGAGTGTTGCGCACGCATCATACTCGTGTTACCGGGAGTAACCGCTCGAACGCAGCCTTGCGGTATATGTAATTCGTGCCCATAATAGTAATGGCGGCACGGGATACATGTGCTCACGGCGCCACAGTTCAGGAAAGTATTGCGCGTCCGCCCTCTAGTTCTACTAGTATGTATCTCTATGGTCGCACTTGATGCCCGCAAAGGAAAAAAATCGGCCATCTTTGATGTCACTGACAACTGATTTTGTTTCAGAGAATCCCTGCATCGTGCCCAAACCATGGTTACTACGTTCAGCAGGACTAAATTAAAGAAACTTCTTCTAAGTTTGTTTAACAGCAACTCAAGCTGTGTAAAAATTACATCGTTCGGTCCACTGCAACCCAAAAATGCAGATTGTCATCCAAGATGGCATCTTGTGTAACCCATCTAAATATTACCCTACACACTCGGCAAGAATGAGTCAGATGTAACAAATTTCACAATTTTAGACATTTTGCACAATTAGCAGGAGGGCTTTGCAAGCTTTTGTTGTGGTATGTGTTCAAAGTCTGCAGCATGTTATATGATTAAGATATATCAGTTGTGAGAACAAAAATGATTGTCGAAATTAGGCTATACTGTGAAAACTAGATGGTGATCCACTGATAATATTCAGATAACTCAATATTATACATACTCCAAAAAGACTAAGGGAAGCCATTTTTTGGTTCTATATTTCGTTCTTTATTCAGAACATCTTCAGGAATGAGGTTTTACGTTGTTTGGTAATACCTCATTCATGAAGATGTTCTGAAAGAAGAACGAAATATAGAATCAAAAATGGCTTCCCTTAGTCTTTTTGGAGTTTGCATAATTTTGAGTTATACTGTGAAAGATCTTCATGTACAACTGCCCATATCTAGCTGTTCGACATCTCTCTCATTCTAACACAGCAAGACACATAATCAGATGTGTGAGCTAGCGCCATTGAATTAGTTAAAACAGGAATTGCCTAGATCTTCAATGCAAGATAATATTACCACTTGAATAAGGCGGGAACGATTTGGCCATCCAGATATACATGTCAAAGGAGTCAATGTCTTTCTCAGTACGTTGACACGTGAGACATTTCCGGGAGATTTGAACAGAGAACAGGATGAGTCAGCAGAACGTTGCCGCTGGACAAACTCAGGCTAGGCTAGGGACACCTGCTGATATTCACTCAGGGCTTGCTCACAAAGAAAAGATGTAGGATTTAAATCCTGACTCAACCCCCAGTCCAAAATGCAGTTCCAAAAATCTGTTTCCATCAGGGGCCAATTTCATAGAGCTGCTTAAGCACTAAAATTTGCTTAAGCACCAAAAATCAATATGCCAGTCAAAACTCCTTTTGAATGTTATGCTCTGGAAACGATGGCCGAATACAAATCAAAAACAGTATACATCACATGAAAATTTGGTTTGTAATCCTGTTTGATCAAGGAAGACTTTTCATGCTTAAGCAAATTTTGTGCTTAAAGCAGCTCTATGAAATTTTCTCCAGGAGAGTTCAAAAACACATTCTTTGACTTTCAAATGATTGAAATGGAGCCCTTCCTTCCAAAAAACAAAACAAAAACCCCAAAACATACAAATGAAAGTTATCATCAGTATTCATGGAATCTCACAACAATGTCCGGAGGAATAAGTCAGTTGTTTCCGATACCTTTCAAGACCTCCATCTTACCAAGTCACTGTGCTTCCGCTATTGCTTCTGTTGCCCACGCGACGTCCAGCTTCAGTGTTGTAAATGTCAAATTCTCGCCGACTTGAGTGTCGTTCAACTTCACGGCGAGTGGCCCGGCCAGACTAGTGTTCTTGTGTAACAAATGTAAAATTAAGTTCCGAATTCAGTCGGTTACTTAGTGTCTGCAGTGAAAGTGATTGTGTAATATTTTTGTTTGATTTTGACAAAGTCCGATGGATGTGAACCAAGTCTACATACGTGTACATTTATTTTTATAAACGAACAAAGATAATTGACTATTAAGGACACCAACATAGGACTGGATAGTTCAGTTGGTAGAGCGCCGGTACGGTATTCCGGCGGTTGCTGGTTTGAATCCTGCTCCAGTCAAGTTTTCTTTGTTCACTCTCAATACATTTATTTTGTTTGATTGATTTTTTTTTTTTGATTTTTTTTCATTGGTCCATGATGTCCTTGTGTTTTGAAGTGGTTTGCTGTGTTTTTGGCACTGTGTACTCGCTGTTAATTCTTGTTTATGAAGAAATTTAAGACGGCATGTGTTACTTGACGTGCATAGCCGTCCTCTGTGACCTTTGTGACCTCTGTGACCCAATCTCTGACCTTTTGAGAGAATGGGCCAGTAACATTTCAAAAATCCACACAATCATTTGCTAGAATGACCTGGGCTCGATTTCACAAAGCCCTACGATCGATCGTAACTTAATTTACGAAGGATAACCCATCTTATCTTAAGTATGGCTGCAATGCATCATACGTCCTACGATTGATAGCAAGTTACGATGAGTTTGGTGAAATCGACCCCTGGAGAAGAGCTCTCCGATGGGTTTGCGACACTCGAGGAGCCATCATCCTCCGTCTGTTGAAACCCGAGACTAGCCAGGATATTTGAGTGGGACGAAGTCGAGGGAGTTTTCCCTTAGAATAGCCTGGCAGGCTCATAGACGGCCACTGAAATTTCCTTTCAGTCTATGATCCCAGGGTCACATCCCGTCTGCAGAATTGAAAACACTAGAGTACACAGTGTCAACTTCTTTTACATCTACCGACACCTCTTCAGTTAGGCCAGTTATCGGTTTTTAATCTGCTTTCTGTATTTTGTTTTTGTTTTCCGGTTTCTGTGATCAGGCGAGCAAGAAGAAGAAGAAGGCTGATTTCATTCCGTACAGGGACTCTGTACTCACCTGGCTACTCAGAGAAAACCTGGGCGGTAATTCCAAGACGGCAATGATTGCCGCCCTCAGCCCAGCGGATATCAACTACGACGAGACACTCAGTACACTTAGGTAACTTGGTGGAAGGGAAAGAAAGAGCCCCAATCACAAACTTGTGTCTTGAGTTGGTTTAGCTAGATTACAACTGTCCAGTAACACGTACCTACTAGGTCCATGCCTTGGTGTCCCTGGTCATTGCCTTGCTGCCCCTAGTAATTTCCTTGATAACCTGGTCATTGCCTTTAGTGCCCCTAGTCATTGCCTTAGTGGCCTTGCCCTTTGCCTTGTTGCCCCTGGAGGAGGTCCACCAACATAGAGAACTGCTGATCGCTGAGGGCATCCTTAGTGCCCCTAGTCACTGCCTAAGTGCCCCTAGCCATTGCCAAGGTGTCCCTGGTCATTGCCCTGGTGCCCCTGGTCATTGCCCTGCTGCCTCTGGCCGTTGCCTTAGTGCCCTTGGCCACTGTCTCAGTGGCCTTGGTTATTGATTAAGTGCCCCAGTTCATTTGCCATTGCACCCCTTCTCATGTGTGTCTCAGTAGACATTTCAGTTTTAAGCTCACAAAGGTTCCTGCACCAAAGCAAAATACCCTTGCCCGATGAAGAACAAAGTGGAAGCAAACCTGTTCAACTTCAGCACCTGTTAACCGTCCAACAGATACGCAGACAGGGCCAAGAACATCGTCTGCAAGGCCATCGTCAACGAAGACCCCAACGCCAAGCTGATCCGCGAGCTGAAGGAAGAGGTCCACCGACTGCGGGAACTGCTGATCGCCGAGGGCATCCAGATGAATGCCATCAACTCCAGCAGCAGCTCGGAGAACCTTGGACAGCAGCAGCAACAGCAGCAGGAACAGCAGCAGCAGCAGAGGATCATCCAGGTGCAGCCCATGAAAGAAGACGCCCTGGACAGACTAAAGGTCCGTTGTCATCTCGTTTGCTGCTGTTAATTCTTGTCAGAGAAATCACTTTGGCTAAATCTAGATGCTGTGAAGGCTGTAAAATGTAGACCGTGGACAGAATGTGATGGTACTGAACTATGGCTGCCCTCATCTGATTCTGAACTTTTAGGGACCTAAAATTCTCAGAGTTGGGAGGGCCCGACGATTTGATCCTGGCAGGATCTCTCTCAAAGGCTGTTAAACAAGAACCAATGAGAAAGATCCTGGTATAATCGAGAGGTTTATAGGCCTTCCCAACTCTGAGCATTAGAGAAGCATAGTTTGGTAAAGGCTGTTGGAATTATGCAGCGAAAAATATAACTAACAAAACACACAAAACCCCAGGAAAGTAGCAAATTGTTTCAAATTGTTATTGTATTAAATCATCACGTTAGTCCACAACATCTTCCACTGGCAGAACTAAACCAGTATTAAAAATGATGTTTGATCCTGTTTGACGGCTCCTAAATTTATTCATTTTTTTCTCTTTCCTCGATAGGAATCGGAGAAGCTGATTGCTGAACTGAATGAAACATGGGAGGAGAAATTAAAGAAGACAGAGTCTATTCGGCTACAGAGGTGAGAGTTTGTCGCTAGCAAATGAGAGCTGGCGTCGCAAAATGAAAAGAGTCTCAAGTGTCATAAGCCTGTGCTTTAGCTGTCGAAGTTCGTTGATTAATAAAATCTTTTTGAATTGTCTCAGGTTTCAGCGTACTAAAACGAAATTGAAAAAAAAAATGTATATCTAAAACGAGTATTTGGCATGGTACGAAGGATGCTTGCTGTGGTGGGTGTGGCTACTTTGGGATGGTAAGACAGTGGGTGTGGTCTTCCCCAAAAAGATACCTCCCGTTAACAATTTTGATAAAATTCATCTCCCTTACCCAACTCCAATGCTCTTTCCTCTTGATATTTATATCTGTCTAGGGCGGAGATGCTTTGCCAAAATGGGTGTGGTCATTAGGCATGTCAATTACAATAGTGGGTGTGGTCTTACCCTCCCATTCTGAATCTTGATGAAACCCCTCATCTCTCCCTTGATAATCACATCCTTTTTTATTTATCCCTGCCTCAGGGAGGAGATGCTGGCCGAAATGGGCGTGGCCATCAGGGAAGATGGCAACACGGTGGGCGTGTTCTCTCCCAAGAAGACGCCCCACCTTGTCAATCTCAACGAAGATCCATTCATGTCAGAGTGTCTTCTCTACTACATCAAGGAGGGCGTCACCAGGTAAAATGTCTCTCTGTTTGTTCCTGGATCAACTGAAGGAATTTTGGCAAAAGATGCTTGAGAAAGATTTGAGGTTTGCATGGTGACATTTGGTATGTGGATCGGTTTGCGGAAACACCATGTAAGAATTGTTGGTACTTTTGCACTTCTATTTCGTTCGCACTTCTCATACGTTCCGACCACTCTGCTCTAGTCCTCATCAGGAGACGATTGAAATGAGGGATGTGAGGTCCTTATACATGATATAGGATCCCAAGGAATCACATATAAGGACCTCACATCCCCCATGTCAATCGTCTCCTGATGAGGACTAGAGCAGAGTGGTCGGAACGTTGAGTGTGAACGAGAAGTGTGAACGAAATAGAAGTGCGATAATTTGAACGATTCTTTCATGGTATTTCCGCAAACCGATCCACATAACAAAAGATGCTTGACTTTGATAAAACTTCATTAAACCAAAATTGAAGAAAAGTTTGCTTTTTGAAAGGTAAATAGATGACATTAGCCATGTCATATACAAACCATTTAGACTTGTTGATTGAAACTGGCTTGCCAGCCTCTCAGCTTCTCCGTTTGTAAAGCTATGGGTAGAATAGTTTGCTGCAAACAGGTGAACATGCTAAGCACTTCCAGACCTAGGATTGCATCAACAGGTCTATCAAAAATTCCTAGGGGGTCATTCATGCTCATGTTACGGTACTAGTGATTTTTATGGGCCTTAACTTGGAGAATACAAGCTTGATATCATTGTGTGACAGGGTCGGACGCTCCGATGCCAACATCACCCAGGATATTCAGCTGAAAGGCTCCCACATACAGGAAGAGCACTGCCTCTTCACCATGGAGGACAACCAGGTCAAGATTGTACCCTTCGAGGGCAGCATGTGCTACGTCAACGGCAAGAAGGTTTCGAACCCTCTGCTACTTCGCTCAGGTAAGCTCTGAGAGAGACACAGTCTCCTTGGCAAACAGATAACCACCACAAAATCGAACAAATCATAGGGGGTTTATGAAATAGGTTCAAGCTCAGGCTCAAGCTCAGGCTCAAGCTCAGGCTCAAGCTCAGGCTCGGGCAACGGCTCCTGGTCCGTTTCCATTTCGTGAATCCATCCCAAAATAACGGGTATAAAAATAGAGGCTTTTGGCTGCTGTTGTGAAGTAGATTCTGTGGTTTGTAAAGGAAAACAGAGCTTCAGCTTCAATGAAAAACTACAATCAGCTTCCCTGGTGGATGTACAGCTGGAAATCTATTACTATCTACAATTGTAAACAGGAGATTGTTGGTTCGAAACCAAACTCAAGCCAGCACAGGCCTGTTTGTGTCAAAATGGATTCGAATATCAATCTTTGATGCTGTTTCTTCCCTCGCAGTAAGCAGGTCCTTGTAGTTGGACCAAGGACAGAGTTACTGACTCTCTTTCTTTCTTTTTTCAAAACTTGGCAGGTTGTCGGGTGATATTGGGCAAGTACCACGTCTTCCGCTACAATCATCCAGAGCTGGCCCGGCAGGAGAGGGAGAAGACGACCCATGTGGAGACTTCGGAGAAGGAGCCCGTTGACTGGTCCTTTGCCCAGAATGAGCTGCTGCAGAAACAGGGCATCGACATCAAAGACGAAATGGAGAGAAGGTACGTTACTGCAGCGGTCGTTGTCGGAAACCACTACAAGCCCATCTTGAATAGAGGTCTTAGAGACATCATGCAAAGACTTCTCGTGTCCTCTGCTGTTCGCAGCCTCACACTAAGCACCAGAACCTGGCTCCTAAGAGATGCAGATTTCCCCTGATACCACAGAATGATCAGAAAACCACAAGCAAGAAGAAGCAGAAGAGGAACATCCATGAAAAGTTTATTGTAGACTTGCAGAGTTTTGGAATCCTAGCAAAATGAGCAATTCATCTTCCATCTGAACTAATTCCTACAGTTTGGCAAAATTTGACGTCTTTAAAAGGTACTTCTATTGGGGTTTTTGCAAATTTCCTGTAGCATGCAGAATTGTTGAGATTAGTTTAGGAAATGTTATCCGATTTATAATATCCCATAAATTATTTCTGTGTTTCACTGCTCAAGATGATTGGTAACTAATAAATGAGCAGTCGGACACATGCCTCATTATGGAGGAGCAGGCCTCTCATACACCTGTTCCTCTGTTATGATAATTAATTATATTCCGATCTGCAGGTTGCTTGCTATGGAGCTCCAGTACAAAAAGGAGAAAGAGGAAGCAGACCAGTTACTAGAGCAGCAGAGGCTGGTAAGAGGAGAACAAAACTAGGCCCATACTAAAGATGCTTGCCATGTATGTCCAGGGGCCAATTTCATAGAGCTTTTTGCTAAGCATGACATTTCTGCCTTAGTAAAAACAGGATTAACAGCCAAATTTCCGTGTTGTGTATCACTTGTGATTGTTCTTTGGCTGTTGATCGCTGACCATGAATATCATATATTGTGTATTGCACATGCACCTATAGAAGCAGACACAGCCAGCCTCGCTTTCTAAATGTGTCATATTGGGATCCCTCTATAGGGAAAGCATTTTATCTTTGGGCAAAGACGCTTGAGATTAGGAAACGAAAAATTAAGTTTTTGAGTCATCGAGTTTGAGGGTGTTTGCAGCCACATTCAGTTGTAAATGTTATCCACCTATGAGAATGTTACTTACTAGTTTCACCCGTCACTGTTGCTTATCTGGTAAATCATGTTGGTGTATCTTTCATTGAGCTGTTTCCCTCTTTGGACTTCTCCCTCCTAGGACTACGAGAGCAAGCTCCAGGCCCTCCAGCGGCAGGTAGAGGAGCAGACCTTCCTGTCGGGCAACTCCACCCCGGGCGACCTGAGCGCCGACGAAGAGGACAACATGGAAAGTAAGTTCCTGACCATTGTCTTCCTGGCCATGCTGTTCTGGAATATCTACAACTTCTCTGTGTTCATTGTGTCCTTTCTTTTCCTGGTTAGCTGCTATTTTGTGGCCATCGTGGAGCTTAGGTGACGGTGGGCTCTCCCCGTCATCAGGGTCCGATTCAGGGGCTGGAGGTAGGAAGGGTTAGGGGTGGAGGGGAAGGTTGGGAGTCGGAAGTGTTTTGGAGATTTGGTCGGTTTTTCATGCTAGTTGTCAGTTATGGAATGGGAAGCGTTTTGATGGGGTTTGTGACCTGTAAGCTGTTTCTGTGTTAAGCTCAGCCATGACAGCTAGTTAGTGTCCATCCTGGGGTCGATTTCACGAAGCCCAACGGTCGATCGTAACGCGAGTTACGAAGGATAACCCATCATATCCTACGTGGGGCTGTAATGCATCTCATGTCCTATCAGCCTATGATTAAAGATGAACAAATTTGAAAAGTTATTCATCGTGGTGGATATCAAGCTGGGAGTCCTATGATTGATAGTAGGGTACGATGAGTTTGGCGAGATCAGCCCTTGGCTTTATAATCTTCGATGACACAAGCTGAACATTTCAGACACAAAAGGAGAAGAGGATGCCGATGTTTAGGTATTTGGATCTTGGACCCGATTGTCACAAACCGTCAATCTTAGCAGCTGGTTTGAAAGTGCATTGCAAATTTTTGTTTTGTTATCACACGACAAGTAGATGTGGGTCTGGGGAGCAGACTTATTGTAAAGATACTCAAGTTGACCATTGGTATTACATTTCATTTAAAATTTGAATTCAGGATTCTTGAGATATTTATTATCAACTTTTCCGTGAATTTGTGGTAATGTTGAATGTTATCAAGAGTTTGTCATTTTGGTTTCGTCTTGAGTGTGACTGGAGTCATGTGATTGTCATGTGATATCACGATGGGAGTCGTGTTGTGATGAAATGTGATTTGTTTCATTTGCACTGGTGTTGTGTTGTTATGGAGACTTCCACAGGCAGCCATGTTTGTCTATTCCCCCGTGTCCTTTAACATGGACAGCTGTGATGGGTAATATGGCCATCAAAGGTACCAGCCTAAGAGTGGAGATATTGCTGTGTGATAGTTTACCTTGGCCAATCACAGCCCTTGTCTGTCACAAGGAATTACAGACATGTATCGCTGCGTCCTATTGGCTCAGCATTGTCAATTGGTTGGCCAATCAAATCCCAAGCCTTTGTACGTGTCTTAATTTTGTCATCATTGCATTGTGCATGAAAACAAAAAGTTAGAAAGTGGAAAAGAAATCCTTGCGATTACTTCTTTTATCACGTAAACATCACCTCCAAGGAAAAAACAGCTGAAGATGGGACCAAAACCACTTTGCTCCCCATTTTTTTATAAATCCATGTCGTTTTTTTGTCGTTTATATATGTGTTTACTACATGCCACCAAAAGTGCAATATTACCAAAAAAGAAATTAAATAATCCTAACTTGTATATTGAAAGAATTTGGTACCATTACCATTAAAATAAAGTAAACATTATTGAACAATTTGAAATACTATTAAACGTTTAAGATATATGGTGATTTGAGAAGTTGAGATGTGAGGTACGAAGTATTTATTGAGAAGCTACATGTCGGCTTTCTACTTTTAAAGAGAAACAATTAATTGAAGGTAATGTTTATATTTTCTTATGAGATGAGTTGCATTCCAGTTGTTTTTGATGTCAGTTACGCATGTTTTTTTTTTTAATTAGCATTTACGCAGGGAAAGTATCGTTAGCCAGTCACAGCACTAAATAGCTTGAGTATCTATTACTGGCACTGTCTTTGTTCCTTTTGGGAACAGTTTTGATATGTTTTTGATATTTACGAGGGTTTTTATATCACGCGATCCTACTTTCCTCTCTTTAGTACTATTGAATGGACTTTGTCAGTACTTTTAGTGTTAGTGTTTTGGGAAGTTTTGCAGTGAGTTTTCTACATGGTGAATTTTCCCATTGTCTTATGCACTGACTTGATTTTTAATATTGTTGCGTGTAGAATCAGTATGGATTTTAAAGACTATTAGTACACTGTTGCTAGATATACTATGGGTCTTTACAACACCAGGCTTGAGACTAGGCTTGGGACTTATTGCACTACTGCTCTTTGAAGCCCACAAAACGAAATGAAGGGATTTGGCCATATGACAAAGCCGAAGAAAGGCACCAGCTTCGCCACGTATCTCAAGTCGTCCATTTAATTTAGGACACAAAATGGCAGTAGCAAAATAAATCCCAAGTCTTTCCTCAAACTTGTATATGTGTGAGGCTTGATACAGGGCATACAAGATTTGGCACAGTTTAAGCCTCCGGGTTTGAAAATGCTCTCACCATTGGTGAAGTCAGTGTACCAGGTGTTTGTGAAACTTCACTTGCAATCTTGCAAAGGACTCCATTTTAATTATCAATATGTAATACGTAAAAATAAAAACTGTGCCTTTTTAGTCACTTTGTACGGTTCGCCTGCTAAAACAATGCAAACAAAATTGAATTTGAAAGAATTTTTTTTCCAGTGATTTGAGACATTCTAGCATCCTTGTTAGTCATCCACATTCGCATTAGAATGTCCATACTGTAATGTTTGACCCTTACACATTTTTGGCCAGGAAAAAAATTAACCGTCCAGAATTGGTCATAAGCTAACACTGTACACATCCCCATTACAAACTCTTGCTGGTCAAGCCCTGTATAATTCTATGGTGCCTTGGGCTCTACAGTTCATTTGTTACCACAATCTGGTTACCGCTGTTAAGTTGAAGCTGAGAGATATTTGTGATAATTATATGCAGTTTCTCTACTTTGTTATTTCGAATACAAGATGGCCTGGTTTCTAACCGTTTTTTATATTAAATTCACAACATGAGACAATCTTGACAGTCATTTAAAAAAAAATGATAGACAGAAATTAGCTGAAGCATAACATTTTGTCATAAAAATCCCTTTTTTTATGAGTAAAATTCAAATTATGCAAATGTTATGCAAATTTGTTTTGTATCTGTCAACTGTTGACTTCCCACGCTAATGCTTCCATCATTGTTGAATATTCATCATGTGTATTATTTTCAATGAATATTCATTTCCATCTTACATATTTACACAAAATTATAACCTGGGCCAAAGAAAGAGTAAAATTAATTTTTATGCATAATTTCATTATTGACAGTGGCATCAACAGTACTAAAAAACAAAAGTACAATACAAATAAGTTCCAAATCCTTTTTGATACTGCAAGCTTCTACTGTTTAAAACAGGTATTTCTACAAAACACTTGGGCAGTTATGTAAATTTATGCAAATAGATTTCTGTTCAGGAGTCCTAGTCAGTTTCAGACCTTGATTAACCTATTATGAACTCAAATAAATTCCAAAAACAAATCAGGAATTAATTTTGCCCAAAGAAGCATATTTTTGAGGAACATTTTTGTTTGAATTTTTAGACAGGTATTTTAAATTAATGGCCAGCAGCATTGTGCGTGAATTGTAATACGTAGTTTTTCTTCAATCTTAATTTTTTTAATGCATTTCCAAAGAAAATGCTGCAAAACAGTTGAAGAAGCTGATGGGAAGGTTTACGCAATACAATTAACAATGAAACTTTTTCCTGTTATAAATTCCTCTGTTCCATAAAAAAAAATTTCCACTGATCTAATGATTTCCTCACAAAACTAATTTTCCAACTGGCGTACCAAAATGGCATTTTCTATATTTATGTTGAACAAAAAGGAGTTTTTCCTGAAAATACCATACTAAAAGTTGGTGCAAACTGCCTTTTTTCATTAACATCATTCTCATTTCGGAAACTCTTTTAAACATCTTTGACTGATGAATCCCAAGTCAAACACAGAAACTCTCTCCTGGTCTTGACTTTAAAAAGCAGACAAACTTAATTTATGTACATTAATCAGAAAATTTAAGATTTTTTTTTACTGCACTCAGTGCCAGACCAAATTTGTAAATTACTGTACATTTCATATTTATATGCGCTGTTGAATCATATTGTAAAAATGGCAAAAAAGCATTATTTTATCTCCAATTTTGTTTTATTTTATATATTCTGTATAAGACAGGTCCAAAAACAATTACAAAAGCGGTTTCACAAATTATTGGTTTTAGTTTCTTTAAGATGGATGGCAAATTGAATTTTCAACGGAACTTTCGAATGAGCAAAGAAATCAGAATAGTCCATGATAGTCCATGAGTCCGTGAATTTTGAAAAGTGTTTTGGGTAAAATTAAAATTTTCTACATTCAATTCAGTATTATTTCTTGACGTCTCCACAATAAAATGTCAAAGATTTCATGTTTTTTTATAAATCACTTCTACAGAAAACCAATGTTTTTTTTGTGAAATTTGATGTTTTAGTTGTACTCTGATCGTGGAGTGAATTTTGCACCTTTTGACACCAGTTCTTATTTTGGTTCACTTTATAGATTTTGTTCAGACATTTTGAGTTAGCAAAAGAAAATGTTTTTTGTTTTTACTTTATTCAGAGATTCAGGACAAATTTGGTTTAATTGTTCTAATTTTTTTTTACCACTGCAATGCGCGGTATTTTTGAACGAGTGAGGGCGCTTCGAATTACTTCCGGGGGTCATTTGACAATGCGTTGTTGTTGTGTACCGCTGTGTCAGAATACAACTTGTACATGTCGTAGTAAAAATATACACTTCTATCGTATCCCAAAAGACAAAATTGTCCTTGAGACCTCTGCTCAATTGACAATTAATCGGACAATACCCCCAGAAAGTAACTAAATTTGTACCTAACAGACTCTCTTGCGTTCAAAAATACGGTGCATTCCCGAAGAAGAGTTCCCTTGACATTTTTTTTATCATGGTTTATTCATGTCTCACTTGGTTCAGATTAAGCTAAAAATGTTCGCAGTACAGCAGAAGTAAATGTAGCAGTATTGTAAACCAAGAGTCGTTCAGATATCATTTTGCTTATTGTAAAACTGTACACTGCATATTTATTTGATTTCACATTTTGCCGCTATACCCACCTCACGCACACGTTTTCCCTCTGTACCTATGTATACATATTATTCACAAGATGATTCACAAGCCGGGAATTTCTTTTGTTGTTTGTGTGGGATTTTTATTTCTTCTTCAAACTTTTCACTTTGTATCAGCCTCCCGAGCTGCGCAAAGTTTTATGCAAATTAGCTATGCATATAGCTTTATGCAAATTAGCTGAGCAGACGTTTATGCAAATTAGCTGAGCAGACGTTTATGCAGATTAGCTGAGCAGACGTTTATGCAAATTAGCTGAGCAGACGTTTATGCAAATTAGCAGTACAAAGGTTTATGCTGCTGTTCTGTATGAGAGCAAAACATTTTCCTTTTTATGGAGTTGCACCAGATGTATCTACCTTAATAACATCGTGGGACCATTTATACAAAAGAGGAAAATGACCAATACCTAAATTGCACAGTGATATTAACAGCAGTTTACTCAGCAGTGAAATGAGTATAAAGTGGTCCAATTTTTTTTTATACCATCAAAGGTGCAAAGTGCCATGCTGCTATGGAAATGCCAGCCCAGAAACTTGACATTTCGCTTGATATTTGTCCATTGGCAGCTCCACTTGTCCTATTCTCCAAAATCTCATTTGAGCATCGTTCATCGATGACTTTTCCTTCAATATACAGTATTTTGACTGATTAATGCATATGTGTGTAATTAAAATGGTCTGGTACCACATGTCAGGCATTGTGCGAATTTAATGACAGAGAGGGCAGGAAAGATGAGTCGCCACACTCTTTTAAGATGAGCAGAAGTCATTACTAGTCAGAATTAAAACAAGATGGGAGTTTAAATCATAAACTACGAAAGAAATGTACATTGTACACACGGCTTGTGAATCCTCATGTGTATGATCTTAAGGGTTAATGTATGTTCATGTTTATGTTGAGCAATAAAAAAAAAAAAGTTCAATTGGCGAAGACTGACTGGAAATGAAGAACTTTGAAGCCTCGGATATTATTCATGTTGAATTGTCTGTGAAACAATCGGGATTTAGACTTAGTTGAAAAAAATTGCAAACTTAGTTACAAAAATGGAAATAATACCGACAGTCCACCACTTATTAAAAACTATCAGTCCTTCCATGTTCTTCTCCTAAAACAATGTTGGGATTTCGTTCTAAAATTTGAAGGAAAATATCTTGTTTTTGCAAATGTTTGGGTGAAAAAGGATTGAAATTCAGAATAACTTTAAAAAAAAATTATTTCAGACAAGAAAAATCTCACACAGATGAAAAATTAAAAAATGAAATAAATGAAATTAAACAGATGTCTCCAGATCACTAATTCAATGATTGACTGACATCCAGGGCATGATAGTTGAGAAATAATGAGAAATTGACATTCCTGGCATTTTATTTGTCTGATTTATGTTTCACATTAAAAAAATCTTATGGCATCCCTGCAAATTACCAATTTCTATTTTTACAATTTTTTTTTTTCAAAATTTTGGCTTATCTTAAACATATGCAGAATTGATATAAAATCTTTTTTCTAATTTCCATTTTTGTGTGGCGCTTGGTTTTTTTTTTTACTGAGAAATATAAAACCAGAGACTAAGGAGGGGGAGTAAGGAGTGAAATTGTAGCTGGGATGAATCACATGGTGTTGACAATTAGATTATCCAACTGTAATCACTGGGATACGGCTCTCGGCAGTCCCACGTGTATTGCCACGTACAGCCCTTCACACCAGCATCGTCACGATAATTAATTACTCAGGCCTTGAATCGCATCATTCACCGGAAAACCGAAAAAAATATTGTCAAACGTTGTGTCTTACAACTTAACCAATCCGAAAATCATTCTTATGAATCGGTATATGAATAAAATTATCAATTTATACAAAAATGAGATTTAAAGGAAGATGAAATTAAGATTATTGAGGTTGGGTCGGGTTTTTATCGGTGTGGGTGGACTGTCGTGCCCCTTTAAGCTCCCGTTCAACACCCCCCTGGGAAGCCTGTCCAACAACCACTGGGCTGGAATTTCCCAGAATTCCATGGTGCGCGTTAGACGAGGGCCCCCATTGGTTAACGGTCAGCATACCGGCTAATTACGAGGTCCTTCTATTAAGCTTGTTTATATTTAGATTCATGGCAACTTCAAGAAATGCCTCCTTCCCAGTGACTCTTGTTGTATATGATATATAACATCAATGCTGGTGAAATTGGGTACAAGGTTGGCTCCTCATAACTAGAGTTTTAAACTGGTATTATTTTCATTGAGCTGTTTTGCCTGCGATTTTTTTATTGTATTAAACCTGAATTTTATGTGATATCCAATTTCTTGCAATTCACGAAAAAGCTAAATTGTTTCTAATTTGTCAGAATTCAAATGTATTTTTAGTTGCCATCCATTTATTGATAATCTCTGGAATGTGTAACACTGTAAAATCAAAAACTGTCGGCGACGCGCAAATCTGATTGGCTGAGCAGCAGGGAGTCATCTGAGTGGACATCATCGCCGCGGCAACGGAGCTGATGAGACATGGCAACCGTTTTGCTTGTCACCATGGAAACTGCAAACTGCATTGGATGTTTCACTCTTATCATTTTGCTCCTGGATTAGAAACGGGTCAAATTAATCTTAAAACTGACGATTTTTTTTTTTTTTTTTTCATTGTCATAATTTATCCCCTCTCATTCATACATATTTCATGTACTAATAACTCGGTACTGGAGTTTTCCACTAGCATTTTCTGTCATTTTATAATAAAAATATGCTTTGTATTTCCTGCCAATGTTGTGCTATTAACATAATCTGATGTTATTAACTCACACATTGATAACCGTAGACAACTTTCAGTCCGTTTCCAAAAAGACAAAAAAGTGTTTTCCTTAATTGTACAGATGATGATGTTTTTTTTTCTTTTGAAATGGAACAATTGTTTGCAAACTTTGTTTTGTTAAAACAAAACTGAAGATGTAAGATTTTTATTCCCTTGCTGTGAAAAAAGGGAGTCGTTATTAATTGAGGTTTTGAATTATTATTTTTACTTCTAATTTTTAAGAACTCGCCATCTGTCTCCTTTCAGGGTAATGTTTTATCGAACACGTCTTTTCAACCGTTTGCTTTTCACTGGGATAAGAAATGTTTTGGGTTAAATTGCTGTTTTCTTTGTTTTATCTGTCCGTCCTTCTACAAATTTTGAGAGAATTTTTGTTCTCTTTCATTTATCAAGTTTCATTCCAATATTTTGTCATTTTTATCGCTAACTTCTGCATTTCGTCAGTTGATTGTACTGTAGCTTGTTTGTCTAAAATTACACTGGAAATACAAACTCAGCTTCGTTTCATGGCCAGTTTTATTATTATATAAAAGGTTTTTAAAAGTTACTGATTTTGAGACAAATGCAGAGCAGTGTTCAGCTTCAGAATTTGCCTTTTCACATTTGGTTGAAAACTTCTTGTGATTCATGGTGAAGAAAAATGGGTGCATTTGTCAACTCTCAGAAAAGTATCTCGGGAAAAAATACTTATTCCTCAATTCGTTGCATCCTTGGATCAAACTTATAAACAGGGTATTAGTTATCTTGTACGTTTGCTGAACATATCATATTGGCTCAAAAAGCTACCAGAAACTTTTGCTTGTTTTTTTTGTCATTAAATTTGGCATTTGCTCATTTTTATCCCAATTTATTAAGCCAAACCACCAAGTTACATATACACATGTACAGGTACGTCCAATAATTGTGTGTACATGTTTGTACAGTAGTTGAATATTTAGTTGTCATTCTAACTCTGTCAAGTCTAACTTAGTCTAAATTTATCCAAAACTCTCGTAGAAACTTCAAAATTCATGTATTTGAGTAGAAAATCTGTCCTTATTTCACATCTGCTTGTGTTAGTTTATTACTCCGAGCCCATGTTATAGAGCTGTTTAAGAACATAAATCTGCTAAGCGGAGGTATGTTAATACGCTTAGCAAGTTCAGGTTACCGGCTAAAATCTCACATCATGTATATTGTATGTGGCTGGTTCCCCAGCAGTTTTGTGGTGAACGGTATTTTCTGATAAGCGGCTCTATGAAACTGGGCTCTCTGTTTTCATAACATGTACTTGTGTCTTCACTTGGCTTGTGTGGAAGATGGAAAAGCACTCGTGAGACAAATATTTCTTAGATAATCGCTTGCAAAGTTAATATTTCCCGATCCCCCATTAACCATTGGGCCTCCATCCAAGGTGTCATATGTTAAATTAAATCATGATTCATCCAGTTTAGCGCCACAATGGGAAAGGTTCATGGAGGTACATGGTTACAAAATTAGCTTAGCATAAAAGAGGATGGCCCAATTCCATGGAATCCGTTACCGTAAGCAAAAATTCTCTGTTTAAGATAGAGGTTTTTTTTTGCTTACAGAGAGTTTTCTTTCTCACAACACTAAAGCAAAGATTTTCTGCAGAATGCATTTGACGTTAGCAAAAAACAATCAAGGTTAGCCTAGAAACTCTTCGCTAACCGAAAGTCTTGCTTACGGATTCCATGAAATAGATTTCACGCATGAAGCACAGAAATAGGCCATAACAAATTTCATGAAATTGGGCCCATGTTATATGCAGCTGGTGACTGGTTACCAGCTAAAATTCCATGTATTTTTATGGTGACTGGTACTTGGCCATGTTGGCTGATTTAAATTTTGCTAGTACTTATCATGAACATTTGTTATTAAGCAACATTGTTTACCAATCATCTCCATGAATTTTTCCATAGAAAAAAGAAAAACGGTAGAAATCTCAGAATTGTTTCCATTATTTTCACGTACTGACGTTGTTTCTCGATTTGTTTGAAACGTTACCTGTGTCCAGGAGCAAATATAAGAGGGAGCATTCATCTTGCTATTTCTGTTTCCATGGTAACAATTTTGGTTGTCATTGTATCCGAGTTGCATTGTGGGTAGAAGGTAAGCTGTTTGCTCCTTCTTTGTTTGCTCCAGTAATGGAGTAGTCTTTGTTTATCATGATAGTTTTTCATACTCGTAAAGACATATTTTCATATAAATGTCAGTTGTAACGTTTTCCACACACGAGTTAGTGTCAATGTTTTATCTCCAAACAAGCCTAATTTGAAAAAAAAAAAGCATATGGAAGCCATGAGGTTTTCAAATTGTTAAAACAAATTGCATTTTGATAAATAATTGGAGTAAACAATTAATTAGTTGTACTAAGCATGTTACTATTGTTCACACCAAAGTATAGTTTAGGCATAGTATACGTAGCGCACAGTACTAGCAATAGATATCTCTGTTATAGATTAACTGTACTTATATGTTGTTCTTGTTATTATAGATATTATAATTAGTTTGGCACTGATGCCCATTGACGTGGAAAGACAAGGGACCAATTTCATAGAGCTGATAAGCACACAAAAATTGCTAAGCACAAAAATGGCTTGCCTCTGAAAACCGCCTCTGAAAATTCGATTTGATATTCATGGTCAGCGAACAACATCCAAAGAACAATCACGAGCGATACACAACACATGGATATTTGGTTGTTAACCCTATTTTTATTATTAGACTGAAATGCTTAGCGTTTTTTGTGCTAAGCAGCGCCGTGAAATTGGCCCCATGGGTTGACCCCTACAGGTGCCATGCCGTCATATTGTTGATGTCATTTTTGAAATGAATTGATTAATATTTCCTTATTGCTTGGCTTGCCTCAATTTCATGAATTTACAAATGTCTACATTGTTCACATGAGTGCAAACAATGAGGTCATTGTTGTTGTTTTTCTTTTGTGCGAATAATAATTTTGTGTGTGTGTGTTTTTTTTCTTCCTTCCTTGTGTGATCAGGTCATCAGTGGACGCCCAGGGAGTATGCCTTAGCAAGCTGGGTCGTCCGCAAGTGGCGCTTCTACCGTTTCACATCTATCAGGGTAAGATGATTGTTACTGTTATTTATTGCCAGGAGATTTATTCCCAACGTCCATTGTGAACCTCTTACTTCATTGTGTCTCTACCTTAAATGCTACCAAAGTATGATAGTACCTTTAAGGCTTAAAGGTACTATCATACTTTGGTAGCATACCGAAAACAGAAATCTTCACAGATTTACCTATAACTTACAGGGTATGAAGATGGTGATAGTAGAAACATATCGTTAACATTTTTCTGCCTGAAATGCTGTATTTATCCAGAAAAGAGTAAAACCAATGACTAAAAACAATTTTGATCTTTTAAAGATAAAAAATAACTGTGAAAAGAATTGTTTTAACAATTAAAAATACTCAGGGCGTTTTTCACTGTTTTATCAAAATGTGGGCACTGTATGGAACTGAAAATTTCACAGATGACTGTTACTGTATCTTCCTTGATATTTTTGCCCATGAATCTGCATTTCTTTGACAAAAACCAAAGCATGATATTACCTTTATGACGCCCAAAAGATGGTAATTACAATAGTGTAGAAGTCTTTTCTTTACACCTTTTAAATAACTCTTTGTCATAAGAACTGGATTTTTGTCTCTCTCTTTGCATCAGGATGATTTGTGGGGAAATGCTATCTTCCTTAAAGAGGCCAACGCCATCAGCGTGGAGCTCAAGAAAAAGGTTTGTCCGAAGTTCTGTCTCTCTTTGAGTAATTAAGCATGAGTTGACAACTCCTGCACCAAGATTTTATTTTTGTATTATACACATTTAGTCATCATGGGACTGCGCAATACCACGGACGTCATATGAAAAATCTGGACTCGCAATACCCCATATAAACCCACATTGTCACTGAAACCACAAGTATCCATCTCAGAGGGCCAAATACAAAGGCAATACAAAGACGTGCTAACCATTGTTAAATTCGTCTTCCAACAATAGGTATCGCATTGTATCTGGCACGGTAAGATGGCCGCTGGTGGCTTCAGTTGATACAAAAGCATAGCAAGTCCAGATTTTTCTATATGACGTCCGTGTGCAATACACACTCCTCTATTTGATACTTGTTTTAAGGAAATCCTTTTGGTTATTCTTATTTTCCTATGAAAATTATAATAGATTCATTTTTTTGGCAGAGATAGGAGGGTCTGATGTTTCGATCCTTGAAAGATCCTGCTAGGATTAGATCGCCAGGCCTTGCTTAATCTGTACCTTTTGTTTATTTCAGATCATTATTTGGGTTGGTGAGCAGTTTGCTGCAGTTTGTTACTTGTATTTATTCATTGCTTGTCAAATATGTTTTATGGTTTAATTTCTATAATTGTTTAGATCATCGTATGTTTGTTTAAAATTTAATATTATTGGATGGGATCTGATAGTAAGACTTGGAGTGGACTATGTGAATATACTTGATGGATGAAAGATGGTTCTAAGGCTGTGTCCCATATCTCTGGCTGCAGCTGCAAATTACGCACGCACCTATGGCAGCCACTAGCCAGTGACTGCAGCCATTTCCATAGACTTGTGTGTTATTTGCGGTCGCAGCTAGTGAATTGGGACAGGACCTTTGGTTCTAAAAGAACCGGAGTTACATCAACTCAAGGTTTTTCCTGGTATATAATTCGGCCTTCCTCTGCAGACCGAACACTTTTGAAGATGGAACTTTGAAATAATAACTCTGGTTCTTTTGGAACCATGTCTTAATAGCACTGTGCACTTACGCTAAAAATAGCACCGAACCTCAGACAAACTTTGCAACGTGGCCATGCAAACGTGTGGTGAGTGGAGGTATGTGTGCATGTGCATGCATGGCGTTACGTCATTATAGTGCGGAACGCTATTGTCACTTGAAGCTGCACTGTAAAACGTTCTTTTGTTGTGTGTCTTCATCTTGCTAAACCTTAAATCTGATTTGAACGTGATCCTTGACCAGGTGGAGTTCCAGTTTGTGCTCCTGACGGACACCATCTACTCGCCCCTGTCCCCCGACCTCTTGTCCAGCTCGGACAACACCGACATCCTGGAGCATCCCTTCCCGAGGACCGTGGTGGCCATAGAGGTGACTGACAAGAAGAATGGCGCCATGCACTACTGGTCCCTGGAGAAACTCCGGTAGGTTCCGCCGATAAAGAACCCCTGTTTATCCTGACATTTTGTTTGTCGGTATAAATCCTTCCGTAGGTCTTGCTTCTTTCCCTGCTACCTTCAATGCGTCTACCCTGTATGGTGAAACAGGATGACAAAGTCCTCAGATAAACTCTGGAATGTATCGGAGTTTGTCCGAGGACTTTGCCATCAGGTGTCGGCATACAGGGTAGAAGCATTGAAGGTAGTAGATGAGGAAGACAAGATCTAGACTGACAGACCCGGACAGACCATAAAGAATCCTGTTCACCCTGAATTACGGTCTGACCGTGAACTGTCCAGGTCCTTTCGTAGATCTTGTCTTCCTCGCTGCTAACTTCAATGCTTCTACCGTGTACGCTGAAACTTGTCCTCATCAGATAATCTCTGGTAGGTTCTGGTTTTTAAGAACCTGTTTTACTCTGAAGCGCAGACGTTCTGTTTAGACCCTGCTGGTTTTGTCTTTCTTCCCTGTTAATACCATCAACCCTTCTACCCTGTATGCCGACGCCTGATGGCAAAGTCCTTAGTCAAACTCCAGTAGGTTCTGGTGATATAGAACCTGTTTTACCCTGAAGCGCAGACGTCCTGTTTACATCCTACAGGTTTTGTTTTCCTTCCCTGCTACCATCAACCCTTCTACCCTGTATGCCAACGCCTGATGACAAAGTCCTCAGGCAGGATGTCACCCTAAGGTTGGGCTTTCAACAGACGAGCAACTAGTATAAAATGCCAAGTCTGGTTTTGAGCTGGGAGAGTGTAGCTGTAGTAACTGCTGATTCTGGGCAGCTACTCCAGGTGGGGTTGGTTCGTGGAAAGGGGGAGTGTTCATAGAAGTTCTTCTTTGGGTGATATCTTCACTTGGAAGGCCTTGTTCTTTCTTGGAATAGGTTGCTTCCTTTTCTGCGTAATGACAAATGCCATCAGATACGTATGGTCTTCTGGTATCTTGCATTTCCCTCACCTTGACCATTGTCGGCTGATTTGGAAACCATTATTTATGATTTTCCTTGCAGGAAACGGCTGGAGTTGATGCGCGAGATGTACGACAATGCCGCCGATGCCACGCCTACCACCCCCGAACCAATGGGCTTTGAGAACAGTGCAGTGACCTGCCGCGACCCCTTCTACGACCGGTTCCCGTGGTTCAGGCTAGTTGGAAGGTAAGGCATTCATTTCCATTGGTTACCGTTGACATTGGAATGCCACAATTTTTGCATGAAATATTGAAATCCATTCCCTTTTGAATATTGGACACAAGACTGTACGGCCCAAAGATTTTAGCCTTCAAGATTTTGCAGATTGAAGATTTGGATGACGTGAACACTTTGATACCCTTCCTCAAACTCTTAACAGAAGCCTAGTATAAAGCCTGCAGGGTCTCAAGGATAAACCATGTCTCATTACTCCTCGGCCCACGTTTTACTTTCAAGTCATTAAATCTTGTGAATCCTTTCACCGGCAGAGCCTTTGTATACCTGAGTAATCTCCTTTACCCCGTGCCCCTCGTCCACCGTGTGGCCATCGTCAACGAGAAGGGTGACGTGCAGGGTTACCTGCGCATCGCAGTGCAGCACGTGTCGCCCGACGAAGAGGCACCAGACTATGGCTCCGGAGTCCGCCAATCGGGCACCGCCAAGATCGCGTTCAACGATGATGAGTATTTCCAGAGGAAGGTGAGTTCATATCCATCCAGAAATTTTTGTTTTTCAGCGAAAATTTTGTGCAAGAATTGAAACTGTTTGGGTGAAGATTTGCTAAGGTCGCTAGATTGCCATGAAGAAAACTTTTGCCCTGTTCTTTGGAAATGAGTCATTTGTCACAAATTTGACAAACTTTTTTTTTATTTGTCAACGTTACAGTTCAAACGGAGCCCCACCAACCTGAGCCAATCTGCCGTATCTGAAGACGAAGTGAGGATCGTCGAGGGACAACGTGAAAACTCGGATCTTGGTAAGAAAAAAACCTCTGCTTGAAGTTAGACGGGCCTGACTCGTTTAGATCGTAGCAGGATCTTTATCAAAGGCATTAAGCCTTCAATATAAATCCTGTTAGGATTGAAACACATTTTATATAGTTTCAGGTCATTATTTTGGCTGATGAGCAGTTTGTAGCAGTTTATTACTTGTAAAAAAAAAAAATTATTTGATTGCCTTGATGGTTTCCCTGCCCACTTGGCTCCCCGAAGTTGTTAAAAATGTATTTGATGAGCTTAGAGGCACTGGATATTAAGTGATCCATGTGAGCCCCCGGCAGCAAAACATCAGCAGTCTGACACGTAACCTGTTTTGGAGGGTCTTGTGATCTAGGTTTCTTAGCTTTGCTTGACTCATTCTCCAGAAGATCGTCGGAGCATTTCTTGGCAGAACGTCAGCTTATAAACCTTCCATTCTTTCAGGAACCACCTTTTCTTCCTTCCAAAAAGGGACAGTTGTGAGCTTTTTCATGGCTTCTGACTGGCAAATGAACCAAAATAATCAACAATTTGGGACACCGCCAACATAGGGCTGGATATTTCAGTTGGTAGAGCACTGGTACGGCAATTCTGGGGTCACAGGTTCGAATCTCGCACCAGTCGGTCACACGTTCCTCGTTTGTTTTTTTACCACAGACATCATTGAGAAGCAGGATGTTGAGGCCATGAGTACCACAGAGAGTATGACGTCTATATCCACGGTAGACGTCCCCGAGAATGAATCCCTTAAGCTGGGCTCTACATTCACGTTCCGGGTGACTGTGCTGCAAGCCTCTGGGATATCGACGGAGTACTCTGACATTTTCTGCCAGTTCAAGTAGGTTTCAGTCAGGGCAGTGTGAGAATAGTTTGTTTCTTATTTCATTTCATTGAGTGGCATAGCCATTCTGAGAACTGGCCACACAGAGGCTTAGCCATTCAGAGGGCTAGCCACACAGAGGCTTAGCCACACAAAGGCTTAGCCATTCAGAGACCTAGCCATTCTGAAGTCTAGCCATTCAGAGGACTAGCCACACAGAGGCTTAGCTATACAGAGGCCAAGCCATACAAAGGCTTAGCCACACATAGGCTTAGCCATACTGAGGCTTTGCCATACAGTAGACTAGCCATGCAGAGGCCTAGCCATACAAAGTCTTAGCCATACAGAGGCTTAGCCATACAGAGGCATAGCCATACAGAGGCTTAGCCATACACTGGCCTAGCCATACAGAGACTCTTTGTGGCAAGCAGAGGTCTGATGCAAAATCTGGCTTTTCTCTGGCCAAGCATGAAAAGAGGCATTACCACTAAATTAACCTCTCCAAAAAAGTATTCCTAAATTTTGGTTCCTGGTTGTGCCATGCAAAGGAGATCTAAACAGCTGACTGCAAATTTACTTTCATGCCATGCCATGAAATGATTGTAAAATCACAAAATGGTCTGAAAATAATTATGAAACAGTAATAAAAACTTTCATGATAATTAGTAAATTGTAACAAAATATAAATATGAAATGATCATTATAAACCCTCAAAACAGTACAGGTGATTGCTGATACAGTGCCTTCAAGAGTTTGCAACGTGTAAGCCAATCACAGTGCGCAGAATCTGTCAACCATATGTGCATCTGGAAAAGGTCCATTATGATTGGTCAACCTGTTACAAATTCTTGGTGGCGCACTATTTGGAATCACCCATATTGTGAAATGTATCCCAAGTGAATCTGTTAATATTTCACTGATATTCACTGGTATCCTTTGTACTATTGTGCCGTCTATAACTTCACTTCCCCCTACCCTCCACACAAAAACCTAAAAAAACAAACAAACAAACAAATGCCGACAAACGTAGCTTCCACCATCGGCACGACGAGGCCTTCTCGACGGAACCGCTCAAGAATACGGGCAAGGGCCCCCCCTTGGGCTTTTACCATGTCCAGAATGTAAGTTGGGTTCGTAACGCTCGAACCGTCAACCGCGGCCAAGCTGTGTCTCACCTTGTCTCAAACCACTTGGTTGTTTTCACCATTGTTTGATTATCCACTCAGTGTTGGCTTGTTTTGTGTGTGTGCGTGTGTGTCGTTGCTTTTGCCCTGGGGTGTGGCATGGAGGGCTCTGGAGGTGGGGGGTCGGGGTGGTATCAAACAATATCTGGTCATATTATTCATATTTTTTGTCCAAAGATGCGGCATTGTCATTTCTCGTGTCCTGTTACGTCAACCTGTTTCGCCAGGCTTAGAATATATTTCTAGTGATGACTTTTAATTCAAGATCCAATATTCAAGAACAACATTAGCCCTCAATCCTGTATGTGGAATTTGTACATCGTACCCAGATTTCTCTTGATGTTAGAAACAAAAAAACGAAGAAATTGTCAACAGTTGGAGAAAATATTGTCATAAAAACATGCACAGCAAGCATGAAACCACCCAAAGAAATGCTTACACCATTTCTGATGAAAACCTATGCCAAATACTGTAAAAAATTTTGCTTGCTTCAAGACGGTAAACTCATGCCAATACCAAAAACCTTTTTTGCAATCTCATCGGTAACTAAATTTTAATATGCATGACCATGAGCGAGATACCAGTTTTAATTGTTTCAGTCTTAACAAAACCAAGAACAACATGGGTCTAATAAAGGGCTAAAATTACAAGACACTCATCACAGGATCTGAAGATGGCATTTGAAGAAAATTCTGGTCAAAGAAATAGACCAGAGATGTCTGACTGAGAATTTATTTCTTTTGGAACTCTCGTACCCAATTTTTTAAAAAGCAGTCCAGCAAAAATCATAGACGTTTTCAAAAACATCCACGACTAAAATTTGATATTTTGGATGTCTTTTTGATTTTAAAAGATTTATTTGTGATCTGCATGTTTGATACATCACTCCTCCTCCCCCCTCCCAAAGAAACCACTCCGCCCACATCACCAGAAAACTGCACACGCACGCACATTGACCAAAAAAAAAAAAATCACGTATTGTTTGTTTATTTTCGTGTTTTCTTTTGTCATATTTTCCAACACCCTTTTCTCCACTTGCTCTCCACATTTTGCATTGTGCCAAAAAAAAAAAAAAAAACATTTTTAAATACTTGCGTTGTTGCCCTGCACGGCTCTACGCTATTTCGTTCTTTTCGTTCTTTGACTCAACAGCTTGCTTCATGGGCGCGAAGCCTTTGTCACGCAACCTGTGCAGAACAAGGGCCAGGGGGTCGGGGCACCTCTCGGGTTGTACTTTGTGCAGAATGTAAGTTGTCGCGGATCTATTCCACCTTCCAAACACCTTCCCCAACCCCTTTATCCCTATAGACCGCTCCGACGGCACGATATACTGTCCACCATTACTGCAGTGTCCCCACTTGCCTTTTGTCCGGCAAGGAAAGAATTTACGCTCTGTCGCAATTCTATAACTCAGGGATGAGATTTCTCAGGTTAAAATCTGATTTCAGATTTTTGTCCTCAAACTGTCAAAGGCTGTGTACAAAGGTCTAGAAGATTTTCAGCTTTCAGACTTTTTATGCTCCCTGTCAGCTGTTTACACAAATTTCATTGGTCAATCTCATCCCTGATAATTGCAGGGGGTACGTCCCATGATTAGGAGTCATACACCCTGCGGCAGACATAAATGGGAGACTTTTGGAGAATCGGTCTTGAGTCAACAGCGCACGCGCACGCACGCGCAATACAACGCGGTCATGCTCACAAATGCGTAAGCATGGTTTGCGCGTGCGCTGTTGACTCAAGACTGACTCTCCAAAAGTCTCGCGTTCTTTTGTTGTCGGACAAAAGGCGGGTGGGGACACTGCAGTAATGGCAGGTGTTTCCTACCTACCATGGTCGCACCGTCGGATCGGTGTATAACCCTGTTGTTGAGGACAAAGTTGGGCTGAGAGTTGTGAAAAAGCAACCCCTGGGTGTTATTAATTTTTTTAATTTTTGGATGAAAAATTTGTGACTTTGTGGATTTTTTTTCTCATTCATTGATGTTCTGTGAGTTTTTTGTTGTATATTTTAATCTTGAAAATAAATAGAAGCTTCTTACACAGAAAATGCATCAATTTTAATGTAAAAAAAATGTAATTTGGAAAGATTTCAAAAATTGGATGTTTGTACAATTACTTAAGAGGGAGAGATGGAAGATGTACAATATTATAAAATTTTTCAAATTTGTGACTTGTAATACTGGACCTCAGGTTTTGATGGCCGCTCTACAGTACATTTATTGTTAATGTTGTATTTCGTGTGTGAGAGCTGAATGTACTGTTGTACAATTTTTATTTTTGGGAAGGGGGATGGAAAATTTCTCCTTTTCTTTTATACTCCTGTAATTTTAGTTCGTTGTCGTTTTTCGATTCACATGATTGAAATTTTGAGTTTGGATTGATGTCACAGTGTGTCCTTTGCCGTTCATTGGTCATGCATTCGTAGTGTAGAATAGTAATGTACTTGGTTTATAAACATCATGATTGAGTATGTGGTTCTTTGTTTTGGGCAGGGTCATAATCTTGCAATACATTGATCATGTCTTTGTAACAGACCATTTGTCTCAAAATCAAATTGGAACGTTTTAACATTTTGTGGATCAAAAGGTTTATATTCATTCATTGTTTTGGTCGATTCTTTTCAAGATTTGGCATAGTAGGAGATTAATTCAGGATATATTATCTATATTTTGTAGGGAGACTTGAGAAAAGTGGCGAAGCAAGGGTGAAATTTCTGAGGGGCTTGGGGGGGGGGGGGGGTGCACCAGGGCCCAATTTCATGGAATCCATTACCGTTAGCAAAAAACCTTTACATTAGTTCTTTGTATAGCTTAGTAAAAGTGAATCATGTGGCTTTGTGTGAAATCCTTCTCACTGTTGCTTTCACCGTGTGATTTGTGTACCAAGTTTGAAATATTTGACTTAAAAAAAGAATTCCAAACACAAATATCTTAAGGTCTGGCTCTTCATTTTTGTGACGGCCAGTTCCACTGTTTCATTCCCAAACCAACAACTACAAACTGTTCATCAGTGTATAAAGGAATGGGTACTTTGAATAAGGGTTTCATTCTTGTTTATACAGAGACATGAAAAAATATATAAAAAGTTTGGAACATTTCGTCTGAGGAATATGAAGGAAATTCAGTCACTTCTTTTGAAAAATGTCATCGTTTACGTCGATGGAATTGCTCAGACAGTTATTGGGGGGCTGAAAATACACATCGATGTAAAGGCATGTAAGTCATTTCAGCAGTACAAAGTATTGTGAAGCCATTCAAATTACAATCAATTGATTAGAACTACGGCCTTTCCTTCAAGGTATCTGGGTGGCTTTCTGGTTAATTCCCACCCTGAACTTCTGATCTTTATCCTGGGGGGAATAAAAGTTTTCTCACTCTGCCCCAGAGAAAAGAAGCGGAGAGGTTTCACCGGTTTGTTGCCCGTTCTCTCCTCATAGATTTCCGTTACCGTGACCAAAGCCTTCCTGGACTATGTGAGAACTTCGCCCATCGTCTTTGAGGTGTTTGGCCACTACCAGGCCCACCCTCTACACCAACAAAGCCAAGAAACCACCAGGTAGGAATATAGCACAAATGCTTGTGTTATCTTTCAGATCTTGATTCGACAAAACCTTGGATTGAGACCACGCAAGTGTCTTCATCAGCTTGATAAAGGCTAGCAGTCTGCAGCCTGACGTTGCTACCTTTCAGCCAACATCGTGAGCAATCTCACAATTTTTCTCAACGAAGAACCTCTTTTTCTCTTATTAAATCAGGGGGCATAGGTGGCAAGGTGCGTTAGGCACTCGCCTCTCACCAATGTGGCCCGGGTTCATATGTGTCATATGGGTCATATGTGAGTAGAGTTGTGCGTTTGGTTCTCTTTTATGCTTTGAGGGTTTTTATCCGGGTTCTCCGGTTTCCTCCCTCCACAAAAACCACACACTTTCGATCTTAAGCTGTGCTTCGTCATCATAATGGGTTGATGTGGCTGACTGCCAAAGGGCGGCCATGAAAGCCTGCTTCTCGGTCACGTGTAGCACCATCCTTCATAATTCATATTGTAATTGCTGGGAACCTCTGGAAAACAGTGTGTGTTTCACTGAGCAGGTAAACCCAGGGTAAAAAAAAAAAAATAAATAAATAAATATTAAAATATTAAAATCATAAGATGTTGATATTACAATGATCACAATATTCAGAAGAGCTGTGCCAAGTTGCAATCAATGGGTCGGTCTTTCTGAGCCCGAGTCTTCCCAAGTTTAGCTTGGACATAGACGTTAAGAACCTTCTTCTAATCTGTCTCCAATTTCAGGTTGCGACCTCTGAAGAGGAACTTCCCAAGCACCCTTCCTCTTGCCAGACCAGGTAAGGAACTTCAAAAAAGATTGTTGGTGGAAGTAGAAGTTTTTAAAAATAGACTGATAACGTTAAAATATCAAAGCTGAATGGTGAATTCATCTTTTTTGTATAAACAAAATGGAGCTAGAAAGAGCCTATTCAAGGATTGCCCATTAGTTTTACAAATGATTTTTGATATGTCACAACTGGTTAGTCACCTTTGTGTTGTTGCAGGGCAGAACCCAAGAAGTAACACACTTGCTGCTATATTCCGAATATCAATCAAGATACCAGTTAATTCCTGGATGATTTTCACAGATTGTCTAATGTACCTGCTAATTTTCCTCTTCCATTCAAGCAAGACATATTTTTTGTCAGACGCAAAAAAGAGCTAACATTTTTGTTTTAAAATTTTAAATCAGTTCCGTCTCCCAAACTTGGACTGGTTAGTACGCCCAGCACCAGTCATCTGCACTCCCGCCACGACCTACTAGTGTTCTTCGAGATCTGTGAGCTGGCGCCCTCTGGAGAGTAAGTACAGAAAGGCTGGCGCTGTTGGGTAGTCTTCTTTGATTATTAGTTGCTCAAAGTTAGGAGGGTCTGACGTTTCGATCTTAGAAGGATCTTTCTTTGAAACATCAGGTCCTCCTAACTCGAGCATTATATATTTTGGGTTATTTTCTTGGGCTATTATTTTGGTTGATGAGCAGTTTTCGGCAGTTTATTACTTGTATTGACCATTAGGTGGTCATTTAGGTTTGTTTGTTGGTGTTTATTTACTCCTCTTGGTCCTGAATCCTCAGGTACCTACCGGCTGTGGTTGATCAGTCCGTCATGTGTTTGTTTGTTGGTCTTTATTTACTCCTCTTGGTCCTGACTCCCCAGGTACCTACCGGCTGTGGTTGATCAGTCCGCCATGTGTTTGTTTGTTGGTCTTTATTTACTCCTCTTGGTCCTGACTCCCCAGGTACCTACTGGCTGTGGTTGATCAGTCCGTCATGTGTTTGTTTGTTGGTCTTTATTTACTCCTCTTGGTCCTTGGTTCCCCAGGTACCTACCGGCTGTAGTTGATCACAGTGATGAGCTGCCTTGCAGTGGTGTGTATCTCCTGCATCAAGGTATACAGCGACGTCTGGCAATCACCGTCATACATGAATCATCCAATGAGCTCATATGGAGAGACGTCAGGGAACTTGTGGTTGGTAAGTAAGATCATAATTGAGGCCCACTCTCAAGCACGACTGCATTGCTATTCGCGGGAAGTATGAAGAACTTTGGCACAACTTATCTTTTAGAGACGGGTACTGAACGTTCGTACATTGTTTCTTGATTTGTTATCGTATCTTTGCGTTGCTGTTCTTCAGGTCGGATCAGGACTACCCTGGAGGTGACTGAGCCAGACCATGAGCTGTCCGTACTCTCTCTCAACCTACTACCAGCCATGTACATACAACAGCCTGGAGATGACAGGTACGTGAGTCCCTGATACCCGTCAATCTTCCACCATCAACCCTCTACCTCTTAACCCTTCCAAGAATCAGGGTGTCTCCATCCTCGGGCCATTTTTGTTTTCACATCAGAAGAGAAGGCCAATTTATACTAAGGGAAACAATATTTGTGAAATCGTTGGTTCGTTGAATGGCAACACCTTTTTGCCGGAAAATTGTAATGATCCAAAACTGAAAAGTAATTGACACTCTACACTGACATGACTGACGGCAATCAAAATCACGTACTAGGGGGTGGGGGCGTGGACACAAAATGCTAATGGGGTGTGGTTTATTTCTAGAAAATAAATTACCAGATGCCGGGGGAAAACAATAAACAAACTTAAATCAAATTTATTCGTGAAATAACCACAAGGGAAACTGACTGAGTTATTTTAAGTCATTGAAAATTTAAATCAAATTTAATATATTTTTTAAAAGTTAATTAAATTATTTCGGTGGATTTTATTATTGCAGCCACCCTTTAAATCATACTATGCTTACCCTCTACCCAGTCCAAGCTGGTGTTATCTTCTTGTCAGTCACTATCATTTGACTCACCCACTGTGCCGGTATGCTTCTTTGCTTAGGACCTGTTTCCGCTTTGAGGCTGCATGGGACACGTCCTTGCACAATTCGGTGTTGCTGAACAGAATGACCCCCTATGGAGAGCGGGTGTACCTTACTCTGTCTGCTTACCTGGAGGTAAGTAGCACCCTGGTAATGGCAGTTTTTGATTGGATTCTTCTCTCTCTTGGATTTTCTGCTCTTTATTTCCGTCTGCTTTTGAAATAAAATCTTTTCAGTTCTTGCTATAATTTGTAATTTTTTGTAATGTGTGTTCTGGACCTACATAGTCCTATTTCAAGATATGAGTCTCACTTAGTAAAGGGTCCATCTTGAAATAAATTCAACAATTTTTAAACAGTCGCAGCACTGGATATTGCCAGCAACGAATAAGAAGTATTCTTATTCCATGAGAATTGTTGCCGATCTTAGAACAGTCACAGGGTTCTGGTATTCCAAAATGATTCTCTATTAATATCCACTGTCCAAAAATCAAATCATGAATCCTTCAAACTATTCTCGGATCAGTAACTATTTCCGACCTTGTGTAGTGATGCCAAAATAAAGCAGGGAAAACAGTACAGTATATTTCCAAATCAGGAAAATCATTTGAAATTATTTGACGTTACCATAAGAGTACAATAAATTCCTGTCTCTTTCACAGTCTTGGCTGGAATAAACTTTAATTTGATTTCATTTTCCTTTCATTTTTCTTTCAAATTAGAGTTTTGGGCAATAGTTAAGATTTCCAACCAGTTCGGGATTCGCATTGCGACGATAGTCGGGTTTCAGTGCGTCCTTCTTTCTTTATCACTTACAGCTTGATAATTGTACCCAGTCGGCCTGCATCACCAAAGACATCTGCCTGCAGATGTACGAGAGAGACGCCCGCATCAGCCCCGCCCGTTCCTTACGGACGCTCTTCGGGAGCAGCTACTACAAGGCCTCGGACAGGTCAGTTTGACTCTCAGTCCCTGGGCATGAAACCCTCTGGATGAAAATGTCCACTCTTGGGATGTACTGGACATCACCACTAGCATGGGATTCTGGAGTTCTGGGGCCTTTCTCAAAGCTCGGCTCCGGCTCCGGCTCTGGCTCTGGCTCCGGCTCAGGCTCCGGCTCCGGCTCAGGCTCCGGCTCAGGCTCCGGCTCTGGCTCAGGCTCCGGCTCCGGCTCAGGCTCAGGCTCAGGCTCCGGCTCAGGCTCCGGCTTCGTCTCTGTCATCCATATGCTGAAAATATAGGTTGTGGTGTTTCATTAAAGCTGAAGCTCTGCTTTCCTTTTCAAACCAGAGAATCTACTTCCGAACTGCAGCCAAATGTCTCTATTTTGATACCTGTAATTTTAAAATGGATTCACGAAATGGAGCTGGAGCCTGAGCCGATGCCGAAATTTAAGAAATGCTCCCTGGCCTAAATCTTGCCTTGTTGGTTTGGCTTTTCAGTCATGAATATTCATATCATGTGACATGTCTTTGTCCAATCAAAAGTCGGGTAAGGCTTTGGTGTAATTTGAGGCTATTCTTGGTAGAGGTAGAATGAAGTCAAGGATAGTTGGCGGTGGCACCATGTACATAGAATCTCTTTCGTCAGTTGGTGCAATTCTGAAAAAGAACCTAGTGCCTCAACTTTTCAAAAGAAGTAATATGCTATCAATGAAGAGTTCATCAAATTGTATACATGTAGTTTAAAAAAATGCAAAGAAAAAGGGTTGTTGCGGTTTGTGCAATTAATATTTTTTTGTTCAAATCTTTGCAGCCGTGTAACTGGTGTGTATGAATTGTCTCTGCGTCGGTCAGCAGAAGCACTCAGCCCAGGTAAGAAATTAAGCAGAGTATCAATAAAATATCACTAAAATCGATATCGCATTGATATTGTGGGATATTGAGACCAACAAAATCAAACAAAATTCATTTTAAATTGCCTTATTTTCTCAAAATGTGAAATTTTCAAAAATGATAAAAAAGAAGAAGATGGAATGATGAGGAATCGTTGAGGGATCCCTGAAAACTGTATCACAAGCTCGATTCTGTGGGGAAAACAAATTGGAATCCTGTCGTAGTTCTTCATGGACAAAATTATTTCCCTTCTGGCACCAAGTTTGAGAAAGAACCATTCATAATGCCTAGTCCTGACTTTGTGTGCTGCCATATGAATACATGAATACTCCAATGCCTCTACAACCTTTAATGCCCTTGTCAACTCGAACTTGCTACTTGTCCAAAGCAGCAAATAGTCTGTGCTAAGCAGCAAACAGTTTGTCGGAAACAGCAAACATTCTGTCTGAAAACAGAAAACAGGCTGTCCGAAAGAACAAACAGGCTGTCCGAATCAACTGTCTGAAACAGGAATCGGGCTATCGGAAACACCTGTCCCAAACTGCAAGCAGGTTGTCCGAAAGATTCAGGAAAATTCTTCTGGCTCCAAACTTTGCCAACCATCCTTGGTTCATTTGTATGATTGATATTCAGCCAGAAACATAATCCATGAGATCAAATTCAAGCAAAGTTACGGTTTAGCAATTCGTGGAATTGTTTCTTGCCCAAACTTGTTTGATATAAAAACCGCAAGCCCAGATTGCGGCATTTTTTCCCTCCAAAAAACAATGGAATCCATCACGCTTCAGTGCCAGAATGAAATAGCCCGTAGACTAGACATGTGCCAATGTAATCAGTAGATGTCATGTTATGATTTTATTACTTTTACATTTCTGTTTTTCCTCAAAGACGATTTTTTGTTCTTGCTGTCTGTATATTTCAATTTTTAATTTGAGCTTTTTTAAAGCATTTTTTTTTCCCTTTTCTCTTTTTCTTTTTGAACCATATGCCTAATTACCGGAGTCCAATTTTAATGAAAAATGTTGAGTTAATTCAAATCTTGTTGCCTTGGATAATTGTCATCTTATTCTTTGGGATCTTTTGATTAGTCAACTTCGATTCATGCTCAGATGAAAAATTATGTAGATAGGCTTTTGAAACAATTGACCCAAGAAAGTATTTTGGTCAAAGTCTATTGATTTTCCTTTCTTGGGAAAGTTTTAGTTTGAAAGGGCAATTGAGAAACCTGAAAGAAATTATTACAGGTTCTAAAAGGATCCAAGATTTTTTGTCTGTTTCTCTGGAAGATAGATTTTTATGGACTAATATTTGAGAAGACTGTGGACAAATTAATGAACCATTTTTATATTAAATGTAAAAGTTCTTTCTCTTCAAAAACTTCTGCTGCTCCTGTTTGCAAAAATGCTCTTGATTATAAGCCTGGCTAGGCTGTGCTTTTTTCAGTTTTTGTTTTTCACGTTTGTTTTTATTTGGATTGTGGCTGTGTTCTTTCCTCTACATCTTACGTTTTCCAACCTTCAGCCCTGTTTTTTTACTCCAATTCCTGTTCTCCTCGTGGAGACATACCGGTACCCCGTCCATCATTCCTCCATGGTTCCCTGTACTTTGAGTGTCTGCATTGCGAAAGCATGCTTGCCTTTCTGCTAGTTTGTCTGTCTGTCCGTTTGTATCTGACCGTGCCATCTGGATGGTTTTATTTCCCACACTTTGGAACTATACTTCTCTGTGTTGGGTGAATCGAGAGCTTCAGCAGACAAAGTTTCATTCTTGTGTCCTTGTGTCCTAACTACCTGGTTAAACTGTCCTTGATATGATGTCTTGAAGCCAAGGATGATCAGCAGCTTCTGTCAGACAGATACTATCAAACAGTCCTTTTAATGCAAATTTGACTTGGAGTCAAACAATTCTTGAAAGACAGTAACAATGAATATATTTTAATGATTAAAAAATCGATTCTAATTGAGGTGACAAATTTTTGGGATCTTTAGTTTTAAAGGTGTGGCTTTGTCTGGGTCATTCTACGAGATTAGCACAGAATTAGCTCAAGATTTGCAGAAAGGTGTCACCTTAATGTTAATGATGTCACCTGTTTCCATGGCAAATGTATCTTCAATTATCATTTTAATATGGCTCTTTATTGGTATAACTTTTTGATGGAAAGCGGAAAGATACCTTTCATCCTGGAATCTGTTAACATAAGCAAAAAATTTCACTTACAATAGCACACTTTTTGTTTAATACAGTTAGCGTATTTCATGGGAAAGTTTTCTTTCTCACTACGTTAAGCAAAGACTTTTTGGTAGAATGCATATGGCAGGGAGTTAGCAGAAAAAGTCAAGGTTAGCCTACAAATTCTTTGCTTACCGAAAGTCTTGCTTATGGATACCATGAAATAGATTTAATGGGTAGCAGTGCCCGTAAGCACAAAAATAAGCCATAACGGATTCCATGAAATTGGGCCCTGATTTGATGATAAACACCTGTTACGTCATCACCTGAACCTGTATAAATGAGAATTGATGGTGTATTTGCCGGGATGTATTGCAAGGGATATACCATTACAATCATGCCCCAACCTGTTGGAATATCCTGCGTATGTTGCTGAAATCTTCATTTTCATCTTCCTGCATTAATTAAAGGCTGGCTCCTTTATCCTCCTCTTCCATTCAATCACGATGCCCTCAGGCCGGCTGTCTGGCCCTCCAAGTTCAAGAAAAAAGTCTTTATAACCGGACACGCTTGCCATTTATTCTCTCTAGCACCTGTGTCTCCTGCCTTTCTTTCTACTTTCATTTGATTTGTTCCGTTATCTTAAAAAAAAATATAACTCATTGCATTTCTGTGCCCCTCATACCAACTTCCGTACCCCTTCCGTCATCCTGCCTTACCCTATCCACCTGACTTGCCTTAATACCCCCTCCTCCTGTCTAACCAGGGCTGTCTTTTAGTCAGTATGACCTGAGAGATCTGCTTGAGTCTACTTCCCCTGGCTCTATGACCCCTCAGACTAGTGGTAAGATTTGCTCGGTGTCTGCCTCTCGTCGGTTGGGGGGGGAGGCGGGAGGCAGCTTGCCCCTCTGAAGGAGGGGTCGGCTCCCACCTCCTCTCCATCGACCTGAACAAAAATTGACAGACGTAGAGGGGGCAACTTTAGGGAGTCAAAAGTTGGAATCAAATCGCACTGTTAGTATTACTGGAATGTTTTTTTCTAATTTTCTTGAAATTTGACAAATACGCCCATTGACTTGTCCTGCCACATATACATGTATGTGATAATTGCTGACATAATAATGTCAAGCTTTTCCATGTTGTCGTAGTTTTGTTTCCCTTCTTTAAAGTAGATTTTAGAGACGAGACTAAGACAAGACTAAGCTGCTTCTGTAAAAAGAAGCTTAAAACCTGAGAGAAAAAAAAAATGTATTATAAAAACAGTCAATTGAAATTTTCATCTGGCCTTCCCATCTGCACAATTCTAGAAATATAAGACAAAACTTCTTCCCAATTTAAATGTCTGGAACAAATTTATTCATTTGTCTTTTTTTTTCTGGAAAACAGAGCCATTTCAGAGCATTTTTACAATTCTCTTTTTTTTTTACTTCCTGTTTCTTGTTCTGTCTTAAATTTAACTGAGAAGCAATGGGTATGTTGAAAGTCAAAAACATATTTCAGGTTTAAATGTTGTATGACTTAATATGCACTTGTCAACAGCATAGTCGCACAGTTTCTGTTCTAGTAACAGTTTATAATTTTTTTTACCTTATAGAAATGTCAAGAAATTTTTTTTTTTTGTAGTCACACTCTATCCTTTGAGTTTTAAAATGATATCCCGATTTTTTTTTTCAGATGAGTTGCACAAAATAGATCACTCGAGATTCAAGAAATTTCTGTGCATGGCTTTGGACTTTGTTCTTTTTTTTTCAATCCCGTACCCCCTGATAACATTGTATACAGTAGCATGGCTAAATAAATTCATCGATCATGATTTAAGTTGCTTTATTTAGATACGACTGGGCAATTTCACGGTGTACATATGATAATTTTGTCGTGTATTTTTGAATTTTCAAGTTTCTACGAGTTGCCAAATCCTTGTTGAATGGTTTATACCCATTATCACAGTATGTAATTTGAGCCACATTTGATTGGCCTAAAGTTGACAAAACCTCAAAAAAAAATTTTGAATTCTTATTTTTTGATAACAATTAACGTTTGGCTTTGGAAAGTATCTTAAAAATTTGATCTTGAAAGGGATTGAAGTTTTGTTTTTGAAGAGAAATTCAGTAGGATTTCACTGTCTAATAGTTGTTTTTTTAGTCAATTTTGCTCTTGAAAGTTTTTGGTTGAAATTTTGTTACGAAATGTTTGTTGAAATTTACTTCGTAAAAGTAGATAAGAAAATATCTTCCTCTATTTTTTTTTAAGAAAACTTTTCTTTTTTTTCCCTTTTTTTAGGCTTTTTAAAACAATATGGCAACTGTATTTTTTCTGCCGAGGCTTAGTTTCAGTGGCGGAAATAAAATTCGATGAATAAAACTCTTATAAACTGAACTAAAAAGAAAATGCAGGGAAATGACTAAATTACTGTGAAATTGCCTATGTGTCGATAATGTCAATTGTGGATTAAAGAAATCCAATCACTTGAGTTGTCGGTTTCATAAATATTTATTTCTCTTGTTTTGAAGAGTTAGTTTTAAGTTTGATCATGGATTATTTTACAGATCTCCTTTGATTTGCACTTGTGTAGATAATGTCATTAATTTTTATTTTATTGACATATTTCTGCTGTGAGTTCAGGGGAAATTTTCAAATGAGGATCCGATTTCCGATTTTTTTTTTTTGACTCTTCAACTTTTGACTCCCCAAACGCTGCCCAGTATGTGGTATATGTATATACATGTGTACATGTATGTATGTAGCATGCCTTGTACTCTTGCTAAACCCCTTGACAGATACCCTGTGACACACCCTTATATATACATGTACTGTACATCCATAGGCACATGTCTAGGCTACATTGGTTGAGAATTTTAGAGAAGTTGGTGGTAGAACATTCTTGGGTTGAGACGATCGTATCATTATCGTTGCATGTGTTTTGTGTTATGTGAGCGTTTAGTATTTGTGTGTAGATACATGTGGTTTTAGTAATTAGAAGTGATTTGAATTTTTGTTTATTTCCTTAGGAATTATGTTTAATAGAAGATGTGTATATAGTGTACAGTGGTGTTCCGAGCTGTGCTACCATTATATGATGGTCATTTTGTGGTCATTTTTAATGGGAAAGTCAGTGGTCAAACTTTGTGGTAGTATTGGTCATTGCTTATGACCATTAGTGTTTGTCTTGTCCCATATGTTGCTGTGAATAGTCAACACTTTGTTTTAAAAGAGGAGTCTGATTGTGTCTGCTGGAGGCGGCCATTGTTCAAGGGCCATCCCGCAAACTAGAAACCATCAACCTTATGGCGTGCGTCATTGTGATGGCCCCTAGCAATGGCAGCCTCCGTTTCAAGTCTGGTCAGATTTGTCTGTAGCTTCAAGTATGGCCATAAAGTGGTCAATCCTTGGTCAATTATCTGGATGATACTATCATGGAGCACATAGAATGCCCACTGACCGAGCAAGAATCCTTCCCGGACCTGGCCCAAAGTTCTGGGGGGACAACTGGTTTCACGAAACCCATCTTAACTTGCTATCAATTGTAGGACTTTTGCATTACAGCGGCTTGCATAGGATATGATGGGTTATCCTTTGTAACTCAAATCACGATCGATCCTAGGACTTTGTGAAATCGACCCCAGGCCTTTTAGCTATAGCCGTGTTGATGTTACATGTTTGTCTCCACGATTCATTTTGCAGTAGTGTTCAGATCCTTGTTGACGTGTGACACTCATTATATGGGAGGTATGACTTCGACCAGTGCCGTCACTCAGTTGTCCTTGCGCTGTCTTTCTCGTGTCGTAGTTGAGGTTTTTTTTTTCCTTCAGCCTCTGGGAGTCGGCCTTGCAGTGAGATGTGTCTGTACGTGTTCATGTGGCATCTTGAGTTGGTCTGCCGAGTGCATGACTTGTAAAGGGATTGGGAAAAATACTTCTGTATTTTGTTTTTTTCAAATTGAAGAGTTGACATTGAATGAATAGCACTAAAGCATCTGCGTATGTTCACCAGAAATTTGTTAAGTGAATTATTTTCTCTTTTTTTTTGTGCATTGAAAAGTGAGCGAAGAAAAAGTTACTGGAGCGGGATTCGGACCAGCTACTGTATCTCAGGGTTACCGTACTGGCGCTCTTACCAACTGAGCTATCCAGCCCTATGTTGGTCGTGTCTCTAATAGTCAAATATCTTTGTTCGTTTGGCGGTCAGAAGCCATGAAACCACTTACATACCGCTATATCCCAAGGATCATTTAAGAAACGTGCAGCATTAGAAATTAGCAGAAGTTGGGTATCTGAAATCTAGGGATAGCGAGAGATTCTTGCTGATCGCGAAAGCTTTCTGAATACTGTTGGAGAAATCTTTCATACGGTAAATCATTGGATGTTTTCTGGCATGTCTGGGGCCCTCTTCTAAGGGTTACCCTGTCCCTACCAGCTCGATGAATATGAAGGACACCGAGTCGGATATAATGCTGTCTTCAGACAATCGTCATTTTCATCTTTTGCCTGGAATCTATCCTAATCCTGGATCTTTCTTTCCCAAAGCGTCCCCTTTAAATCTCCACGAGATGTTCTATCATGCATATGTGTACATGCATGACTTTCTAAATTTACCTGTTGTATTTTTGCCATGGAAAATTGTTCTTCTTCTTCGTTTAATCTTCTTAAGGCTGAACAAAACATTGTCCTCTTTTGTAGCTGGAATGAAGAAATAAATTATAAAATGCTCCGATTATAATTGTCCTTTTTTGTGTTTAAAAATCATTTCCGTCAAATATTGTGTTTGTTTTCTTTTGTTCTCAGTGTTCGATTTTGATATTTGTATTCAGCATGTTCTGATTAGCTGTTTTGTTTTTATTGATAAATAAGTGCATTTAGGTAATTTACTGATCAATTTAGATTTTTTATTTCCATGAGAACATATTTGAATCACTCCTGTGTAATACAGAGATCATGAATTTGTAATAATATGAAGAAGCTTTCAGAGCACTAACATCAAATTTATCAGTTATATAAATGCACATTTGGCCTGTCGGGTTCGTACTCTTATAACATGACCTCGTCTTCACCTGTTTTTTAACAGGTACCCAGCGTCGTCTGCGCAAGGTCATAGACACCTCTGGCACCTATGTCCGAGGGGAGGAGAACCTGCAAGGCTGGCGCCCTCGCGCCGACTCGTTGCTTCTGGATCACCAGTGGGAACTGGAGAAACTCGGCCGACTTGAAGAGGTGAGCGACGTTTTGACCGCAAAATTCCATCAGAGGTGTTTTATATCCAAAGGTTTGAATGGGGATATGAATGCCAATGGGATTTGTCCTCCGAATTGCAGAACAGGTTTTTTTTATGACACTATAGCTAGTAGTCTCTTTTATTATGCATATATAATAAGCAGATTACCAGTTGTTGCCAATGTGTATTATGTGAAAAATTGGCTGGTAACCGGTATCTGCGAATAAAGGATTTGTGCAGGTTTGAATGAAGCTTCAGCCCAAATCAAATGCCCCAATCTGAACTCGCTGTACAATTTGTGTGCATGTTCAGGTGGAGAAGGCCCGTCACAACCTCCTTCTCAGAGACAAGATTCACCAGGAGCTCATCAACACGCGCGAGGACGGCGTGCCAAAGTCCGAGACTGAGACCTCGCTGGACAGCACCCTGTCCGGCACACTGTCCAATGACAGTATAGATAGAGAACACGAGTTGCTAGACCGCTGCGTGAAGTTGATGATGCGCAACCAGCCACCTGTTCTATCGCCACCACCTTTTAAAGTAAGTCTGTGTTTGCTGAGGCAGACATTGTGGACAAATTTTTGTTTAAGTTATTGGTTTCCATCCTTACGTCAGTAGAAAGATTTATTTGTGGACATGTTTTTGAAGTGTTTCTCTACCGATTCAGGGGTTGGAAAGGAGAAAACGTATTTACTTGTAGAGAGAGTTTTTTGTATTCATCTAGAATGTGAAGTGTGTTGTTGATGACTAATAACATTACTAACCTACTAACGGTTGCTCCTTGTGCTTCCCACTAACACACCCTCCCTCACACCCTGCCTCTCCACCCCTTCCGTAACCTAGACCATTGAACCGCCCACTGTCACCTTACAGCAACCTGAGGATGCCCCAGAGACCACAACCCCGACGGCAGCCACCAACCACACCCATGAGGTGATGACCCCGGACACTCCGATGTCGTCATCCACCTCCCTGCCCGACCTCCAGCTGCTGGGACCGGCCACCCGCAAGCTGCCCATTCCCACAGACCTGCCGGGCATACAGGGCCACGACCTGGCCTGCAGCTCATCCGCAGAATGCGGGAAGCTGAAGAAGGGCTGCAAGGGGATGTTCGTTCCGGAAGTCGAGGAGATCAGAGTCAGGTAAGGTTACGCTCAATTCCCTCCTGCGATAGGCTGAGGTACTTCCAAACTTCCGTCAAATGTTTGGAGAAGCACTCAGCCACACTTTGATGATTATTGAGACTGACGTTGACATTCATTTGTGTCGTTAACATTCTCCCTTCAGCCCGGTGGTGTCAAGACGAGGCTTCCTGAACTTCCTGGAGGAGAAGACAGCCGGCTGGGTGATGAGGTACGTGGTTGTCCGACGCCCGTACGTCTTCATCTACGACAGCGACAAGGACCCCATTGAGAGAAGCCTCATCAACTTGGCCACGGCACAGATAGAGTACAGCGAAGATCAACAGGCCATGCTCAGGGTAGGTGCCTTGACGGTTTTCCTAGACTCCCAGAAAGTAGAGGGAGAAAGTTCTAGGATTCTAATTCAAACAGTCCACAATACCTTCCCAAGTAGGACACGAGAGAGGTGCCTGCAAATTGACTATTTAATCCGACGAGCTGTACATGGGTCTTTCCAACCTTGTTTGTTACTCCTATTACCTTCATCATGCTGTCTTAAATCTTTATTGTTCTTAATGCTAAGTGACGGAAGTCTCTAAATATAAGTGCTTATTATTATCATCCCTGGTCATTGGGCTACATTCCCATTCCTAAAACCATCTCAACTCCCTTGGGAGTATACAGCCCCGGCTGCTGTAAGGCGCACACAAAGGCTAATCAAGCACAAAGCCATCTCTACCCTCACAGGTACCCATTTACTCCTGGGTGAAGAGGAGCAATATGTGACAAAGCATCTTGCCCACAAGCACCACTAGCCCATGGCTGGATTCGAACCCACAATCTGTAGATTAACCACAAAACCGAGAGTACGACACGCCAGACCACTAGGCCACAGCACGGCAAAGTTTTCAACAGATGATTAGTAGAAAGCATTTTCAAGTAGGGGAGATTTTGCTGGAGATGAATATTCACGTGGTATCTGTGGTTCTTTTCTTGTTACTCGACAGACACCAAACACCTTCTCCGTCATCACCAAGTACCGTGGCTTCCTTCTCCAGACCATCGGCGATAAGGACGTCTTTGATTGGCTGTACGCCTTCAATCCACTCCTGGCTGGTTCAATCAGATCAAAGCTCTCTCGCCGCTTGGCAACCCAGCTCAAGGTGTAAGAGCCATTATCTCTGATTGGCTCAGCATTCATCCTTCCCGCCTCATGGACCAATCGGATTGATCGTATATAAGATACCATGTCATGTAATTTTTTGTTTTGTCTGGGCCAATGAAATCCTTGCTTATTGTTTGAAAGATATCAGAGTGTTGCTGATTGGATGGTTCATATGCCATCGAAAAGCTCAAGTCCAAACTTGGATTTCTGCTAACAAATTAACCCAAACCTAAAAAAACATGGATTTAAAGTTGACCCAGTGCCAACTCACAACATAACAATCTCTCTGATTGGCTGTACGCCATCAAACGCCCCACTCATAAACCAATCAGATCAAAGGTCTCTTGAGGGATAAAGGAAATAGTCAAGTATACCATCATGTGTAACCTCAAATGCAGAATGTTGCCAAATCTAATCGTACTTAATTGTTATAACTTATAAACAAAAATTGTAATTCACCGTTATCAGACGTAAAATTATAAGAAAAATTAAGAAAAAAAAAAAAATAAAAATCCCATCTACCTTAATATTTGTCTCCCTGTAACCACCACAAAGTAGTTTTCTCTCCCACGATAGGAAAAAAAACATGTGACCATTGTAAATATAAAACCTGAATGTTGAAATAGTGCTAGTGAGGAAAACGTGAGTCCAAATATTAACTTAAAACTGGACCCGATGGTCCGTGTAGATACATGTATAGCTACGTGATAATTAGCAATACTTAGGTAGCATTTCATGTCCCACTATGGAGTGCTAGTCATGATGATGTGTGTTATTCGTTGGAGTGAAAATCCCCAAAAAAGTTGAGGGTAACTTAAGGAGTAAACGGAATATTGAATATTAATTTCCGACGTGAAAAGGTTCGTCCATTTTCCGTTTCATACCCAAATTTGCTGAAATAGATATAAAGGGTGACTGGGCATCTTCATTTGGAACAAAACAAAAAGTTCAATCTTTGAAGTAAGGCAATCATCCATTTCCTGCCAAGCTAAATATCAGAGATGTGCAAGCGATCGTCACAAATTATGATCGGAAAAATTTTCATCTGATATTTTGACATAAATAAGTTTTCCATAATCATTTTCGGTTATTTTCCTTTGAACACCAAACAATATCTATTTTTGGCATAAAGTTTGAGGAACATTTTTTCGGAATGAAGATCATGATTGCGGCTATTTTTCAGTGAGTTAAAAAAAAAATTGCCACGAGATGTTGCCTAGATTTGCTTTCGAGTTGAATTTTGTCGGAAGAGAAATTTGTCGGATATTAATGGAGCAATATCTTATTGGCTATTCCCTTCAATTTCCAAAAGATAGCTGAATTTCTCAGTACTCCCAGATATTTCATCTTTTTTCATGGAAACAATCATTTTTTATGTATTTTGCCATTTTTTAACCAACATCACACGATGGAACATTTTCATGAAATTGGGCTATTCTTCTCGTTTGTTTTTGTTTTGTTTTTTAAAGACCCCCATGTGAATAGCTAACACTGACCATGCTGTTTTCGGTGCGGCTGGGTTTTTTCGAACGAAATACGTCCGTGCTCCAACTTTGGAAAGTACCGAGTTCTGAGGACTGTCATAGAAAATGTAGTTATTCAGTAGCCTAAGCTTTGTGCGTGTATGTATATCACTGTAGTCTGTCCGTGTAATGTACATGTACAGTGGTTCAGCATAACCGATGCTTTATGTGTACTAATGCACCTTAATGTATAATAATATAAATCTGTGGATAGAGAAAAAGATAACAAAAAGTGTAATTGTAGAAAAAAACAACACGAATTTGAGTCTTTCACTGTCACTGTGTTGCCATGGAGACAGTAAAACGATGGCATCTTGTTGACCAAAAATGGCCGTCGTTGGGTTTTTAAATTCCATTGGTTTTTTTTTTTTGGTGGTGTGGGAATTCGAAGGTATTCCATGCAAAAACAGTTATCACAAACTGTCGGCCATGTTGTATTGATAAATCTTTCCATTTCACTGTCTGATTTTGCCCCAGAATGTTTCTTTTAAAAAAATCCACAAATGTACAAAAAAAAGGGAAGGGGGCAGAATTTCATGTGATATGTGAAGTTAAATTAATGAAATATTTGTGGCGTTGTTCAGTGGCATTCGAGTGATACAAATTTAAATATGTAAATTAATTATGCACACATTATGACATTAAATGCAGTGTAAATATTTGCGTGTCGTCGTAAAAGTCACATGAGTACATTTAGTTGACCATGTACATAAAAAAAAAACACTAGAAAACTCTCGAGACTGTTAAAAATGTAACAAACTCACACGTATAAAAATGGCGGTTTTTCCCTGTGATCTATATATGAGTATTTTTATGCAAATTGGCTTGCCATGAATTCCGCACTAGGCGACAGACTGTTTTAATGAACTATGTAATTAAGTGTTTGTGCAGTTTTATGTGTATAATCATGTACCATAGAAAGTAGATAACATTATTGGTGGACGTTGACAAAGCTAAAGGTTGGCACGCTTCATAGTGAGGCCTTGTATATGTAAGCTGTATTGTAGCTCACTCGTTCCTAGTTTTCCTCCAAACAAAAGAGGAAAGAATGTTTTTGAGTCTGGATTCTCGGCCGCTTGGAACATCATCAACTCAATCCTTGCCGGTTGCACGCACAATCCATCAGGAGTTTTGTCTTTGAGCTACGGTGTATCTAGACTTCTTTGGGTTTTTTTTCACTCCAAGCCCAGGGGTCAATTTCATAAAACTGTTAAGCACAAAATGTTGCTTAGCACAAACATGTCTCGCCCAATAAAACAAACTACATGTACCAATGAAACTTCCATTTGATATTCATGGTCAGCGAACAACAGCCAAAGAACAATCACAAGTGATAAACAACACGTGGAAATTTGGTTGTTATAACCATGTTTGTTATCAAGACAGAAATATCATGCTTAGCAAGTTGTTGTGCTTAACAGTTGAAATTGGCCCCAGTAAGGTTGGCCAGCCACATTGTCAAGTTAACTGGTTCGTCAGTGAGCTTATGGTTCCTAGGGAACCGGTTTACAGGGAACCAGTTTGCTGAGCATGGCGAAGGAACGGGCTTTGGAACAGTGCGATGAGAAGAATTGATCAGGATTGAGCTTGTGGTGGACATCTTTCAGTGCGTGTGCTTTATAGCTTATGCATAGTAGAAAAGGTAGTGCCTTTGACAGTGAATTTGCTAGTTTAGCCAAATTGTTTACTCACACAACAACGTCTTTCTTCACAATTTTCTTATTTGCTATAAGTTTCCATGAACCTTATCAACGGTAACTTTCTTTTTATTTTACCAAAAAAAAAGAAGAAGAAGAAAAAAAAAAGCAAACACAACAAAAAAAATGTACAAATTTTGTGAATTAAGTTTTTAATGTATATTAATTATTACCATGCGCAGTTTTGGTTTGGGATTTTTGTCTGTCGTTGCCATGACAACGACACCCTGTCCCAGCCATATTGTAATTATTTGTTGTTTTTTAAAATTATTTCATGTTTTGAGGATTATTTGCTGCAATTAAGTTAATTGGAAAGTGCAGTATCTAAGAAAAAAATGAAAGAAAAGAAATTTACATGCATTTTAGCAAATTTATAAGCAACGCAATCGTAATTTCAATTTCTTGTTGAAATTATTGTAGGTGCAATGGTTAGATATGTAATGTTAACTGTGGGGTATGTTTAATTAGGTGGTGGTATATCTCTGGGAATACCATGCTAGTGTGGAGACGGATGTTTTAAACGAAGAACAGATTTTATTTTCGTACGATAGTATGTTAAATTAAACGTTGAAGACAGTGGGATAATGGGTGAAGGTTTTAACCAAGAAGCGACAGTTTAATTTTTTTCCAGCCCGTTAAGCAGTTTGGTAAGCAGTTTCTGAGAGGACTTGTATTCAAACCAGTACACACGTTACGCTTGATAATTGTACAAGTTGGTTGGTCATCTTGAATGCGGTATCCAACTCGTTAATTCACAGGGATGCACTAATTTCTAGCACTGTTGTAGGTCTCGACACTTGGTCTCGGACTCAGATTGATGTCGTGGTCCTAGGGCCAATTTCATAAAACTGTTAAGCACACACAAATTTGCTTAGCACAAAAATGTCTCGCCCAATAAAACAAACAACCATAGAAAATACCATTTGATATTCATGGTCAGCGAAAAACAGCCAAAGAACAATCACAAGTGATACACAACACTGTACACATGGACATTTGGTTGTTAACCCTGTTTTTTATTAAGACAGAAATATCATGCTTAGCAAATTTTTGTGCTTAACAGTTTTATGAAATTGGCCCCAGGTCTCGGTCTTGGGGCCTGATTGTCTCGCGCTCGAGATCCGTGATCTGCAGATCCACGTCCCATGCAGGATATGCTGAAATCAGAATCAGCAAGATCACGAATCTTTGTGCGTGAAACAAACGGGCCCTTGACCTGCAAAAGTCTCGGTCTCGAAGTCCTGGTCATGGTCTTGGTGGAAAAGGTCTTGGTCTTGGTCTTGGAATCAGACATCAAGGTCTCGAATACCACACTGATTGCTAGTTGTACTCAGAGTCGTAGGCTGTGTAGAAAAGGAAGTAGGTTCTTTATACTAGGATTCAAAATGGAGCATTCCGAATGGCTGAAATTCCTTTGCTAGTCCTCCATATGCAGTATAGTGATTGCCAGTAAACACCGGGAACAAATAGTGACCACTAGTAATCACAGAATCACTAGTAAATGGTAGTAATTTATAACTGCTAGTAACTACTAGTAACTGCTAGTAATGTTTGGTGATTGCTAGCTAACTGCTAGTTACCACTAGCATAAACTGCTCAGTAGTTACCATAATGACCAAGAAGTAGCTGCTGGTAATTCCTAGTAACTGCCATTCATGACCAGTAACTGGTAGTAACTACTAGTCATTGCTAGTAACTGCTAGAAACGAATTGTAGTATAAACTGCTCAGTAGTTACCATAATCACCAAGCTACTGGTAATTCCTAGTAACTGCCATTAACCACCAGTAACTGTTAGAAACGGCCAGTAACTGCTAGTAAGTCTTATTTACCACTAGTTACTGCTAGTAAGTGCTAGTACAATGTAACATGTTTCAAGATCAGCATTTTAAACAGGTTATTAACACAGAATGTTTGCCAACATCGCACGGCTAAAATCAAATACCAAATCCTTGTGACTCTTTCATTACGCAGCCATCAGTTTCATTTCAACGACCATTTTAATAATATGAGGGGATTTATATTTACTTGAAGTTTGAAATTTACCAGGGATAATTCATGGTTTCGTGCTACAATGATAATAATTGTTGTGTGTGTGTATCTTTCTCCATAGAAATTCAGTCAGCCAGGAAGTATAGGAAGTGTAGGTTCACACCAGGGAAATTCAGGCAGGATCAGACTAACTTGTGTTCACACCAGAAAAAAATCAGGCAAGATTAGACTAATTTACAAAGTTTGTTTTCACATTTAATTGGTACAAGATCCCACTTGTTCTAAAAAAAAAACGGTTCTGAATTGTTTGTGAACTTCAGACCTAGCAGCGGACTCCTGTTTTTGTTATTCCATAACATGAACCATGATGTGAACCTCTTGTAGACAGGGAAAACTCCTTCAAGCACTATGTTTGTATTTCTACCTGCGGTAAATTTCATGGAGCTGCTAAGCACAAAAATTGCTTAGCACAAAAATGTCTTGCTCAATATTAAAACAAACCACCTTTAAAAATTCCATTTAATATTCTTGGCCAGTGAACAACAGCCAAAGAATAATCACAAGTGATACACAACACATGGACATTTGGTTGATAATCATGTTAAATTATTAAGCCGTAATTTCGTGGTTAGCAAATTTTTGTGCTAAGCAGAGCCGTGAAATTGGCCCCTTGTGTTCTTTGACATGCCTTCATATTAGAAAAGGGCTGATGCTAGCATATTGTTGGTTTTCTATTGGAATGTTCACCTCTACTCACACAACATTTAACAGCATTAAAATCTTATAACAATTTTAGAAAAATGAAATGTAATTATTATTTTTTTCAATTTGCTTATTAATTTATTTTCATCAAAAACAATGCTTTTTTTATAATGTATTTTGTTTCAAATGTATGCAACACTTTTTCAAGTGTCTGAACGGAAATTTGTGATTTTTTATAATTCATACAGGGTGTTTTAAATACTCCGGTAACTTTGAATCGGTAACTATTCATTTGCTATTTTATTTTTCACGGCTGATTTTACCTTGGTTACATTTTTAATTCAATTCCTCACCTTGTTCAGGCTCTATTTTAAGCTCAAGTGAACATTTTGATATCTTCTTTACTTCTATTTTTAGTGTTTATTTCATGTTATCATTTGTTTTATTGTTTGTTTTGTTTGTTTTTTTCCAAGTATTTCTATCATTTTTTATTCCCATTTTGTTTTGGTTGGGTTGTGTTTGTTTTTTCAAGCATTGTTAAGTATTATTGTTAAGAATGTTTTTTTTTTTTGCACTGCCAGGATTTAAGTTTAAAAAAATTGACTGGGTGTGATAATGTTTGTATTTTTTGGTTTATTAAGGTATTTATGCCACTAACCATCTTAACTGTTTCATTCCCTAAGATGTTGTCATTTTTTGTTTTACAATCCTTGTTATTTACTGTGCTTTGTTTTGACTAATTCGGGAAACTTTTAACCCTATTTTAACCCCCGTCGGTATATTTTTGGCAAGGTTCCTTGCTCAACACAACAGGATCTTGTATTCTTTGTTCACCCAGAAGAATTAAACCATGTTTGCACCTCACTGCATTAAACATATGTACATGTACAGGGTTCATAACTATTTCTGTTCACTAACATTTGTAAAAAACACCAAATGGACTACAGTTATTACAGTTATTTATTAACAGTTTTTGAATTGGAAGTTACAGAGCACGCACAAAAGAAAAGAACCATGCTTGCACACTTTTTTTGCAGCAAACGGCACTTCTGCTTTAGAATTCCCAGCCTCAGGCTTGTGATCTGATGACCACGTCTAGGACCGATTTCACAAAGCACTAAGATTGATCTCAAGTGTAAGATCAAAAGTATAAGATCAATCCTAATTGCTAAGCAAAGTGTGATGACACAATACAAATCACTATGGTGATACTGACAACTCACTAAGATTAATCTTAGTGTTTTGTGAAAACTGGCCCTGGACTGGTTTATTTCTCCTGAGCTTATTGGACATAGATTCTGTTTGTCTCTCGCAAAAAGAGACAAGATCGCGATTGATCATGAACTTGCTCCCAGCCATGCCAAATCAATCTGTCTGTGGTTTTGCCAATTCCTCTGTTTTTTTTGTTTTATGCAACATAATTTATCTGCCTTGAGTTTGCAATTTTTTTAAAACTGGAATTTGTTATGTTCTAAGCTTTTCGGTCAAGGATTAAAGGTGGCAGCCATGTTGTATGTCACGTGACATTCCATCAGAATTTATTCACTTGATGACCGTTGATTGATATCTCGTTTGAAAACTCAAAATTGTTAGTATTCCTGAAAGAAAGTCAGTACTTATAAACATTTTTTCCCCACCAAAAGCGAGATTAATAGTTTTGTTTGGATAATTTAACGATTGCTGCACAGTTTGACTGTTGGAGACACATCCTTAATTTTTTTCATGATTAAATTTTTGTCTAGTTTTGGAGGAAGAGGTATTATGGGGTTTTTTTCATCGTTGCTTTTGACAAAAACACAGACAGTCCATTTTGCGCAAATTCTCAAACTGCAGACCTGAAGTGTTGAAGATGAAAAAGAGAGAATTTCATAAAGTGTTGGGTACACCTGTTCATGAAATCTAATTATAAAAAAAGACGGAATCTTAAGCACAACCATGATTCACCAAACATTTATTTGGTTCCACCATATTTATTCACCCAATAATTAATATTAAAAAAAGATTTTAAACAAATAATTGTGAAAACTTGTCGTGAAAATTCATTTTTAAAATCAAGAAAGACATCATAATGTCACCGAGTACTAATCATGTGTGTTTATGTGTGCTCCAAAATGTAGAGTTTAAAAAGAATTACAAATAATAATAATGATAATAATTAAATGCCATATAGGGGCCATGTACATGGAAACTAAGTAAATAAAATCAGCATGAGCTTCATGTTAACTTGAAACTAAAGAAAGTGATGGCTGATAATTTTTGTTTGTTTGCAGCTGCAATATTCGCTTATCGGGATGGAAAACCACGTCTATGAGGTAATCATAATTAAGGCTTGGCCTATAATTTCAAATATTAAAGGTACAGTACAGGATTGGTACATGTAACATACCCAACAGAAATGTTCACAGATTTAAGTATAACTTTCAGGATATGAAGATGGTGGTGGTAGAAATATACAGTTAAAATATTTCTGTCTTAAACGGTGTATTTATCCAGAAATTAGTAAAACAATGACAGAAAACAGTTTTGATCTTGGGGTATAAGATCAAATCCATTCTTTGTTTTACATACATGTATAAGAAAAATTAAGTTGGCTTTTTTCTCGTGGCCCAGATGTCCGATTGGGCTCAAATTTTCACAGGTTTATTATTTCATGTACATCTTTGATCAGACAAAGTGTGAGGGCTGTTCTGTGACCTTTACCAATTATGTATTGTACCTTTAAGAGTTCAATAACTTCATGTATTAAGTACTTCATTTATATCGCTTGTAAAATTAGATGGTGTTGAATAAACCTTAACCATCTAAACTTAATATCACACACAACTTGACACAAGACAAGTGTTGCTTACCACACATTACTACCACAGGGAGATCTGGGTCATAAAACCATGCATTACCACACTGACCACAGTGCGGTGTGCTGAGGTATTCAGGACATCACACTTGATACCACAAGGAAATATTTCTGTTAAACTGTGGTAAGCAGCCAATATTTGTATAACTTACAAATGTATGATACATGTAATATACATACATGTAATATACTGTAGGATATAATTATGTCACATGACATATCACATGATATATCACATGACATATCACATGATATACTGTAGGATATAGTTATATCACATGATATATCACATGACATATCACATGATATAGTTCAGTCAGTGGAATGTAAAAACCTGGATTGTGAACTGCAGAATAACAATGAAATTAGGTAAGTACATGTACTTGTACCATATCATGATTCAGTTATAATTTACAAAAGGCTGAAATTTGGAAACTTGATCAATAAGTACTGCAACAATATTTAAAATACAAAACTGAATGCTTAAATTTGTTTACATTGATCCCCTTTTAATCCACGGCATAAAAATCTCTAAAAAATATTTATATTCTACGTATAGGCTAAATTCTAGTACTGTAATTGGTTTGTATTTGGAATGAAATGAACTGTACAATGTACTTAAATTGTTATTCACATTGAAAATTTCTGTTCATAAAAACATGTTTGAAAAATATTTGTAAAGGTTCTCTGTGAAATATGAATATGGAGCACGTTAAGTCTGTTATACAGCTGACTCTTGAGGTAAGTGTGGAACATGTTTCGTTTTGGACAGATACGTTTTGTACCATCCACATAAGCCAAAGGATGGAAATGCTGGCAGGGTAAGAAGTTCATATATAATCAGAGGGCCCACTAAGACAATAAATATCTCCCTGCCTCCAGGTTTTATTATTACCTTGGTGGCACTAACAATGTTCTGGAAAGTTCCAGGTTGTTCCAGGATGTTTCAAGAAGACGTTGGATGTTCCAGGTTGTTCTGGGAAGTTCCAGGCTGTTTCGAGGTATTCCAGGAAGACGTTGGACGTTCCAGGTTGTTCTGGGATGTTCCAGGTTGTTCCAGGATGTCCCAGGCTGTTTCAAGGTATTCCAGGAGGAAGGTTGATGTTCCAGGTTGTTCTGGGAAGTTCCAGATTGTTCCGGGGTATTCCAGGAAGACGTTGGATGTTCCAGGTTGTTCCGGGATGTCCCAGGCTGTTTCGAGGTATTCCAGGAAGACGTTGGACGTTCCAGGTTGTTCTGGGAAGTTCCAGGCTGTTTCGAGGTATTTCAGGAAGGCGTTGGATGTTCCAGGTTGTTCCAGGAAGTTCCAGGCTGTTCCGAGGTATTCCAGGAAGACGTTGGATGTTCCAGGTTGTTCTGGGAAGTTCCAGGCTGTTCCGGGGTATTCCAGGAGGACGTTGGATGTTTCAGGTTTTCTGGGAAGTTCCAGGCTGTTCCGAGGTATTCTAGGAAGTTCCAGGCTGTTCCGAGGTATTTCAGGAAGGCGTTGGATTTTCCAGGTTGTTCCAGGAAGTTCCAGGCTGTTCCGAGGTATTCCAGGAAGACGTTGGATGTTCCACGTTGTTCAGGGAAGTTCCAGGCTGTTCCGAGGTATTTCAGGAAGACGTTGGATGTTCCAGGTTGTTCTGGGAAGTTCCAGGCTGTTCCGGGGTATTCCAGGAGGACGTTGGATGTTTCAGGTTTTCTGGGAAGTTCCAGGCTGTTCCGAGGTATTCTAGGAAGTTCCAGGCTGTTCCGAGGTATTTCAGGAAGGCGTTGGATTTTCCAGGTTGTTCCAGGAAGTTCCAGGCTGTTCCGAGGTATTCCAGGAAGACGTTGGATGTTCCACGTTGTTCAGGGAAGTTCCAGGCTGTTCCGAGGTATTTCAGGAAGACGTTGGACGTTCCAGGATGTTCCAGGCTGTTCTGAGGTATTCCAGGAAGGTGTTGGATGTTCCAGGTTTTCTGGGAAGTTCCAGGCTGTTCCGATATGTTCCAAGATGACTCTGGATGTTCCGGAATGTTCTGGGATGTTGCCTTCTTGGTCCTAAACTTGGACTAGGTCACTAGTCGGTCTCCGCTCGCTGCCGGATCATACTGAAATGTAAAACTTTCGCTTACTGACTCGACCAGTGTGCCTTCCCTTGTTGTGGCACCGTATGTCGACCAATTTCAGGTTCTTCCTTGTGAAGAGAAGGTCATAGAAGTATGGCACATTTACGTCTTTGTTCTTGGGGCAGTTGCGAATGGCCTCGTCCAGCCCTGGGATCACCGACCGGCTCTTCTCAATGCTGTTCAACAGAGGAAATGACATCAAAAAAACTATTATGCCACAAGGAAATGAATCTTCAAGTGGAAATGTCTTGAGGAATTTACTGGAATATGTTAAGTTCTAAAGAGGGAAGTTTTTGCAACGTCTTCACATCAACATACCCTTGCTGCTTGAGGACAGAACCCTATAAACCCCGACCCAAACAGCTTAAAGATTTTCAGTACACGTGCCAAGATCAATCCAGTTTTGGGTGATGTCGTTTGTAGGAACTGTCAGGAGAAAGTGTCAGGAGAACCAAGGAACAGGGAAATTGTTCCAAAAGTCTGAGGAGTGAAACATTCAGTAAGATTGGCGCTCAAAAACAAACTTACACGTGATCAAGATTCCAAGTACTGAAGAGAATCATGTTTTCTCGGGTACCGTACGGATTGATTTGATGGCTGAAGCCGCACTTAGGCAGGTTGTACTCTCCCTGACACTTAAACCACCCGTCATCATCGCAGAGGCGTTCAGCATGCTGCACACTCCTCTTGAAGTAGACTCCGTGGTAGTCGTTCTGCTTGAGGCGGTCTTTCAGGGCCTGGATGACGTGATCTTTGCGCTTCTGAGCAGCCTGTGTGTAACCTGGTGCTCCATTGGAGAGCATTTCCTTCGCCTGTTGATGTGAGAGCAAACAAACCTCACAACAGAATTGCAAATTAAGACCTGTTGGTTTTTCCTCCTTGAGTTCTTCTAGTCTTGTGTAAACAGTGTTCGTCTTGTGTCTTTACTTTTGCTAGCCCTAGCTGCTTTCAAGGGGAGATGAGTTCCTTACTATGCAGTAATTAACAGGTAAAAGCTTCCAAAATAACTACCAAGCAAAGATAAAGGAGGCCTCAGCACAGTTTTTGGATAAATTCAAGTGACGAGCACTAGTGCCATAGTTCTGATATCAGAGGTTCAAGGTTCCGCAACCTTCAGAAAAAATCGGAGCTCTTGAAGAGGAGATGGCTTAGCCCAGACAGAGTGAAACAGGAAGAAAGGCCAAGCACTTTCCTTACCTTGGAGAAATAGCCACGGATTCTCTCTTGTGCCCTCACAAACATCCAGTGTGATTTGGTCTTGAATCTCGGCTCAACATCTGCAACAACAACAACAACCCTTGTTTGTATTTTGTACCCAAGGCAAGACTAAAATGTCTAGTTCATACCTGTGTAAGTATGTGTAAGTGGTAACTGTGAAGCGAAAATCCAACATCTTAATAACATTTATGCATCACCTTGGAACCAGTCAGGATCTTCGTTACGTGTCTCCGCATCTATCCTGCTGTCGCTTGAGCTGACAAATTCGGCAAGGAGTCTTTGGGTTTCCGAGGGGTTATCATCCAGAAGAGCTTTTATTTGGTTCTTCACATCGGGTTTATTGAGCATCTCAAGTGTCGCCCTAATGTTCGACTTCACCTTGTCGGCTCCTTCAAAAGTAAAAAAAAAATGTCAAATTGTTTATACATGGATGATGATTAGTCTATGTGATAGACGCACTCGCCGTACAGCAAGCAAGCGTATATCACATGCGATTAATTATGCAAGCCAACCCAGCACTGACCGCTCTAGGTTTTGCCCAATCAATGGGCATCTATTATCATACTGTTTGGCGAGCGCGTCTATCACGAAGATAGCTGCTGCCGCGCGGACGTGCGAAATTGACCAATCAACATCCTCTGTCACGACCATGACAGAAATGTTCTCAAAACAGATCTGATTGGCTAATGTGCCGCGTTGCATAAAATTTGCATGCATGCATGTATCAGACGTTCGTACGTAGTGACGCGGAGTAGAATGGGTGATACTCAGACTAGATGATGATTTGGGCCTGAAAGAGATTTTAGGATTATGAAAGATTGAGACTTCTTTTCCTTCCTTTCACAAAAGGGCCTGTCTAAATTAGGTTTTGCCTGTCTATTGGACAGATGGACTTGGTCTAGGTAAGTAGGAGGGAGTCTACTTGTCTGAACAGTAGGCCTAATATAAGCTAGTTATCCTTAAGGCATCTCTACTAGCTTGCCTCCATTTATGTGCCGGCATTGATTCTTTGTCGAAATCTTCATTTATTTATGTATTCTTGTTTCTTGCATTTCAATTGTCCTGTACTGACATGACTGAATGGAAATAAATTGTGAATTGAATATGCAGCTCAAGGGCAGCAACATTGCGTAGCCTGGGCAAAAGCAAATGTTTTTAGTGACCAGGTGACAGCAGCAACAAGAAGTTGTAGTAACAACACCAACAGCTGGATGTGAAAACAGCAACGCGGTCAACGACAGCAGCTACATGTACGCTAGCACAGCATCACCAAAGTATTAGCAATAGAGCAGCAGCTACAGTACCTGCAGTAACAACACCGACAGCTGGATGTGAAAACAGCAACAGCGGCAATAGCGCTCCGTCAACGGCGGCAGCTACGCTAGCACAGCATCACCAGAGTAACAGTTGCAGTGCACAGCAACAGCAGCAGCTACAGTACATGCAACAGCAAAACAGCAGACATGGCAGAGCAGCAACTTCAACGACAACTGCAGATGCAGTCACGGCAGCAGCAAGACAAGAGTGCTCAGCAACACAACCATGACAGCAGAACAATCAACAAACGGCAGTAACTGTCATGCATACCGTCCCATGTCTGGCCTCCTACTGTAAGCACCAGGCATGTATTCTCTTCTAGAGTGTCGAAGTAATCCCAGTCATCCACCAAAGTTCCGTCATCTTCCAAGTAAACACTGGTTGGCACAAACATAGGCAGCTGCAACGTGAAGCAAACTTCGATCGCTAAGTATAATAAATACTATTACCATTTACAACTGAGAAATTATTTCATATCTTAATTTATTACTCTTAGTCACAAAAAATAGAAATGATCACGAGTGCAAATAAAATGCTCAGTATTTCATTCTTGACAGTTTGAGAAGTGCTGCCCTTTTAAGGACATTTTCAGCACAAGCGCATGTACCATCCGTCTATGTGTGAAATCTAAAATACATCTATAGGCCTACAATAAATTAAATTGTAACAAATTGGTCTGATATTGGGACTTATGGACCTAAAGGTTGCGATCATCGTAACTATTCTGTAGAACTGTCTAGCCTCTAGGGCGCTTGTACGTACGATCATCGAAGCCCAATTCTTAAACAAAACAAAAAAGGAGGGAAAGAATTCCACAGACGGCCATCACTTGTGCACAAACCTATGGGGCGGCCGATAGAGGGCGTTATGAGAAAAATGGCTACCGCTGCATTCGAAGTGTATCATTGTAGGTAAAACAAACACTGAAAATCTCACTTTTCTGATATGCTACCCCAGTGTTATACACCTGAGATTGAAGTTCATTATGACTTGCATCCAATAAGTTAACTCTTGGAGGATATACATGTAACCCTGTTTCCGTAATGGCCGTTAGTGGAATTCTTTCCAGTTTAGTAGACTGATGAAAGTAGTGTACACGATATAGGCCTAACGTTAGGCCTATTAAAAAAACGGAGGATACATTACCCTCCTGTAAACCGTTGCCTACCCTCAACTTTGTACTTCCTCTACTTATGAGATCTCCTAAATGGCTGACCACGATGCCGACCTTTACTGGGTTAGAATAACTTCTGATTTTGAAGGCTTTCGTCGGTGCCATTTTCTTTTTTCCTGGTCACGTCAAAACAACAACAACACTCGCTCAGTTGGCGCTAATAAACTCTTGGTGGCGCTACACCACTATCTCTTTATTTTTTTCAGGTTGCTGAGAAAAAGTGTTAAACTTAACTCCGAAAACTGTGGACTTTCTGTCACTACTTGAAAGGAACTTACTCACATATTGTTCTCGGTCACTTACTGAGACCTTGAGAATGTCGACTACAAATTTGGAGGACTTTGACTGGAGTACGACCCAATAATGGCCAGCCAGTAACGAAGAATACAGCTCTACGTCGGTGACGACTAGTGGGAGCAGTGAATCAGTGCAGGGGCGGCGGACTGTGAACAAAATGGTGAGCAATTTAGGCCATAAAAAAAAATTGTTGTATTGGCGTAACCCGCCCGACCCAAAAATATGCCCCCACCGTAAACATTTTAAACCAAAAAAAAAAAAAAAAATAAATAAATAAAAATAAAATAAAAAAAATCGCAAATTTTTATGCAGATTAAAAGCTTAAAAGGAGCAAAAGATGGAAACCAGACTGGTTAAAGTTGTTATGTCATTTCTTGTCTTTATTTGACACGTCAAATACTGTGATATACAGGGGAAAAGCATTTAATACCCCAGGAAAAAAAAAAAAAAAAAAAAAAAAAAATCCGCCCGCCCTACCCTATTTTCCAAACGTCCGTTACGCCAATACAACAATTTTTTTTTTATGGCCTTATTGTAACACACCCCTTTCATGATCTTAGATGGAATTTTTTACATGGGCGTGCCGTGTACTTCCTGTACTATACTATACGTGAAGACAGCCTGCGTGTAAATTGGCAACACAAATCTCAGTAGGCCTGTTATTATGACTGTAGATCTGCGCGGAGTGACGTCCGTTCCAACTCGCCGAACTTCCGATGAAAACAAAGCAGGTTTTAACTAGACAAAAAGCTGCTAGAATTGTTAAATCTTTGTAGGCATGTACGGTATTTCAAAGAAGGACTATTTTCTGAGGAAAAAAAAAAAATATGACTCGAAATGCAGATTCATTGGCAAAAATATCAAAGAAAATACAGTAGGCCTACCAGTCATCTGTGGAATTTTCAGTTATAAATTATACGGTGCCCATAACTTGTAGAAAACGCCAACAGCATTTCTTAAGTCTTTTTACTTTTATTTTTATCTTTAAAGGTAATATCATACTTTGGTTTTTGTCAAAGAAAATTACAGATTCGTAGGCAAAAATATCAAGGAAGATACAGTAAAAGTAATAGTGTGAACATTTCAGTCCCATACGTTGCCCACTTTTTGAGAAAACAGCGAAAAACGGCCACAGTATTTCTTAAGTGTTTTCTCTTTTATTTTTGATCTTTTGATCTTTTAAAAGATCAAAAAGATTTTCTGTCGTTGTTTTACTAATTTCTGGATAAATATACCATTTCATGCGAAATTTTTTTAACACTATACCACCACCATCTTCGTAAGTTATATCTGTGAACATTTCTGTTTTGGTCTCTTACCAAAGTATGATACTACCTTTAAAACTGATCAAAAATAATTTTGGTCACTAGTTTGACTTTATTCTGGATAAATACACCATTTCAGGCAGAAAACTTTTAAACGTATGTTTCTACCATCACCATCTTTATACCAGGCGCGATTCTACGGGGGGGCTGTAGCCCCCCCAAAATTTTGTCTAGCCCCCCAAAAAAAATGCAAGTGAAAAAAAAAATTCTTGAAAATACTGAATTTTTTCAGTTATTAAGCGCCAATTACATAAAAAACGCGTTGTGTGGCCTATAAAGTGCATGTTTTTCAACCCCTAATAAGACATAGCAGAAGCGAGTGTTAGAAGAACCCAAAATATTGGGTCTTCTAGCCCCCCCCAAAAAAAATAATGGCTCTTCTAGCCCCCCAAAAATTTTGGCTCTAGAACCGCGCCTGCTTTATACCCTGTAAGTTATAGGTAAATCTGTGAAGATTTCTGTTTCGGTATGCTACCAAAGTATGATACTACCTTTAAAGGTAATATCATACTTTGGTTTTTGTCAAAGAAACGCAGACCCATAGACAAAAATTAGTAAGATACAGTAAAAGTCATCTGTGAAATTCCCAGTCCCATGTGGTGCCGACGTTTTGAGCAACTCAGTGAAAAACGCCCACGGAATTTCTTTACATAAGTTTTCACCGTTAGCCTATTGTTGATCCTTTAAAGATAAAAAACAAAACAATTTCGGTCGATGCTTTTACTATAATATCTTGATAAATACTGCATTTCAGGCGGAACCATGTTAACGGTATGTTTCTATCAGCACCATCTTTATACCCTGTTAGCAGGAGAAAAGCATGCACCTATAGGCCTAGCCTACACAACGCGATTTTTGTTTATGTGATTGGCTCTTATTAACTAAAAAGATCCAGCATTTCTTTTCTTTTTTCAATTGCATTGAGGGGCCAAGCCAAAATGTTTTTTGGGGCTCAAGAGCCCCCCCCCCCCTAGAAGAGCCCCCCCCTTAGGGGAGTCAGGTTGGCGTAGTGGTTCTTTCCTTGTCTTTCACCTCTGTGGACCGGGTTCAAGTCCGGCTCGGTTCACAAGTGGATTGGGTTTTCAGTCCCTGTGGGTTTTACCCAGAATATTACTCTGGGGTTTTCCTCCCACCTCTAAAACTGTATCTTCTTCTCATCATCTTTCCATAAAAAAAAAGGTTTTATCAGGCTTGCGAGCTACAGTGCCTGAGCGTAGGCGATTAGGCCAAAGTATAATTTGGACGATAACAAATAAGTTCTATGTAATTCTCTTCAAAATATAGGGATATCACGCAGGTGTGGAACTGCACAGAATCAGGTTCAACATGTTGTCAAACCAAGCAGATCTATAACCCAATCGATGATGACGCACGAGTCGGAAATATTACCTCATCTTTGGACGTTCACGTCTCACGAGGAAATGGGCTAAAATACAGGTGAGTTTCTTGCTGAGCAACCTTGCGGATGATAATTAAATTCGACGAATTTTTTGTGGCCCAAATAATACTAGGGCCTAATAGTTTTGTCACGAACATAAGGATTATAATTGATGATACAAATTCTTAGCAAGCGTAAAAATTGCTTCAGTGACATCCGTTGCGAACGGGGAAGCCCTTACCTATTACGGTAACCAATAATTAACATCATTGTAACGTTATTGTAATTATAACAGAAATTTAGTGTTTTCCTGGACCGCAGTTCGTTGTAGTTCTTTAGCGTACAACAACAAAAATTTATGACGTCGTTGATTATGTTATTGTCAACATTTTGCTTTCTGACAACCCTATAAATCTTGCGTCATGGCCGCTTCATATGGTTTAAACTTGAGAGTTTAAGTTTGAAATTTTAAAAAGTTATACCGATAATAATACCGTACATATTCAAGCATGCTTTTTATTGGGGAACTTGCTTTTGTTACCAATGCTTCAATTATAGGCCTCCAAGGCCTCCGATGCGTGTGGCGGGTTTATGGTAAACAGGTTCCTTGCATGGCGAGCGTGTCTATTATACGATGATATACGTGACGTGATGGCTACCACAACAATCGCCATCGCATTTTTGGCCGTCGTTGCTTTTTCAGGAGGAAATTAAAGACATCTGAAAACAGGTAGACTCGCGGGCAATTTTAATTGATCACGTTGAACACGTTTCATTGCGACGTGGTGTGAAAAACGCACGGAAACTTCCCAAAGTGATCTTAAATTAAAATCGAATTCACTTTGACTCGAGCGAATGGAGACAAATTTGACTTCACTGGCGCCACTGGTCCGCGTTCAGCTGACAGCCAATCAGATTCTTCCAGCGAAGCAGTTTGACACAACCTGCCAGCATCCGATGATAGCACTGCGCAGTTGTGTATCGTACAGGCGACAGGGTAGTTGGGTGTATTCAACGCTCCAGGAATAAGGTTTGCAATGGCCAGTTTTCATGAAGTCATCATTTTCATCCTGGGCATTTCTACAACCCTGGCGGCCATTTGTCCTATTCACTGGCATCGATACGGAGATACCTGCTACTTTATTACTACAAGTCCATATACTTGGACACAAGCAAAAGACATCTGTGCACAAAAGCATGGTGGACTGGCCATTCCTCGTTCACATATGGAACAAACCACGATCTGGGAAATGTACCTGAAGATGTTTGATGGCCAGCCACCCACACACCTCTGGATTGGCTGTAATGATATAGAAGAAGAGGGGAATTGGCAGCCTTGTCCTTTGAGGGGTGAGTCAAACGGCTTCGATAACTGGAAAAACAAGCAACCTGATAACTACAACGAGGAGGACTGTGGGGCAATGCATAAAAATCACGGTGGTCGTTGGGCTGATCGTTCTTGCATTCAGCAGTACCACGCAGCGTGTGAACAGCCAGTAAATACCAGCCACAACCCTGCATTCTGCCTTCATACCGGCTCCGACGGTCGCATCAGCTCACAGTGCCTCTCTGGTCACGTCATGAAGGAGCTACCGGCTCAGGGCGTTGTGTCCTGCGGGAAGGCCTGCCTGGCTGATTCAGAATGCCGCTCCTTCAATCTGCTGGATCATGGCCGTGGTAAAATGATGTGTCAGCTAAACGACGTAACCAGTCACGAGGCTGCTGCAGGTGATCTTATTGATGAGGAGGATTGCTATTTTCTGGATCTGTAAACAATCAAACATGACCAAAAAAGACACAAATCCGATGGAAATTGACTTCATTATTCACCCGGTATCTACCCTCTTCATTGACAGTAATTACCTATACTTCACATGACTCTATGATTGTACGACCTACAAACACTAAATGAAACAAATGCACAAAACGGAGACATTATTAATTGCGTAAAGCGTAATGCATAGGAGATTGTAAATGGTCTTGGTATCTCTTTATAGCTCCATGGTTATACTGTTATTTTAGTGTTATTTTACCTACAGCACGGTAGTTTGATATATTCATCATGATCATGACTATTGTAGATTATTTAGCATCATGCATCCATGATGCTTAACGGTGTTTTTCGTCCTAGGCGCGTACTTACTCCTTTGTGGGTTTTATTATCTGCACGTTACTGGCATAAAAATCAATTTCTTTCAATTAGCGCAGAGAGATTCATGAACGTTTTAGAAATGAATACAATGATCTATTATACTGACACGTCACTATAGTATAGACGCACATCCAGAAGCCAATCAAATTCGTCTAACGAATCAGTTCGTCTGTGGCTGCTTTCTAGGTAATTGGTTGACTTACGTGCATCAGATTCGAAATATTCATTGCTTGGTAACTGTTCACCAGAGATACGACTGCAAAATGGCCACTGTTCATACAATTTTCATCTTCATCGTTGAGATTTCTACAACCCTGGCGGCCATTTGTCCTCTTCACTGGCATCGATACGGAGATACATGCTACTTTATTACTACAAGTCGCTATACTTGGAAACAAGCAAATGACACATGTGCACAAAAGCACGGTGGACTGGCCATTCCTCATTCAAATATGGAACAAACCACGATCTGGGAAACGTACATGAAGATGTTTGATGGCCAACCACCCACACACCTCTGGATTGGCTGTAATGATATAGAAGAAGAGGGGAATTGGCAGCCTTGTCCGTTGAGGGGTGAGTCAAACGGCTATGAGAACTGGAAACCTGACCAACCTGATAACGACGACGAGACTGACTGTGGGGTAATGAATAGAAATAACGGTGGTCGTTGGGGTGATATTCGTTGCACGAAGCAGTTCCACGCAGCGTGTGAACAGCCTGTAAATACCAGCCACACCCCTGCATTCTGCCTTCATACCGGCTCCGATGGTCGGATCAGCTCACAGTGCCTCTCTGGTCACGTCATGAAGGAGCTACCGGCTCAGGGCATTGTGTCCTGCGGGAAGGCCTGCCTGGCTGATCCAGAATGCCGCTCCTTCAATCTGCTGGATCATGGCCGTGGTAAAATGATGTGTCAGCTAAACAACGTAACCAGTCACGAGGCTGCAGCAGGTGATCTCATTGATGAGGAGAATTGCTATTTTCTGGATCTGTAAACAATCAAATCAAACATGACCAAAAAAGACACAAATCCGATGGAAATTGACTTCATTATTCACCCGCTATCTACCCTCTTCATTGACAGTAATAACCTATACTTCACATGACTCTATGATTGTACGACCTACAAACACTAAATGAAACAAATGCACAAAACGGAGACATTATTAATTGCGTAAAGCGTAATGCATAGGAGATTGTAAATGGTCTTGGTATCTCTTTATAGCTCCATGGTTATACTGTTATTTTAGTGTTATTTTACCTACAGCACGGTAGTTTGATATATTCATCCTGATCATGACTATTGTAGATTACATGTAGTTAGCATCAGGCATCCATGATGCTTGAGGAGTGTTTTTCGTCCTAGGCGTGTACTCCTTTGTGGATTTTATTATCTGCACGTTACTGGCATAAAAATCAATTTCTTTCAATTAGCTCAGAGAGATTCGTGAACGTTTTAGAAATGAATACAATGATCTATTATACCGACATGTCACAAATAGACGCAGAGCCAGAAGCCAATCAAATTCGTCCAACGAATCAGTTCGTCTGTGGCTGCTTTCTATGTAACTGGTTGACTTACGTGCATCAGACTCAATATATTCATTGCTTGGTAACTGTTCACCAGAGATACGACTGCAAAATGGCAACTGTTCGTACAATTTTCATCTTCATCGTTGAGATTTCTACAACCCTGGCGGCCATTTGTCCTCTTCACTGGCTTCGATACGGAGATACATGCTACTTTATTACTACAAGTCGCTATACTTGGAACCAAGCAAATTACATCTGTGCACAAAAGCATGGTGGACTGGCCATTCCTCGTTCACATATGGAACAAACCACGATCTGGGAAATGTACATGAAGATGTTTGATGGCCAGCCACCAACACACCTCTATATTGTCTGTAATGATATAGAAGAAGAGGGGAATTGGCAGCCTTGTCCGTTGAGGGGTGAGTCAAACGGCTACGAGAACTGGAGAGACGGCCAACCTGATAACGACAACGGGGCTGATTGTGGGGTATTGAATAGAAATTACGGCGGTCGTTGGGGTGATATTCGTTGCACGGAGGAGTTACACGCAGCATGTGAACAGCCTGCAAATACCAGCCACACCCCTGCATTCTGCCTTCATACCGGCTCCGATGGTCGCATCAGCTCACAGTGCCTCTCTGGTCACGTCATGAAGGAGCTACCGGCTCAGGGCATTGTGTCCTGCGGGAAGGCCTGCCTGGCTGATCCAGAATGCCGCTCCTTCAATCTGCTGGATCATGGCCGTGGTAAAATGATGTGTCAGCTAAACGACGTAACCAGTCACGAGGCTGCTGCGGGTGATCTTATTGATGAGGAGGATTGCTATTTTCTGGATCTGTGAACAGTGAAGACAGGAAGAGCGAACTTAAGAACAAAATGCTACAAAAGAGGTGAAATTGTTACGTTGTGAAACTAGTTCCTTAACATTATTTATGACATTATGTGAAATATCTTAGAATGTGATTTCTATATCGTCTTGCTTTTGCTGGCGGTCGCCATTTCCCGTTGCTTTAGTATTTCTCAGCCATCTACCCTCTTCATTGCGAGTCATACCAAGTTAATAATGTGATACCTGTATTCATACGGACTTACATTTAACAATAATAGGCTTCATTATTTGGATGGATAGTTAACTTCATAATGCCTTCAACCGTCTTACACTGGTTCCTCCATATTGACTGATCTGACTGGGTCGCTGGTACCCATTCGCACGATCAGGTTGATTTGCATCTCGTTCGGTATCATACGGAAATTGCTGGGAGTCGGTATTTCTTTTGGTTCGAAGACGGTTCGTCCTTTTAGCTCAATGTCAGCATTTCTGCGGAGCATCATTGTTTATAAGCTGTCAAATTGAGCAAAGCAAAACTATTCTAACTGTAACTATAATGAAAATATTGGAGCATTTCTTGAACATTTTTCGATGTATCCCCTGAGCAGATTAAATAGCTGTTCAAGTAAAGTAATGTGTTTAATAGCTAGACTCTCAAATTTAAAAAAATCTTCGCGATCTAAATTTTATCATGAAGCTTATAGAGCTATATTAGTCTCCTTATTATAAACATTAATGGTGGCATGTTTGTGACTGGTGTATATTATGTATCAAAATTAATGATTTGAACAATGATTGTATATAATATGGTAACGTATATAAATAGTTAGTTTATGCGCAGTGAGATAACATACTTTATATTTTCTTTTGACTTACTGCATCAGCCCTTAGTTGCTTAATAATGCGTGGAAGTGAACGGGATGAAACACAGGAATATGACTGTATGTGCGACTGAAATAGTCATCTGACAAATCGCATTGACTATGTTGTACCACATCAGTGTATGAGCTTTGGTTTGTATGGTGAGCGTGCAGTACACGTAGAACTGGATACCATTATCAGCAGTAGTTGGCCAAAATGTGCTTGAATCGTTCTGATGTCTAATTATTATCAAACATGTAAATTGATCATGGTTGTGGAATAGTTATCTTAAGCTGTAGACAATTTATTCTTGTTCTATATGTAGAAAAATCCAAAAACTAAGTAATCGCATTCAAAGGCAATTGAATCGCGCTTCACATTTACTACCGCCTTTCGGATTTTTGAAACGACACCCTTGTACACTGAAAAAAAATCCTCACGCGCTTAAGCAATGGTCCCATGCACAAACCTATGCACGAAGTCTGGAAACTTGACCGCATGTTACTGGCTATGCCAAACATAATCAACGACCATTTCATGTCACCACTCATGTTGGTCCACGCAGACTCAACGGGCTTGCCTATAAGTGTAACACGAAACAGTCGTTTGGCATAGTCAGTGACATAAGGTCAAGTTCCCAGCCTTCGTAATATGGTTTGTACACGGTCTCATTGCTAAAGCGCGTGAGGATTTTTTTTGCACAAACGTATTGAGTCTTCAACAGTTCTGTGCATGTTTGAACTGACATGCGACAAATTTGTCGAAATTGCAACCCCCAAAATAATCGTAATTACCACTGAAGTACCACTTGTTCATCTTTGACATGACTGTGTAGAAGCCGGCACTATTCAGTTGACTTGATTTCAGGCATTTTTGAGGCGATATGTTTATGATTTGCATTGCTTAGCGTGGGTCGTTAGTGCCAAAGATGAAGTCAAAAATCATAAGAGCTCTAACAGACTCTGAAATCTGATATTTTACTACTTTTGTTGGACGATAAAATCGTTTCAAATAAAAATTATTTGGGAAGAATAATCATCAAGACATATTGATTTGATACGGAAAGGGATTTTCTTTTGTCGATAATAGATGTAAATCACAATGAATAAGGTCTGTCTTTTGCCTTTTGATATTCGACACGTGACGTCATTGAATTATTCTAAGCAGCATTATTACCTTTACATGCAACATTACCAACCAATTGGATGACGTGAATATAATTAGTGGAGTTACTCAAAGAAGAAATAGATAATAAATGTTAAATTTATATGTGTTCAACACTTAAAATAATCATTGTACTGAATGGATATCATCGGTTTGGTCAATAAAGTAATAGATAGATAATGTTAATAATAATTGCTGAGACAATTTTCTCATTTGCAGGTGAGATTAATTCTTATTTTCAAATTTTTCGAATATTATTATTTGAAGGTAGTTCAGTAGACTGGTCTGACTCGTTGCTATTGAATTGGAACATAGTTTTATATTCGGGAAAATTTTCATTGACATATAAACCTCGTCGATTAGAATATTTGCATCCTGTTGCTCGCGTTAACATATGGGACGAATAACATACATATTTTTCCAATCGGTTGAGCTTGCAATCATCTACAGAATTAGTTTTTCAAATGACATATTTGACCACTCTTTCCCTGAATCCTTTCCCCCCCCAGAAATTTTTCCACAATTATGAAATTTTATTGGAAGCACAATTCGGATAAATCCTACTGACTATTATATAAAATACGTAGGCAATATACCTACCCTAATATTACACTGACCTATATACACACGTGTGATGAATGGGCAACTGAACCACACGAGGCCATTATAAATTAATTTAATTATTATCGTCTCTTTTGGCGGCAGTGGCAGAAAGTCAGGGTGGCAAGCTGACAGGAAGCAGTTTAACGCATCAATGATTTTTCCTTTTATTCTCTGATTAACTCCTCATTCGCCGCCTCCAATATTGTTACCAACACCAACCCAAGCTATTGCGCTTTTTATTTATTCGCCGAAACCAGTGCGTTTACCAGTTAAAACCTCAAATTGAGCGGCAACTCCTTATACTAGAAATAAAAACAAAACGAAAGCAAAAGCAGTGGGGCCTGTTTTCATTTTTTGTCCACGTGGCGATTCTGGTGTATATAATCCAATGCATATTTAATCTGACGCCACTAGTTGTCGGGAGCCAATCAAATTCTTCCAGCAAGGCAGATTGCTAGGGTCTGTTCTGTGAGCATTGCGCAGTTGAAAATCTCACACAACGAAGTGACTGCATCAGACCAATTCTCTCCATTCTGTGCACAAGAAATACGGATTACAAAATGGCAAATTTTCGTAAATTCAACATTTTCATCACATGGATTTCTACAACCCTGGCGGCCATTTGTCCCCTTCACTGGCATCGATACGGAGATACCTGCTACTTTATTACTACAAGTCCATATAATTGGAACCAAGCGCATGACATCTGTGCACAAAAGCACGGTGGACTGGCCATTCCTCGTTCATATATGGAACAAACCACGATCTGGGAAATGTACCTGAAGATGTTTGATGGCCAGCCACCCACACACCTCTGGATTGGCTGTAATGATATAGAAGTAGAGGGGAATTGGCAGCCTTGTCCGTTGAGGGGCGAGTCAAACGGCTACGAGAACTGGAGGCACAACCAACCTGATAACAACGACAAGGAGGACTGTGGGGCAATGACTAATTTCGATGGTGGTCGTTGGGGTGATCGTCCTTGCACGGAGGAGTTACACGCAGCGTGTGAACAGCCTGCAAATACTAGCCACACCCCTGCATTCTGCCTTCATACCGGCTCTGATGGTCGCATCAGCTCACAGTGCCTCTCTGGTCACGTCATGAAGGAGCTACCGGCTCAGGGCGTTGTGTTCTGCGGGAAGGCCTGCCTGGCTGATCCAGAATGCCGCTCCTTCAATCTGCTGGATCACGGCCGTGATAAAATGATGTGTCAGCTCAACAACGTAACCAGTCACGAGGCTGCTGCAGGTGATCTTATTGATGAGGAGAATTGCTATTTTCTGGATCTGTAAACAATCAAATCAAACATGACCAAAAAAGACACAAATCCGATGGAAATTGACTTCATTATTCACCCGCTATCTACCCTCTTCATTGACAGTAATAACCTATACTTCACATGACTCTATGATTGTACGACCTACAAACACTAAATGAAACAAATGCACAAAACGGAGACATTATTAATTGCGTAAAGCGTAATGCATATGAGATTGTAAATGGTCTTGGTATCTCTTTATAGCTCCATGGTTATACTGTTATTTTAGTGTTATTTTACCTACAGCACGGTAGTTTGATATATTCATCATGATCATGACTATTGTAGATTATTTAGCATCATGCATCCATGATGCTTAACGGTGTTTTTCGTCCTAGGCGCGTACTTACTCCTTTGTGGGTTTTATTATCTGCACGTTACTGGCATAAAAAAATCAATTTCTTTCAATTAGCACAGAGAGATTCATGAACGTTTTAGAAATGAATACAATGATCTATTATACTGACACGTCACTATAGTATAGACGCACAGCCAGAAGCAAATCAAATTCGTCCAACGAATCAGTTTGTCGGTGGCTGCTTTCTATGCAACTGGTTGACTTACGTGCATCAGACTCAATATATTCATTGCTTGGTAACTGTTCACCAGAGATACGACTGCAAAATGGCCACTGTTCGTACAATTTTCATCTTCATCGTTGAGATTTCTACAACCCTGGCGGCCATTTGTCCTATTCACTGGCATCGATACGGAGATACATGCTACTTTATTACTACAAGTCGCTATACTTGGAACCAAGCAAATGACATCTGTGCACAAAAGCACGGTGGACTGGCCATTCCTCATTCAAATATGGAACAAACCACGATCTGGGAAACGTACATGAAGATGTTTGATGGCCAACCACCCACACACCTCTGGATTGGCTGTAATGATATAGAAGAAGAGGGGAATTGGCAGCCTTGTCCGTTGAGGGGTGAGTCAAACGGCTATGAGAACTGGAAACCTGACCAACCTGATAACGACGACGGGACTGACTGTGGGGTAATGAATAGAAATAACGGTGGTCGTTGGGGTGATATTCGTTGCACGAAGCAGTTCCACGCGGTATGTGAACAGCCTGCAAATACCAGCCTCACCCCTGCATTCTGCCTTCATACCGGCTCCGATGGTCGCATCAGCTCACAGTGCCTCTCTGGTCATGTCATGAAGGAGCTACCGGCTCAGGGCGTTGTGTCCTGTGGGAAGGCCTGCCTGGCTGATCCAGAATGCCGCTCCTTCAATCTGCTGGATCATGGCCGTGGTAAAATGATGTGTCAGCTAAACAACGTAACCAGTCACGAGGCTGCTGCAGGTGATCTTATTGATGAGGAGAATTGCTATTTTCTGGATCTGTGAACAGTGAAGACAGGAAGAGCGAACTATATCGTCTTGCTTTTGCTGGCGGTCGCCATTTCCCGTTGCTTTAGTATTTCTAAGCCATCTACGCCCTTCATTGCGAGTCATACCAAGTAAATAATGTGATACATGTAGGCATACGGACTTACATTTGACAATAATCGGCTTCATCATTTGGATGGATAGTTAACTCGATAATGCATTCAACCGTCTTACACTGGTTCCTGCATATTGACTGATCAGACTGGTTCGCTGGTACCCATTCGCACGATCAGGCTGTTTTGCATCTCGTTCGGTATCATACGGAAATTGCTGGAAGTCGGTATTTCTTTTGGTTCAAAGACGGTTCGTCCTTTTAGCTCAATGTCAGCATTTCTGCGGAGCATCATTGTTTATAAGCTGTCAAATTGAGCAAAGCAAAACTATTCTAACTCTAACTATAATGAAAATATTAGAGCATTTCTTGAACATTTTTCGATTTTTCCCCTGAGCAGATTAAATAGCTGTTCAAGTAAAGTAATGTGTTTAATAGCTAGACTCTCAAATAAAAAAAAAATCTTCGCGATCTAAATTTTATCATGAAGCTTAAACAGCTATATTAGTCTCCTTATTATAAACATTAATGGTGGCATGTTTGTGACTGGTGTATATTATGTATCAAAATTAATGATTTGAACAATGATTGTATATAATGGTAACGTATATAAATAGTTAGTTTATGCGCATTGAGATAAGATACTTCATATTTTTTGTGACGTACTGCATCGGCCCTTAGTTGCTTAATAATGCGTGGAAGTGAACGGAATGAAACACAGGAATATGACTGTATGTGCGACTGAAATAGTCATCTGAAAAATCGCATTGACTATGTTGTACCACATCAGTGTATGAGCTTTGGTTTGTATGGTGAGCGTGCTGTACACGTAGAACTGGATACCTCGTATCAGCATTAGTTTCTAAATTGTGGTTGAATCGTTCTGATGTCTAATAATTATCAAACATGTAAATTTATCATGGTTGTGGAAAAGTTATCTTAAGCTGTAGACAATTTATTCTTGTTGTATATGTATAAAAATAAAAAACTAAGTAATCGCATTCAAAGGCAATTGAATCGCGCGTCACATTTACTACCGCCGCGCCTTTCGAATTTTTGATACGACACCCTTGTACACTGAAAAAAAATCCTCACGCGCTTTTGCAATGGTCCCATGCACAAACCTATGCACGAAGCCTGGGAACTTGACCGTATTTGACTGGCTGTGCCAAACATAATCAATGACCGTTTCATGTCACAACTCATGTTGGTCCACGCAGACTCAACGGGCTTGCCTTTAAGCTTAACATTAAACAGTCGTTGGCATAGTCAGTGAAATGCGATCAAGTTCCCAGTCTTCGTAATATAGTTTGTACATGGGCTCATTGCTAAAGCGCATTAGGATTTTTTCAGAGTGCACAAACGTATTGTGTCTTCAACAATTATGTGCATGTTCGAACTGACATGCGACAAATTTTTCGAAATTGCAACCCCAAAAATAATCGTAATTACCACTGAAGTACAACGTGTTCATCTTTGACATTACTGTGTAGAAGCCGGCACTATTCAGTTGACTTGATTTCAGGCATTTTTGAGGCAATCTGTTTATGATTTGCATTGCTTAGCGTGAGACGTTAGTGCGAAGGATGAAGTAAAAAATCATAAGAGCTCTAACAGACTCAGAAATCTGATATTTTACTACTTTTGTTGGACGATAACATCCTTTCAAATAAAAATAATTTGGGAAGAATAATCATCAAGACATATATTTGATACGGATTACGAAAACAAATACATAAAAAGTTTAAATGTTAATAAAGATTCATTTGATGGCAAGCGGGTGGGTGGTAGGATGGATGTTGAGTATATATAACGCGAAAGCTATACCTCTCGTCTGATACAATGTATTACTTTTAGAACATTTTATATATTCGTGTCAATCAACCGAGCAGCTTTTCATAAAATAGTCGTTGACTGATGAAGACGAGAATTGATATTTCTTTGGGCGATAATAGATGTTAATCACAATCTAATAAGGTCTGCACCTTATTATCTGTACATGAAACATAACCAACCATTGGATGACGTGTATATAATTAGAGTTACTCAAAGATGAAATATATAATAAATGTTAAAATTATATCTGTTCAATGCTTAAAATATATCATTGTACTGAATGGAAATCATCGGTTTGGTGAATAAAGTAATAGTTGGACAATGTTAATCACGCTTATACTCAGACAAACTTCTCATTTTGATTTGAAATTAATTTGTTTGTTTTTTATTCAAATGGCAAGGTAATTCATTTTATATAACTGATCTGACTCGCTGAAAGATTGATATGGAACATTGTTTTATATTTGGGAAAAATTCTCGTGGAAATCTAAACATCATGGAATAGACTATTTCCATCCTCTTGCTCTCGTAAAAAAGCTATGTGACGATAAACATAATTATATACTTTTCAATCGATTGACCTGCGATCATGTACAGTTTGTTCAAATGAAATTGTTTTTGGTGGTTTTGTTTTTTTTCAGAAAATAAATTGTTCAATTTTGCTGAAACTACATTGTATGACGACACTTAAAACCATTTTAAAACCAATTAAAAATTTAAAACTGTGTCCAGATTTCACTGAGAAATGTCAACAGAGTTTTGATAATAATTTGCGACATTATGTGTAGCACTGTAGTGTATCTCGCAATGCTTTTGACACAATTTGTCCAACATTATAATTTTGGGCTATTTTAAGGAGCAGAAGTCAAATAAATATCTCTGAAGGTAAGTCGTGTGCAATGAAAGCTGTCCTTGTACGCAAATCTACGCTCGTATGATGAATTTTCAAAGAACCACACAAGGCCTTTTACAATAAACGTGCTTTACCTTTTGCGGCAATAACAAGGAGAAATAATACCAGGCAGGACGAAAGCAATTTATCATGTCATCGATTTTTCTTTGTTCTGGTTAAGACCCCACTCCGCCGTCACCAGTATTTTCCCATCACTAAAATAAATTGTCAGTGCTTTTCATTATATTCACTAGATTAATTCTTTACAATGAAGCTGCATAGGCTCATATTTGGGAAAACAAATAATACAATAGATATCAACTGCACGTTGCTAGGAGTCGGCAGCCAATCAAATTCTTCCAGCAAACCAGATACCTAGAGCTTGCTCTGTGACAGCATTGCACAGTTGAAAATCTTACACAACGAAGTGACTGCATCAGACAAATTCTCTCCATTCTGTGCACAAAAAAATACGGAATACAAAATGGCAAATTTTCGTAAATTCATAATTTTCATCACATGGATTTCTACAACCCTGGCGGCCATTTGTCCTCTTCACTGGCATCGATACGGAGATACCTGCTACTTTATCACAGCAAGTCCATATAATTGGAATCAAGCAAATAACACCTGTGCACAAAAGCATGGTGGACTGGCCATTCCTCGTTCACATATGGAACAAACCACGATCTGGGAAATGTACCTGAAGATGTTTGATGGCCAGCCACCCACACACCTCTGGATTGGCTGTAATGATATAGAAGAAGAGGGGAATTGGCAGCCTTGTCCGTTGAGGGGTGAGTCAAACGGCTACGAGAACTGGATAAACGGACAACCTGATAATGTGAATGATGGCGACTGTGGGGTAATGCATGCAAATTACGGTGGTCGTTGGGGTGATCGTACTTGCACTCAGCAGTTACACGCAGCGTGCGAACAGCCTGCAAATACCACCCACACCCCTTCATTCTGCCTTCATACCGGCTCCGATGGTCGCATCAGCTCACAGTGCCTCTCTGGTCACGTCATGAAGGAGCTACCGGCTCAGGGTGTTGTGTCCTGCGGGAAGGCCTGCCTGGCTGATCCAGAATGCCGCTCCTTCAATCTGCTGGATCATGGCCGTGGTAAAATGATGTGTCAGCTCAACAACGTAACCAGTCACGAGGCTGCTGCAGGTGATCTTATTGATGAGGAGAATTGCTATTTTCTGGATCTGTGAGCAGTGAAGACAGGAAGAGCGGACTAGGAACAAAAACGCTACAAAAGACGTGAAATTGTTACACTCTGAAACTATAGCCTCTTACATTCTTAATGACAGTACGTGAAGTATCTTAGAATGTGATTTCTAAATCGTCTTGCTTTTGCTGGCGGTCGCCATTTCCCTTTGCTTTAGTATTTCTCAGCCATCTACCCTCTTCATTGCGAGTCATGCCTAGTTAATAATGTGATACCTGTAGGCATAAGGACTTACATTTGACAATAATCGGCTTTATCGTTTAGATGGATAGTTAACTTGATAATGCCTTCAACCGTCCTACACTGGTTCCTCCATATTTACTGATCTGACTGGTTCGCTGGTACCCATTCACACGATCAGGCTGTTTTGCATCTCGTTCGGTATCATACGGATATTGCTGGAAGTCGGTTTTTCTTTTCTGTTCGAAGACGGTTTGACATTTTAACTCAATGTCAGCATTTCTGCGGAGCATCATTGTTTATAACCTGTCAAATTGAGCGAAGCAACACTATTCTAACTCTAACTATAATGAAAATATTAGAGCATTTCTTGATTATTTTTCGATTTTTCCCCTGAGCAGATTAAATAGCTGTTCAAGTAAAGTAATGTGTTTAATAGCTAGACTCTCAAATTAAAACAAAATCTTCGCGATCTAAATGTTATCATGAAGCTTATACAGCTATATTAGTCTCCTTATTATAAACATTAATGGTGGCATGTTTGTGACTGGTGTATATTATGTATCAAAATGAATGATTTGAACAATGATTGTATATAATGGTAACGTATATAAATAGTTAATTTATGCGCAGTGAGATAAGATACTTTATATTTTCTTGTGACGTACTGCATCAGCCCGTAGTTACTTAATAATGCGTGGAAGTGAACGGAATGAAACACAGGAATATGACTGTATGTGCGACTGAAATAGTCATCTGTAAAATCGCATTGACTATGTTGTACCACATCAGTGTATGAGCTTTGGTTTGTATGGTGAGCGTGCAGTACACGTAGAACTGGATACCTCGTATCAGCATTAGTTGGCCAAATTGTGCTTGAATCGTTCTGATGTCTAATAATTATCGAAGATGTAAATTGATCATGGTCGTGGTAAAGTTCTTTTTAGCTCTGGACAATTTATTCTTGTTGTATGTGTAAAACAATAGAAATGTGCAAAAATAGTAATCGCCTTCAAAGGTAAATGAAAACGCGCGTCGTATTTACCATCGCTTGTCGATTGTTACAAATCTTATTTAAATCTTATTCCCTCGTTTCAATTCAAAATTATTTGGGAAAAATAATATCAAGACATAATTTATTTTTTTTGATACGGAATACGAAAAGATGTACATGTCTATTTAAAAGTTTGAATTTTAGTCACGACGCATTTGGTGATAAACGGGAGGGTGGTAGGGTGGATGTTGTGTATATATAACGGGATAGCTATACCTCTCATCTGATATTACTTTTTTGGAACATTGATATATTCGTGTCAATCAACTGAGCAGCTTTCATAAAATAGTCGTTGACTGATGAAGACATGAATGGGTTTTCTTTTGGCGATAATGGATGTAAATCACAATCTAAATAAGGTCTGCAGCATTAGTATCTGTACATGCAACATTACCAACCTATTGGATGACATGTATATAATTATTCGAGTTATTTAAATATGAAATAGATGATAATTGTTAAATTTATACGTGTTCCACGCTTAAAATATATCATTGTACTGTATGGAAATCATCGGTTTGGTCAATAAAGTAATAGATGGATAATGTTAATCATGCCAATACTCAGACAATGCCCTCATTTGCAGGAGAAATCAATTTTTATTTTCAAATTTTAAGGTAATTCACTAAACACGTCCGACTCGTTGGTAAAATTGAATTGGACCATACAAGTAGTTTTATATTCGCGAAAAACGTTCATGTAAATTTAAACCTCGTGGAATGGAATATTCGCATCCTCTTGCTGTCGTAAACATTTATGTGACAGTAAACATAATTATATGCTTTGCCGTCAACTGACCTGCGATCATGAACAGTTTGTTGAAATACAAAAAAATTAGTTGTTTTTTCAGCAAATTAATTTTTCAATTTGCTTAAAATATGACGAAATTGTAAATCAGCATCAAATACAACAATCTGTTTCCAGATTTCATCGAGGAATATTATCAAAGTTTTGGTAATATTTCCGACATATTTTAGCGAAGCAGTGTATCACGCAATGCTCTTGGGGCGAAATTTTTCCAACATAATAATTATTGCCTATTTTTGAAGCACAAGTCGGATAAATCTCACTGAAGGTTAGATGTAAGACGTGGACAATAAAAGCTACCCTCATTACAGACCTACGTACGTGTGAGGAATTTCAAGAGAACCAGACAAGGCCATGATAATTTAAATTGATCATTATCGTCTCTTTTGGCGGCAGTGACTGGAAGTAATTACCAAGCTGACAGGAAGCAGTTTAACGCATCAACGATTTTTCATACTGTGATTAAGACCCCCTTCAACATCTCCCGTATGTTACCAACACCGACCCAAGCTACGGCGCTTTTTATTTATTTGCTCACGAGGGCCAGATAAATTCCTCCTACGAAGCGGCAACTGTTTTTAACTTTTTATAAACTGGAAAAGAAAAGGAAAAAAAACTGTCTGTCTATTTTTTTCTTGTTTGTACACGTGGCGATTCTGCTGAATATATACCATTGCATTTTTAACCTGACGTCACTAGTTGTCGGCAGCCAATCAAATTCTTCCAGCGAGGCAAATTGTTTGAGCCTGCTCTGTGACAGCATTGCGCAGTTGAAAATCTCAGGCAACGAAGTGACTGCATCAGACCAATTTTCTCGATTCTGTACACAAGGAATACAGTTTACAAAATGGCAAATTTTCGTAAATTCCTCATTTTCATCACATGGATTTCTACAACCCTGGCGGCCATTTGTCCTCTTCACTGGCATCGATACGGAGATACCTGCTACTTTATAACCACAAGTCCATATACCTGGACCCAAGCAAATAACATCTGTGCGCAAAAGCACGGTGGACTGGCCATTCCTCGTTCACATATGGAACAAACCACGATCTGGGAAATGTACCTGAAGATGTTTGATGGCCAACCACCCACACGCCTCTGGATTGGCTGTAATGATATAAAAGAAGAGGGGAATTGGCAGCCTTGTCCGTTGAGGGGTGAGTCAAACGGCTACGAGAACTGGAAACTCGGCCAACCTGATAACTACAACGAGGAGGACTGTATGGCAATGCATAATCTTCATGATGGTCGTTGGGCTGATCGTCCTTGCACTGAGCAGTACCATGCAGCGTGTGAACAGCCTGCAAATACCAGCCACACCCCTTCATTCTGCCTTCATACCGGCTCCGATGGTCGCATCAGCTCACAGTGCCTCTCTGGTCACGTCATGAAGGAGCTACCGGCTCAGGGCATTGTGTCCTGCGGGAAGGCCTGCCTGGCTGATCCAGAATGCCGCTCCTTCAATCTGCTGGATCATGGCCGTGGTAAAATGATGTGTCAGTTTAACAACGTAACCAGTCACGAGGCTGCTGCAGGTGATCTTATTGATGAGGAGAATTGCTATTTTCTGGATATGTGAGCAGTGAAGACAGGAAGAGCGAACAAGACTAAAAAAATCCTTCAAAAGACGTGAAGTTGTGAAACTAGCCTCTTAACTTTCTTCATGACATGGGATTTCTGCATCGTCTTGCTTTTCCTGGCGGCCGCCATTTCCCATTGCTTTAGTATTTCTCAGCCATCTACCCTCTTCATTGCGAGTCATACCTAGTTAATAATGTAGGTATACAGACAAATATTTGACAAAAATCGGTTTCATCGTTTGGATGGATAGTTAACTTGATAATGCCTTCAACCGTCTTACATTGGTTCCTCCATATTGACTGATCAGACTGGTTCGCTGGTACCCATTCGCACGATCAGGCTGTTTTGCATCTCGTTCGGTATCATACGGAAATTGCTGGGAGTCGGTTTTTCTTTTGGTTCGAAGACGGTTCGTCCTTTTAGCTCAATGTCAGCATTTCTGCGGAGCATCATTGTTTATAAGCTGTCAAATTGAGCGAAGCAAAACTATTCTACCTCTAACTATAATGAAAATATTAGAGCATTACTTGAACATTTTTCGATTTTCCCCCTGAGCAGATTAAATAGCTGTTTAAGTAAAGTAATGTGTTTAATAGCTAGACTCTCAAATTAAAACAAAATCTTCGCGATCTAAATGTTATCATGAAGCTTATACAGCTATATTAGTCTCCGTATTATAAACATTAATGGTGGCATGTTTGTGACTGATATATATTATGTATCAAAATGAATGATTTGAACAATGATTGTAAATAATATGGTAACGTATATAAATCGTAAGTTTATGCGCAGTGAGATAAGATACTTTATATTTTCTTGTGACGTACTGCATCAGCCCTTAGTTACTTAATAATGCGTGGAAGTGAACGGAATGAAACACAGGAATATGACTGTATGTGCGACTGAAATAGTCATCTGAAAAATCGCATTGACTATGTTGTACCACATCATTCCATGAGATTTGGTTTGTATGGTGAGCGTGCTGTACACGTAGAACTGGATACCTCGTATCAGCAGTAGTTGGCCAAATTGTGCTTAAATCGTTCTGATGTCTAATTATTATCGAATATGTAAATTGTTCATGGTTGTGGTAAAGTTCCTGTTAGCTCTGGACAATTTATTCTTGTTGTATGTGTAAAACAATAGAAATGTGCAAAAATAGTAATCGCCTTCAAAGGTAAATGAAAACGCGCGTCGTATTTACCATCGCTTCTCGATTGTTACAAATCTTATATAAATCTTATTCCCTCGTTTCAATTCAAAATCATTTGGGAAAAATAATATCAAGACATAATTTATTGATTTTGATACGGAATACGAAAAGATGTACATGTCTATTTAAAAGTTTAATTTTTAGTCACGACGCATTTGGTGATAAACGGGTGGGTGGTAGGATGGATGTTGAGTATATATAACGGGATAGCTATACCTCTCGTCTGATATTACTTTTGGAACATTTATATATTTGTGTCAATTAACTGAGCAGCTTTCATTAAATAGTCGTTGACTGATGAAGACATGAATGGGTTTTCTTTTGGCGATAATGGATGTAAATCACAGTCTAATAAGGTCTGCGTCATTATTATCTGTACATGCAACATTACCAACCTATTGGATGACATGTATATAATTATTCGAGTTATTTAAATGTGAAATAGATGATAATTGTTAAATTTATACGTGTTCGACGCTTAAAATATATCATTGTACTGTATGGAGATCATCGGTTTTGTCAATAAAGTAATAGATGGATAATGTTAATAATGATGATACTCGGACAATGCTCTCATTTGCAGGAGAATTCAATTTTTATTTTCAAATTTTAAGGTAATTCACTAAAACGTCCGACTCGTTGGTAAAATTGAATTGGACCATACATGTAGTTTTATATTCGGGAAAAACGTTCATATAAATTTAAACCTCGTGGAATGGAACATTCGCATCATCGTGCTGTCGTAAACATTTATGTGACAGTAAACATGATTATATGCTTTTCCGTCGACTGACCTTCGATCATGAACAGTTTGTTGAAATACATGTACAAAAAAAAATGAGTTGTTTTTTCAGCAAATTAATTTTTCAATTTGCTTAAAATATGACGAAATTGTAAATCAGCATCAAATACAACAATCTGTTTCCAGATTTCATCGAGGAATATTATCAAAGTTTTGGTAATATTTCCGACATATTTTAGCGAAGCAGTGTATCACGCTATGCTCTTGTGGCGAAATGTTTCCAACATTATAATTATTGCCTATTTTTGAAGCACAAGTCGGATAAATCTCACTGAAGGTTAGATGTAAGACGTGGACAATAAAAGCTACCCTCATACAGACCTACGTACGTGTGAGGAATTTCAAGAGAACCAGACAAGGCCTTCATAATTTAAATTGATCATTATCGTCTCTTTTGGCGGCAGTGACTATAGAAGTAATAACCAGGCTGACAGGAAGCAGTTTAATGCATCAACGATTTTTTCTTTTCATACTCTGATTAAGACCCCCTTCAACATATCCCGTATGTTACCAACACCAACCCAAGCTACGGCGCTTTTTATTTATCTGCTCACGAGGGCCAGATAAATTCCTCCTACGAAGCGGCAACTGTTTTTATACACTGGAAAAGAAAGGAAAAAACTGTCTGTCTATTTGTTTTTCTTGTTGGTACACGTGGCGATTCTGCTGAATATAATCCATTGCATATTTAACCTGACGTCACTAGTTGTCGGCAGCCAATCAAATTCTTCCAGCAAGGCAGATTGTTAGAGCCTGCTCTGTGACAGCATTGCGCAGTTGAAAATCTCACACAACGAAGTGACTGCATCAGAATAATTCTCTCCATTCTGTACACAAGGAATACGGAATACAAAATGGAAAATTTTCGTAAATTCATCATTTTCATCACATGGATTTCTACAACCCTGGCGGCCATTTGTCCTCTTCACTGGCATCGATACGGAGATTCATGCTACTTTATTACCACAAGTCCATATTTTTGGACCCAAGCAAATAACATCTGTGCACAAAACCACGGTGGACTGGCTATTCCTCGTTCACATATGGAACAAACCACGATCTGGGAAATGTACCTGAAGATGTTTGATGGCCAGCCACCCACACACCTCTGGATTTGCTGTAATGATATAGAAGAAGAGGGGAATTGGCAGCCTTGTCCGTTGAGGGGTGATTCAAACGGCTACGAGAACTGGAAAGGCGGCCAACCTGATAACGGCAACGGGGCTGACTGTGGGGCAATGAATTACGGTGGTCTTTGGGTTGATCGTCCTTGCACTCAGCAGTACCACGCAGCGTGTGAACAGCCTGCAAATACCAGCCTCACCCCTGCATTCTGCCTTCATACCGGCTCCGATGGTCGCATCAGCTCACAGTGCCTCTCTGGTCACGTCATGAAGGAGCTACCGGCTCAGGGCATTGTGTCCTGCGGGAAGGCCTGCCTGGCTGATCCAGAATGCCGCTCCTTCAATCTGCTGGATCATGGCCGTGGTAAAATGATATGTCAGCTAAACGACGTAACCAGTCACGGGGCTGCTGCAGGTGATCTTATTGATGTGGAGAATTGCTATTTTCTGGATCTGTGAACAGTGAAGACAGGAAGAGCGAACTAGGGACAAAATGCTACAAAAGAGGTGAAATTGTTACGTTGTGAAACTAGTTCCTTAACATAATTGATGACATTATGTGAAATATCTTAGAATGTGATTTCTATATCGTCATGCTTTTGCTGGCGGTCGCCATTTCCCTTTGCTTTAGTATTTCTCAGCCATCTACCCTCTTCATTGCGAGTCATGCCAAGTTAATAATGTGATACATGTAGGCATACGGACTTACATTTGACAATAATCGGCTTCGTCGTTTGGATGAATAGTTTACTTGATAATGCCTTCAACCGTCTTACACTGGTTCCTGCATATTGACTGATCAGACTGGTTCGCTGGTACCCATTCTCATGGTCTGGTTGTTTTGCATCGTCAAGTTTGACGGCATGAATTATAAAGCCATCGCAACTACGGCCATATCATGCGTCTATCGTATATAGGTTCATGTTTAAAATGTTTAAAGTTGAGAGTTCAAGTTTGACATTCTAGGAAGTCATATACCGATGATTCATCAGTACAAATTGAAACATGTGTTTGGATCGGAGAGCGTTTTTTGTCATCAATCCTTCTATTATAGGCCTCCAAGGCCTCCGATACGTGTGGCGGGTTTATGGTAAACAAGTTCCTTGCATGGCGAGCGCTGCCATATACAATGATATACGTGATAGGATGACTACTACAACAATTATTCGCCTTCACATTTTCCATGCAGTGTTGCTCATTAGGGGGAAATGAATGACTTCTGATAGCAGGTAGACTGGGCAATTACAATTTATCACGTTGAATACGATGTAATGCGATGTGCTGTTGTATAAGAAACGCACGGAATCATCTCGAACAGAGCGTTAATTGAAATCTAATCCATTTAATAGAGTCCAGCATATCGAGAGATATTTGACTTCGCTGGCGTCACTGGTGCACGTTCAGCTGACAGCCAATCAGATTCTTCCAGCGAAGCAGTTTGACACAACCTGCCAGCATCCGATGATAGCACTGCGCAGTTGTGTATTGTACAGTCGACGGGGTAGCTGGATGTATTCATCGCTCCAGAATAAGGAAAATTATTGCAATGTCCAGTTTTCATGAAGTCATCATTTTCATCATGGGCATTTCTACAACCCTGGCGGCCATTTGTCCTCTTCACTGGCATCGATACGGAGATACTTGCTACTTTATCACAGCAAGTCCATACAATTGGAACCAAGCAAATAACATCTGTGCACACAAGCATGGTGGACTGGCCATTCCTCGTTCACATATGGAACAAGCCACGATCTGGGAAATGTACCTGAAGATGTTTGATGGCCAACCACCCACACACCTCTATATTGGCTGTAATGATAAAGAAGAAGAGGGGAAGTGGCAGCCTTGTCCGTTGAGGGGTGAGTCAAACGGCTATGAGAACTGGAAACCTGACCAACCTAATAACGGCAACGGGGCTGACTGTGGGGTAATGAATAGAAATAACGGTGGTCGTTGGGGTGATATTCGTTGCAATCAGCAGCTACACGCAGCATGTGAACAGCCTGCAAATACCAGCCTCACTCCTGCATTCTGCCTTCATACCGGCTCCGATGGTCGCATCAGCTCACAGTGCCTCTCTGGTCACGTCATGAAGGAGCTACCGGCTCAGGGTGTTGTGTCCTGTGGGAAGGCCTGCATGGCTGATCCAGAATGCCGCTCCTTCAATCTGCTGGATCATGGCCGTGGTAAAATGATGTGTCAGCTAAACGACGTAACCAGTCACGAGGCTGCTGCAGGTGATCTTATTATTGAGGAGAATTGCTATTTTCTGGATCTGTGAACAGTGAAGACAGGAGGAGCGAACTAGGGACAAAATGCTACAAAAGAGGTGAAATTGTTACGTTGTGAAACTAGTTCCTTAACATTATTGATGACATTATGTGAAATATCTTAGAATGTGATTTCTATATCATCTTGCTTTTGCTGGCGGTCGCAATTTCCCTTTGCTTTAGTATTTCTCAGCCATCTACCCTCTTCATTGCGAGCCATACCTAGTTGATAATGGTATACCTGTAGGCATACGGACGTCCATTTGACAATAATCGGCTTCGTCGTTTGGATGAATAGTTTACTTGATAATGCCTTCAACCGTCTTACACTGGTTCCTGCATATTGACTGATCAGACTGGTTCGCTGGTACCCATTCTCATGGTCTGGTTGTTTTGCATCGTCAAGTTTGACGGCATGAATTATAAAGCCATCGCAACTACGGCCATATCATGCGTCTATCGTATATAGGTTCATGTTTAAAATGTTTAAAGTTGAGAGTTCAAGTTTGACATTCTAGGAAGTCATAAACCGATGATTCATCAGTACAAATTGAAACATGTGTTTGGATCGGAGAGCGTTTTTTGTTATCAATCCTTCTATTATAGGCCTCCAAGGCCTCCGATACGTGTGGCGGGTTTATGGTAAACAAGTTCCTTGCATGGCGAGCGCTGCCATATACAATGATATACGTGATAGGATGACTACTACAACAATTATTCGCCTTCACATTTCCCATGCAGTGTTGCTCATTAGGGGGAAATGAATGACATCTGATAGCAGGTAGACTGGGCAATTACAATTACATCACGTTGAATACGTTTCAATGCGATGTGCTGTCGTATAAGAAACGCACGGAATCATCTCGAACAGAGCGTTAATTGAAATCTAATCCATTTAATAGAGTCCAGCATATCGAGAGATATTTGACTTCGCTGGCGTCACTGGTGCACGTTCAGCTGACAGCCAATCAGATTCTTCCAGCGAAGCAGTTTAACACAACCTGCCAGCATCCGATGATAGCACTGCGCAGTTGTGTATTGTACAGTCGACGGGGTAGCTGGATGTATTCATCGCTCCAGAATAAGGAAAATTATTGCAATGGCCAGTTTTCATGAAGTCATCATTTTCATCATGGGCATTTCCACAACCCTGGCGGCCATTTGTCCTCTTCATTGGCATCGATATGGAGATACTTGCTACTTTATCACAGCAAGTCCATACAATTGGAACCAAGCAAATAACATCTGTGCTCAAAAGCACGGTGTACTGGCCATTCCTCGTTCACATATGGAACAAACCACGATCTGGGAAATGTACCTGAAGATGTTTGATGGCCAACCTCCCACACAGCTCTGGATTGGCTGTAATGATATAGAAGAAGAGGGGAATTGGCAGCCTTGTCCGTTGAGGGGTGAGTCAAACGGCTACGAGAACTGGAGAGACGGCCAACCTGATAACTACAACGGAGCTGATGACTGTGGGGCAATGTATAAAAATTCCGGTGGTCTTTGGGTTGATCGTCCTTGCACTCATCAGTTACATGCAGCGTGCGAACAGCCTGCAAAAACCAGCCACACCCCTGCATTCTGCCTTCATACCGGCTCCGATGGTCGCATCAGCTCACAGTGCCTCTCTGGTCACGTCATGAAGGAGCTACCGGCTCAGGGTGTTGTGTCCTGCGGGAAGGCCTGCCTGGCTGATCCAGAATGCCGCTCCTTCAATCTGCTGGATCATGGCCGTGGTAAAATGATGTGTCAGCTAAACGACGTAACCAGTCACGAGGCTGCTGCAGGTGATCTTATTGATGAGGAGAATTGCTATTTTCTGGATCTGTAAACAATCAAATCAAACATGACCAAAAAAGACACAAATCCGATGGAAATTGACTTCATTATTCACCCGGTATCTACCCTCTTCATTGACAGTAATAACCTATACTTCACATTACTCTATGATTGTACGACCTACAAACACTAAATGAAACAAATGCACAAAACGGAGACATTATTAATTGCGTAAAGCGTAATGCATAGGAGATTGTAAATGGTCTTGGTATCTGTTTATAGCTCCATGGTTATACTGTTATTTTAGTGTTATTTTACCTACAGCACGGTAGTTTGATATATTCATCCTGATCATGACTATTGTAGATTACATGTAGTTAGCATCAGGCATCCATGATGCTTGAGGAGTGTTTTTCGTCCTAGGCGTGTACTCCTTTGTGGATTTTATTATCTGCACGTTACTGGCATAAAAATCAATTTCTTTCAATTAGCGCAGAGAGATTCGTGAACGTTATAGAAATTAATACAATGATCTATTATACTGACACGTCACTATAGTATAGACGCACAGCCAGAAGCCAATCAAATTCGTCCAACGAATCAGTTTGTCTGTGGCTGCTTTCTATGTAACTGGTTGACTTACGTGCATCAGACTCAATATATTCATTGCTTGGTAACTGTTCACCAGAGATACGACTGCAAAATGGCCACTGTTCGTACAATTTTCATCTTCATCGTTGAGATTTCTACAACCCTGGCGGCCATTTGTCCTCTTCACTGGCTTCGATACGGAGATACATGCTACTTTATTACTACAAGTCCATATACTTGGAACCAAGCAAATTACATCTGTGCACAAAAGCACGGTGGACTGGCCATTCCTCGTTCACATATGGAACAAACCACGATCTGGGAAATGTACCTGAAGATGTTTGATGGCCAGCCACCCACACACCTCTGGATTGGCTGTAATGATATAGAAGAAGAGGGGAATTGGCAGCCTTGTCCGTTGAGGGATGAGTCAAACGGATACGAGAACTGGAAATACTACCAACCTGATAACGACAACGGGGCTGACTGTGGGGCAATGAATTACGGTGGTCTTTGGGTTGATCGTCCTTGCACTCATCAGTTCCACGCAGCGTGTGAACAGCCAGTAAATACCAGCCTCACCCCTGCATTCTGCCTTCATACAGGCTCCGATGGTCGCATCAGCTCACAGTGCCTCTCTGGTCACGTCATGAAGGAGCTACCGGCTCAGGGAGTTGTGTCCTGCGGGAAGGCCTGCCTGGCTGATCCAGAATGCCGCTCCTTCAATCTGCTGGATCATGGCCGTGGTAAAATGATGTGTCAGCTTAACAACGTAACCAGTCACGAGGCTGCTGCAGGTGATCTTATTGATGAGGAGAATTGCTATTTTCTGGATCTGTGAGCAGTGAAGACATGAAGAGCGAACTAGGGACAAAATGCTACAAAATAGGTGAAATTGTGACGTTGTGAAACTAGTTCCTTAACATTATTGATGACATTTTTGTGAAATATCTTAGAATGTAATTTCTATATCGTCTTGCTTTTGCTGGCGGTCGCTATTTCCCGTTGCTTTAGTATTTCTCAGCCATCTACCCTCTTCACTGCGAGTCATACCAAATTAATAATGTGATACATGTGGCATACGGACTTACATTTGACAATAATCGGCTTCATCGTTTGGATGGATAGTTAACTTGATAATGCCTTCAACCGTCTTACACTGGTTCCTGCATATTGACTGATCAGACTGGTTCGCTGGTACCCATTCGCACGATCAGGCTGTTTTGCATCTCGTTCGGTATCATACGGAAATTGCTGGGAGACGGTATTTCTTTTGGTTCAAAGACGGTTCGTCCTTTTAGCTCAATGTCAGCATTTCTGCGGAGCATCATTGTTTATAAGCTGTCAAATTGAGCGAAGCAAAACTATTCTAACTTCAACTATAATGAAAATATAAGAGCATTTCTTGAACATTTGACGATTTTTCCCCTGAGCAGATTAAATAGCTGTTCAAGTAAAGTAATGTGTTTAATAGCTAGACTCTCAAATAAAAAAAAAAAATCTTCGCGATCTAAATTTTATCATGAAGCTTATACAGCTATATTAGTCTCCTTATTATAAACATTAATGGTGGCATGTTTGTGACTGGTGTACATTATGTATCAAAATGAATGATTTGAACAATGATTGTATATAATATGGTAACGTATATAAATAGTTAGTTTATGCGCATTGAGATCAGATACTTCATATTTTTTGTGACGTACTGCATCGGCCCTTAGTTGCTTAATAATGCGTGGAAGTGAACGGAATGAAACACAGGAATATGACTGTATGTGCGACTGAAATAGTCATCTGAAAAATCGCATTGACTATGTTGTACCACATCAGTGCATTAGCTTTGGTTTGTATGGTGAGCGTGCAGTACACGTAGAACTGGATACCTCATATCAGCAGTAGTGGGCCAAAATGTGCTTGAATAGTTCTGATGTCAAATAATGATCAAACATGTAAATTGATCATGGTTGTGGTAAAGTTCTTTTTAGCCCTCGACAATTTATTCTTCTTGGATGTGTAAAACAATAGAAATGTGCAAAAATAGAAATCGCCTTCAAAGGTAAATGAAAACGCGCGTCGTATTTACCATCGCTTGTCGATTGTAACAAATATTATTTAAATCTTATTCCCTCGTTTCAATTCAAAATCATTTGGGAAAAATAATATCAAGACATTATTTATTGATTTTGATACGGAATACGAAAAGATGTACATGTCTTTTTAAAAGTTTGAATTTTAGTCACGACGGATTTGGTGATAAACGGGTGGGTGGTAGGATGCATGTTGAGTATATATAATGGGAAAGCTATACCTTCTCGTCTGATATTACTTTTGGAACATTGATATATTCGTGTCAATCAACTGAGCAGCTTTCATAAAATAGTCGTTGGCCGATGAAGACATGGATGGGTTTTTTTTTGGCGGTAATAGATGTAAATCGCAATCTAATAAGGACTGCAGCATTATAATCTGTCCATGCAACATTACCATCCCATTTGATGACGTGTTTAATTAACCGAGTCTCTTAAAGGTGTAATAGATAATAAATGTTTTAATTGTATTGTGTTCAATGCTTAAAATATTGTACTGTATGGAGATCATCGGTTTGGTCAATAAAATAATACATGGATAAAAATAATGATAATACTCAGACAGTGTTCTCATTTGCATGAGAAATCAATTTTTATTTTCAAATTTTAAGGCATTTCAATAAACAAGTTCGACCGGCGTTGTTTAGATTGAATTGGAATAAGTCTTGATCGTGAAAAACCTGCATGGAATAATAAACCTCGCCAATTAGATACATCCTCTTGCTTTTGTAACAAATTATGTGACGATAAATATACACACTTTCCAATTAATTGATCTGTGATCATTTACATTCTTTGATTAATTGACATTTGTCAAGTTGTTTTTCAACAAATTGATTTTTCAACTTGCGTCAAATATGGAGATGTTTGAAACCTACACCAAATACAACACACTGTGCTCAGATCCATCAAGGATTTAGTCCATCATCCGACAACTTATAGAACTGTGTCTCATAACACTTCCGAGGAAAGGTCTCCATTATGAATATTAACTATTAGTTTCGAAGCACAAGTTGGATGAGCGCACTGAAAATTAGATGTACGGCGCAGGCAAGAAAAGTTAGTCTTCCATACATAACTATACACGCACGTATGATGAATGATTTAATCATTATCGTCTCTTTTGGCGGCAATGGCTGGAAGTAATTATACCAGGCTGACGGGAAGCAGTTTAATAAATCAACGATTTTTCTTTTATACTCTGATGAAGACCACATTCGCCGCCTCCAGTATTTTACCAATAACAACCCAAGCTATGGTGCTTTTTTTATTTATATACTCACCAGAAACAGTCAAATTCCTCCATCGAAGCGGCAACGGTCCGTACTGGAAAACAAATAATTTTTCACCATATCTATTGGTTCGTTCAGGTGTGAATTCTGGGCGGCAGTGGCAGGAACTATAATGACGTCAGTGACACATGATGTCCATCGCTTTTCTTTTGTTGTGCGCTGGCATGACATTAATGGGGAATTATTTTAGGTCTATTTCTCCGGGAACCGAATAAACGTGCAATTAACCCATGATGCAACATTAGTTACGCCTAAGCCACGTCACGCGATGAAGGTGACAACCAATCATATTCATCCAGCAGAGTAGCCTCTATGATTAACAGCCTCCCAGCCCTTCACGGTGATCACGTCGTGCAGATGTAAATCGAAGGCAACGGAGAAATTGGTTGATCAGACTGAGTATCAGAAAACCGAGTACTGCAATATCAAGTCCTCTCAAATTGTGCATGAGGAATACAGAAAAGAAAATGGCCACTGTTTGTCAAATTTTCATCTTCATCGTTGGGATTTCTACAACCCTGGCGGCCATTTGTCCTATTCACTGGCATCGATACGGAGATACCTGCTACTTTATTACTACAAGTCGCTATACTTGGAACCAAGCAAATAATATCTGTGCACAAAAGCACGGTGGACTGGCCATTCCTCGTTCACATATGGAACAAACCACGATCTGGGAAATGTACCTGAAGATGTTTGATGGCCAGCCACCCACACACCTCTGGATTGGCTGTAATGATATAGAAGAAGAGGGGAATTGGCAGCCTTGTCCGTTGAGTGGTGAGTCAAACGGATACGAGAACTGGATAAACGGAGAACCTGATAATGTGAACGGTGGCGACTGTGCGGCAATGAATACAAATTCCGGTGGTCGTTGGGGTGATCGTCCTTGCACTCAGCAGTTACACGCAGCATGTGAACAGCCTGCAAATACCAGCCTTACCCCTGCATTCTGCCTTCATACCGGCTCCGATGGTCGCATCAGCTCACAGTGCCTCTCTGGTCACGTCATGAAGGAGCTACCGGCTCAGGGTGTTGTGTCTTGCGGGAAGGCATGCCTGGCTGATCCAGAATGCCGCTCCTTCAATCTGCTGGATCATGGCCGTGGTAAAATGATGTGTCAGCTTAACGACGTAACCAGTCACGAGGCTGCTGTAGGTGATCTTATTGATGAGGAGAATTGCTATTTTCTGGATCTGTGAACAGTGAAGACAGGAAGAGCGAACTTAGGGACAAAATGCTACAAAAGAGGTGAAATTGTTACGTTGTGAAACTAGTTCCTTAACATTATTGATGACATTATGTGAAATATCTTAGAATGTGATTTCTATATCATCTTGCTTTTGCTGGCGGTCGCCATTTCCCTTTGCTTTAGTATTTCTCAGCCATCTACCCTCTTCATTGCGAGCCATACCTAGTTGATAATGGTATACCTGTAGGCATACGACAATAATCGGCTTCGTCGTTTGGATGAATAGTTTACTTGATAATGCCTTCAACCGTCTTACACTGGTTCCTGCATATTGACTGATCAGACTGGTTAGCTGGTACCCATTCTCATGGTCTGGTTGTTTTGCATCGTCAAGTTTGACATGAATTATAAAGCCATGGCAACTACGGCCATGTCATGCGTCTATCGTATATAGGCTCATGTTTAAAATGTTTAAAGTTGAGAGTTCAAGTTTGACATTCTAGGAAGTCATATACCGATGATACATCAGTACAAATTAAAACATGTGTTTGGATCGAAGAACGGTTTTTGTTTTCAATGCTTGAATTATAGGCCTTCAAGGCCTACCGATACGTGTGGCGGGTTTATGGTAAACAAGTTCCTTGCATGGCGAGCCCTGCCATATACAATGATATACGTGATAGGATGACTACTACAACAATTATTCGCCTTCACATTTTCCATGCAGTGTTGCTCATTAGGGGGAAATGAATGACATCTGATAGCAGGTAGACTGGGCAATTACAATTACATCACGTTGAATACGTTTCAATGCGATGTGCTGTCGTATAAGAAACGCACGGAATCCTCTCGAACAGAGCGTTAATTAAAATCTAATTCATTTAGAGTCCAGCATATCGAGAGATATATGACTTCACTGGCGTCACTGGTGCACGTTCAGCTGACAGCCAATCAGATTCTTCCAGCGAAGCAGTTTGACACAACCTGCCAGCATCCGATGATAGCACTGCTCAGTTGTGTATTGTACAGTCGACGGGGTAGCTGGATGTATTCATCGCTCCAGAATAAGGAAAATTATTGCAATGGCGAGTTTTCATGAAGTCATCATTTTCATCATGGGCATTTCCACAACCCTGGCGGCCATTTGTCCTCTTCACTGGCATCGATATGGAGATACTTGCTACTTTATTACTACAACTCTGTATACTTGGAACGAAGCAAATAACATCTGTGCACAAAAGCACGGTGGACTGGCCGTTCCTCGTTCACATATGGAACAAACCACGATCTGGGAAATGTACCTGAAGATGTTTGATGGCCAGCCACCCACACACCTCTGGATTGGCTGTAATGATATAGCAGAAGAGGGGAATTGGCAGCCTTGTCCGTTGAGGGGTGAGTCAAACGGCTACGAGAACTGGAGTGTCGACCAATCTGATAACGACGGAGCTGACTGTGGGGCAATGCATAGAAATTACGGTGGTCTTTGGGTTAATCGTCAATGCACGAAGCAGTTTCACGCAGCGTGTGAACAGCCTGTTCATACCAGCCTCACCCCTGCATTCTGCCTTCATACCGGCTCCGATGGTCGCATCAGCTCACAGTGCCTCTCTGGTCACGTCATGAAGGAGCTACCGGCTCAGGGCATTGTGTCCTGCGGGAAGGCCTGCCTGGCTGATCCAGAATGCCGCTCCTTCAATCTGCTGGATCATGGCCGTGGTAAAATGATGTGTCAGCTAAACAACGTAACCAGTCACGAGGCTGCTGCAGGTGATCTTATTGATGAGGAGAATTGCTATTTTCTGGATCTGTGAACAGTGAAGACAGGAAAAGCGAACTAGGGACAAAATGCTACAAAAGAGGTGAAATTGTTACGTTGTGAAACTAGCCTTATAACATTCTTAATGACAGTTTGTGAAGTATCTTAGAATGGGATTTCTACATTGTCTTGCTTTTGCTGGCGGTCGCCATTTCCCGTTGATTTAGTATTTCTCAACCATCTACGCTCTTCATTGCGAGTCATACCTAGTTAATAATGTGATACCTGTAGGCATACGGACTTACATTTGACAATAATCGGCTTCATCATTTGGATGGATAGTTAACTTGATAATGCCTTCATCAACCGCCTTACACTGGTACCTGCATATTGACTGATTCTACTGGTTCGCTGGCACCCATTCGCACGATCAGGCTGTTTTGCATCTCGTTCGGTATCATACGGAAATTGCTGGGAGTCGGTTTTTCTTTTGGTTCAAAGACGGTTCGTCCTTTTAAGTCAATGTCAGCATTTCTGCGGAGCATCATTGTTTATAAGCTGTCAAATTGAGCAAAGCAAAACTATTCTAACTCTAACTATAATGAAAATATAAGAGCATTTCTTGAAAATTTTTCGATTTTTCCCCTGAGCAGATTAAATAGCTGTTCAAGTAAAGTAATGTGTTTAATAGCTAGACTCTCAAATTAAAAAAAAATCTTCGCGATCTAAATTTTATCATGAAGCTTATACAGCTATATTAGTTTCATTTTCATTTCATTTATTATTTTTGCAGGAACATACAAAAATACAAACAGGAAATACATGTTACATACAAAACTGTAAATCAAATTTGGACGACAAAATCTTACATAGACTGAACAGTAAAAATGAGATAATTAGCTTACATGAAAAACAAACAAACAAATAGCACCCCTGCAGGATTGCAAAAAAGCAAACTTAATCACTGTCTAGTTGCTCTCCTTCAGTCTCCATATTATAAACATTAATGGTGGCATGTTTGTGACTGGTGTATATTATTTATCAAAATGAATGATTTGAACAATGATTGTATATAATATGGTAACGTATATAAATAGTTAGTTTATGTGCAGTGAGATAACATACTTTATATTTTCTTGTGACGTACTGCATTAGCCCTTAGTTACTTAATAATGCGTGGAAGTGAACGGAATGAAACACAGGAATATGACTGTATATTATGCGCGACAGAAAGTCACCTGAAAGATCGACGTATTGACTATGTTGTACCACATCAGTGCATGAGCTTTGGTTTGTATGGTGAGCGTGCTGTACACGTAGAACTGGATACCTCATATCAGCATTAGTGGGCCAAATTGTGCTTGAATCGTTCTGATGTCTAATTATTATCGAAGATGTAAATTGTTCATGGTTGTGGTAAAGTTCTTGTTAGCTCTGGACAATTTATTCTTGTTGTATGTGTAAAACAATAGAAATGTGCAAAAATAGTAATCGCCTTCAAAGGCAAATGAAAACGCGCTTCGTATTTACCATCGCTTGTCGATTGTTAAAAATCTTATTTAAATCTTATTCCCTCGTTTCAATTCAAAATTATTTGGGAAAAATAATATCAAGACATTATTTATTTATTTTGATACGGAATACGAAAAGATATACATGTCTATTTAAAAGTTTGAATTTTAGTCACGACGCATTTGGTAGCAAACGGGTGGTTGGTAGGATAGATGTTGAGTATATATAACGGAAGAGCTATACATCTCATCTGATATTACTTTTTTGGAACATTGATATTATTCAGTCAACTGAGCAGCTTTCATAAAATAGTCGTTGACTGATGAAGACATGAATGTTTTTTCTTTTGGCGATAATAGATGTAAATCACAATCTAATAAGGTCTGCAGCATTATAATCTGTACATGCAACATTACCAACCTATTGGATGACATGTATATAATTATTCGAGTTATTTAAATGTGAATTAGATGATAATTGTTAAATTTATACGTGTTCGACGCTTAAAATATATCATTGTACTGTATGGAGATCATCGGTTTGGTCAATAAAGTAATAGATGGATAATGTTAATAATGATAATACTCAGACAATGCTCTCATTTGCAGGAGAAATCAATTTTTATTTTCAAATTTTAAGGTAAATCACTAACACGTCCGACTCGTTGGTAAAATTTATTTGGAACATAGGTTTATATTCGGGAAAATTTGTAATAGAAATATAAATTTCGTCGATTAGAATATTTGCAACCTCTTGCATTCGTAAATATTTATTTGACGATAAATATACACACTATGTCAGTCGATTGACTTGTGATTATAAACATATTTTGATCAAGTGACAGTTTCAAGTTGGTTTTTCTGAAATTTGATGATATTCATACTCAAATGGCGAAATTTTAAACCAATACAAATATAACAATCCGTGTCCATATTTCATTCAGGGAAATTGGTCATATTTCCGACATATTTTGTAGCGCTCTTGTGTATCTCGCAATGCTTTTGACGAAATTTGCCCAACATAATAATTATGAGCTATTTTTGGAAGCACGATGCAAATAAATCTCACTGTAGGTTAAATGCACGCAGGCACAAATTGCTAACCTACCACGCAGATAATCAGATATACGCAAGTATGGTGAATTTACAAAGAAACACACAAGGCCTTCATGAATGAAATTGATGTTTTACATGTCCATTTGGCGGCAATAACAATGAGAAATAATACCAGGCAGGACGAAAGCAGTTTATCATAATCATCGATGTTTCTTTGTTCTGGTTTAAGACCCCCTCCGCCGTCACGAGTATTTTGCCATCATATAAAGCTTCGGTGCTTTTCATTATATTCACTAGATTCATTCTTCCAATTAAGTTGTATAGGTTCGAATTGGAATTAAATATAATACAATATATATCAACCTTACGTCACAGATTGTCAGCAGCCAATCAAATTCTTCCAGCGAGGCAGATTGATAGAGCCTGCTCTGTGGCAGCATTCCGCAGTTGAAAATCTCACAATACGAAGTGACTGCATCATCAGACCAGGAAATTATAATTCATGTACTACCAATTTCTTCGAGGGACTCTGTTTGTCAGAGCTTGCTTACTCTCCACGATAAGATCGGAAAGTTGCAAGTCAAAAGTGTATGTAACTGGTTGACTAATTTCACACGCACATTTGTGCATCAGACTCCGAATAATCATTACTTGGAAACTGTACCAGAGAAACGAATGGAAAATGGCCAGTGTTCGACAAATGTTCATCTTCATCTTTGAGATTTCTACTGCCCTGGCGGCCATTTGTCCTCTTCACTGGCATCGATACGGAGATAGCTGCTACTTTATTACTACAAGTCGATATTCTTGGAACCAAGCAAATAACATCTGTGCACAAAAGCATGGTGGACTGGCCGTTCCTCGTTCACATATGGAACAAACCACGATCTGGGAAATGTACCTGAAGATGTTTGATGGCCAGCCACCCACAAACCTCTGGATTGGCTGTAATGATATAGAAGAAGAGGGGAATTGGCAGCCTTGTCCGTTGAGGGGTGAGTCAAACGGCTACGAAAACTGGAGAGACAGCCAACCTGATAACTACAACGAGGAGGACTGTTTGGCAATGATTGATTTCGATGGTGGTCGTTGGGGTGATCGAGATTGCACGGAGGAGTTACACGCAGCGTGTGAACAGCCTGCAAATACCAGCCTCACTCCTGCATTCTGCCTTCATACCGGCTCCGATGGTCGCATCAGCTCACAGTGCCTCTCTGGTCACGTCATGAAGGAGCTACCGGCTCAGGGTGTTGTGTCCTGCGGGAAGGCCTGCCTAGCTGATCCAGAATGCCGCTCCTTCAATCTGCTGGATCATGGCCGTGGTAAAATGATGTGCCAACTAAACGACGTAACCAGTCACGAGGCTGCTGCAGGTGATCTTATTGATGAGGAGAATTGCTATTTTCTGGATCTGTGAACAGTGAAGACAGGAAGAGCGAACTAGGGACAAAATGCTACAAAAGAGGTGAAATTGTTACGTTGTGAAACTAGTTCCTTAACATTATGGATGACATTATGTGAAATATCTTAGAATGTGATTTCTATATCATCTTGCTTTTGCTGGCGGTCGCCATTTCCCTTTGCTTTAGTATTTCTCAGCCATCTACCCTCTTCATTGCGAGCCATACCTAGTTGATAATGGTATACCTGTAGGCATACGACAATAATCGGCTTCGTCGTTTGGATGAATAGTTTACTTGATAATGCCTTCAACCGTCTTACTCTGGTTCCTGCATATTGACTGATCAGACTGTTTCGCTGGTACCCATTCTCATGGTCTGGTTGTTTTGCATCGTCAAGTTTGACGGCATGAATTATAAAGCCATGGCAACTACGGCCATATCATGCGTCTATCGTATATAGGCTCATGTTTAAAATGTTTAAAGTTGAGAGTTCAAGTTTGACATTCTAGGAAGTCATAAACCGATGATACATCAGTACAAATTAAAACATGTGTTTGGATCGAAGAACGGTTTTTGTTTTCAATGCTTGAATTATAGGCCTCCGAATTATAGGCCGGGCCTCCGATACGTGTGGCGGGTTTCTGGTAAACAACTTCCTTGCAGGCGAGCGCTGCCATATACAATTATATACGTGATGGGATGGCTACTACAACAATTATTCGCGTTCACATTTTCCATGCAGTGTTGCTCATTAGGGGGAAATGAATGACATCAGATAGCAGGTAGACTGGGCAATTAGAATTGCATCACGTTGAATACGTTTCAATGCGATGTGCTGTCCGTATAAGAAACGCACGGAATCATCTCGAACAGAGCGTTAATTGAAATCTAATCCATTTAATAGAGTCCAGCATATCGAGAGATATTTGACTTCGCTGGCGTCACTGGTGCACGTTCAGCTGACAGCCAATCAGATTCTTCCAGCGAAGCAGTTTGACACAACCTGCCAGCATCCGATGATAGCACTGCGCAGTTGTGTATTGTACAGTCGACGGGGTAGCTGGATGTATTCATCGCTCCAGAATAAGGAAAATTATTGCAATGGCGAGTTTTCATGAAGTCATCATTTTCATCATGGGCATTACTACAACCCTGGCGGCCATTTGTCCTATTCACTGGCATCGATACGGAGATACCTGCTACTATATAACTACAAGTCGCTATACTTGGAACCAAGCAAATGACATCTGTGCACAAAACCACGGTGGACTGGCCATTCCTCATTCAAATATGGAACAAACCACGATCTGGGAAACGTACATGAAGATGTTTTATGGCCAGCCACCCACACACCTCTGGATTGGCTGTAATGATATAGAAGAAGAGGGGAATTGGCAGCCTTGTCCGTTGAGGGGTGAGTCAAACGGCTACGAGAACTGGAGGCACGACCAACCTAATAACAGAGACAGGGAGGACTGTGGGGCAATGATTAATTTCGATGGTGGTCGTTGGGGTGATCGTTCTTGCATGGAGGAGTTTCACGCAGCGTGTGAACAGCCTGCAAATACCAGCCTCACCCCTGCATTCTGCCTTCATACCGGCTCCGATGGTCGCGTCAGCTCACAGTGCCTCTCTGGTCACGTCATGAAGGAGCTACCGGCTCAGGGCGTTTTGTCCTGCGGGAAGGCCTGCCTGGCTGATCCAGAATGCCGCTCCTTCAATCTGCTGGATCATGGCCGTGGTAAAATGATGTGTCAGCTAAACAACGTAACCAGTCACGAGGCTGCTGCAGGTGATCTTATTGATGAGGAGAATTGCTATTTTCTGGATCTGTGAACAGTGAAGACAGGAAGAGCGAACTAGGGACAAAATGCTACAAAAGAGGTGAAATTGTTACGTAGTGAAACTAGTTCCTTAACATTATTTATGAAATTATGTGAAATATCTTAGAATGTGATTTCTATATCGTCTTGCTTTTGCTGGCGGTCGCCATTTCCCGTTGCTTTAGTATTTCTCAGCCATCTACGCCCTTCATTGCGAGTCATACCAAGTTAATAATGTGATACCTGTAGGCATACGGACTTACATTATTTTGACATTAATCGGCTTCATCGTTTGGATGGATAGTTAACTTCATACTGCCTTCAACCGTCTTACATGGTTCGGGTTTTCTATTTGCTTGAAATTGACGAAACTTAAAACCAGTATCAAAACCAAATGCAACAAACTTGGTGTCCAAATTTCATCAAGGATTTAGTCCATAATCCGACATCTTATTGAATTGTGTCTCGCAACGCCTCTGATTAAATCTGTCTGAAATGTGAATATTAACTATTAGTTTCGAAGCTCAAGTCGTAGAAATCTCATTGAAGGTTAGATGTAAGATGTAAACAATAAATGCTATCCTACCACGTACACAGACCTAGGCACGTATGATGAATTTCAAGAAAACCACGTAAGGCCTTCATAATTTAAATTGATCATATCGTCTCTTTTGGCGGCAGTGGCAGGAAGTAATGATACCAGGCTGACAGGAAGGCATTGATTTTTCCCAGTCCCGCCATCTCCCGTACCTTACCAACACTCAACCCAAGCTAAAGTGCTTTTGCTCACCAGAACCAGTCAAATTCCTCCATCGAAGCGGCAACGGTTCATGCTGGAAAACAAAACAAATTTGTCCTATTTTCATTGGTACATTCTGGTGCGCATCCTTGACGGCAATGCTAGGAAGTTATGACGTCAGAGACACAGGATGTCGATTGACTTTCTTTTGTGGTGCGATGGCGAGAAATGGATGAAAAATTATATTAGGTCGATTTGTACGGAAACTCTTCCGTGTAATACACCCCATATGCAACAAATCGTAAGGCCAATGCCTTAATTTATCCGGTTCCAGTTGACAGTATTTCTGCGTGATTCTCCCCGTTAATTGTTGGTGAAGCTACACATGTGCAATGCCATTCACCACCACGTTACGCGATGAAGGTGATAACCAATCATATTCATCCAGCGGAGCAATTAGTGCCTACCACAGCGCCTACCAGCGCTTCACGATGACCACGTCGTGCAGATGTAAATCGAGGGCAACGGAGTAATTTCTGGACAAGTCTGATTATTACAAAATCGTAAACTGCAAGATCAAGTTCTCTAAGGCTCTGCGTCAAGAATAAAGAAAAGAAAATGGCAACTGTTCGTACAATGTTCATCTTCATCGTTGAGATTTCTACAACCCTGGCGACCATTTGTCCTCTTCACTGGCTTCGATACGGAGATACCTGCTACTTTATTACTACAAGTCCATATAATTGGAACCAAGCAAATGACACCTGTGCACAAAAGCACGGTGGACTGGCCGTTCCTCGTTCCCATATGGAACAAACCTCGATCTGGGAAATGTACCTGAAGATGTTTGATGGCCAGCCACCCACACACCTCTGGATTGGCTGTAATGATATAGAAGAAGAGGGGAATTGGCAGCCTTGTCGGTTGAGGGGTGAGTCAAACGGCTACGAGAACTGGAGGCACGACCAACCTAATAACAACGACAGGGAGGACTGTGGGGCAATGACTAATTTCGATGGTGGTCGTTGGGGTGATCGTCCTTGCACGGAGGAGTTACACGCAGCGTGTGAACAGCCAGCAAATACAAGCCTCACTCCTGCATTCTGCCTTCATACCGGCTCCGATGGTCGCATCAGCTCACAGTGCCTTTTTGGTCACGTCATAAAGGAGCTACCGGCTCAGGGCGTTGTGTCCTGCGGGAAGGCCTGCCTGGCTGATCCAGAATGCCGCTCCTTCAATCTGCTGGATCATGGCCGTGGTAAAATGATGTGTCAGCTAAACAACGTAACCAGTCACAAGGCTGCTGCAGGTGATCTTATTGATGAGGAGAATTGCTATTTTCTGGATCTGTGAGCAGTGAAGACAGGAAGAGCGGACTAGGAACAAAAACGCTACAAAAGACGTGAAATTGTTACACTGTGAAACTATAGCCTCTTACATTCTTAATGACAGTACGTGAAGTATCTTAGCATGGGATTTCTATATCATCTTGCTTTTGCTGGCGGTCGCCGTTTCCCTTTGCTTTAGTATTTCTCAGCCATCTACCCTCTTCATTGCGAGTCATGCCAAGTTAATAATGTGATACATGTAGGCATACGGACTTACATTTAACAATAATAGGCTTCATCGTTTGGATGGATAGTTAACTTGATAATGCCTTCAACCGTCTTACACTGGTTCCTGCATATATTGACTGATCAGACTGGTTCGCTGGTACCCATTCGCACGATCAGGCTGTTTTGCATCTCGTTCGGTATCATACGGAAATTGCTGGGAGTCGGTATTTCTTTTGGTTCGAAGACGGTTCGTCCTTTTAGCTCAATGTCAGCATTTCTGCGGAGCATCATTGTTTATAAGCTGTCAAATTGAGCAAAGCAAAACTATTCTAACTGTAACTATAATGAAAATATTGGAGCATTTCTTGAACATTTTTCGATTTTTCCCCTGAGCAGATTAAATAGCTGTTCAAGTAAAGTAATGTGTTTAATAGCTAGACTCTCAAATTAAAAAAAAAATCTTCGCGATCTAAATTTTATCATGAAGCTTATACAGCTATATTAGTCTCCTTATTATAAACATTAATGGTGGCATGTTTGTGACTGGTGTATATTATGTATCAAAATTAATGATTTGAACAATGATTGTATATAATGGTAACGTATATAAATAGTTAGTTTATGCGCATTGAGATAAGATACTTCATATTTTTTGTGACGTACTGCATCGGCCCTTAGTTGCTTAATAATGCGTGGAAGTGAACGGAATGAAACACAGGAATATGACTGTATGTGCGACTGAAATAGTCATCTGAAAAATCGCATTGACTATGTTTTACCACATCAGTGTATGAGCTTTGGTTTGTATTGTGAGCGTGCTGTACACGTAGAACTGGATACCTCGTATCAGCATTAGTTTCTCAATTGTGGTTGAATCGTTCTGATGTCTAATAATTATCAAACATGTAAATTTATCATGGTTGTGGAAAAGTTATCTTAAGCTGTAGACAATTTATTCTTATTGTATATGTATAAAAATAAAAAACTAAGTAATCGCATTCAAAGGCAATTGAATCGCGCGTCACATTTACTACCGCCGCGCCTTTCGAATTTTTGATACGACACCCTTGTACACTGAAAAAAAATCCTCACGCGCTTTTGCAATGGTCCCATGCACAAACCTATGCACGAAGCCTGGGAACTTGACCGTATTTGACTGGCTGTGCGAAACATAATCAATGACCGTTTCATGTCACAACTCATGTTGGTCCACGCAGACTCAACGGGCTTGCCTTTAAGCGTAACATTAAACAGTCGTTGGCATAGTCAGTGAAATGCGATCAAGTTCCCAGTCTTCGTAATATAGTTTGTACATGGGCTCATTGCTAAAGCGCATTAGGATTTTTTTCAGAGTGCACAAACGTATTGTGTCTTCAACAATTATGTGCATGTTCGAACTGACATGCGACAAATTTTTCGAAATTGCAACCCAAAAAATAATCGTAATTACCACTGAAGTACCACTTGGTCATCTTTGACATTACTGTGTAGAAGCCGGCACTATTCAGTTGACTTGATTTCAGGCATTTTTGAGGCAATCTGTTTATGATTTGCATTGCTTAGCGTGAGACGTTAGTGCGAAGGATGAAGTCAAAAATCATAAGAGCTCTAACAGACTCAGAAATCTGATATTTTACTACTTTTGTTGGACGATAACATCCTTTCAAATAAAAATAATTTGGGAAGAATAATCATCAAGACATATATTTGATACGGATTACGAAAACAAATACATACAAAGTTTAAATGTTAATAAAGATTCATTTGATGGCAAGCGGGTGGGTGGTAGGATGGATGTTGAGTATATATAACGCGAAAGCTATACCTCTCGTCTGATACAATGTATTACTTTTAGAACATTTTATATATTCGTGTCAATCAACCGAGCAGCTTTTCATAAAATAGTCGTTGACTGATGAAGACGAGAATTGATATTTCTTTGGGCGATAATAGATGTTAATCACAATCTAATAAGGTCTGCACCTTATTGACTGTACATGAAACATAACCAACCCATTGGATGACGTGTATATAATTAGAGTTACTCAAAGATGAAATATATAATAAATGTTAAAATTATATGTGTTCAATGCTTATGGTATATCATTGTACTGAATGGAAATCATCGGTTTGGTCAATAAAGTAATAGATGGACAATGTTAATCACGCTTATACTCGGACAAACTTCTCATTTTGATATGAAATCAATTTGTTTTTTCAAATGGCAAGGTAATTCATTTTATATAACTGATCTGACTTGTCGAAAGATTGATATGGAACATTGTTTTATATTTTGGGAAAGATTCTCGTGGAAATCTAAACCTCGTGGAATAGACTTTTTCCATCCTCTTGCTCTCGTAAAAAAAGTTATGTGACGATAAACAAAATTATATACTTTTCAATCGATTGACCTGCGATCATGTACAGTTTGTTTAAATAAAATTGTTTTTAGTTTGTTTTTCTTTCAGAAAATTAATTTTTCAATTTTGCTGAAACTACATTGTATGACGACACTTAAAACCATTTTAAAACGAATTAAAAATTTAAAACTGTGTCCAGATTTCACTGAGAAATGTCAACAGAGTTTTGATAATAATTTGCGACATTATGTGTACCACTGTAGTGTATCTCGCAATGCTTTTGACACAATTTGTCCAACATTATAATTTTGGGCTATTTTAAGGAGCAGAAGTCAAATAAATATCTCTGAAGGTAAGTCGTGTGCAATAAAAGCTGTCCTTGTACCCAAATCTACGCTTGTATGATGCATTTTCAAAGAACCACATGAGGCCTTCAACAATAAACGTGCTTTACCTTTTGCGGCAATAACAAGGAGAAATAATACCAGGCAGGACGAAAGCAGTTTATCATGTCATCGATTTTTCTTTGTTCTGGTTAAGACCCCCCCTCCGCCGTCACCAGTATTTTCCCATCACTAAAATAAATTGTCAGTGCTTTTCATTATATTCACTAGATTAATTCTTTACAATGAAGCTGCATAGGCTCATATTTGGGAAAACAAATAATACAATAGATATCAACTGCACGTTGCTAGGAGTCGGCAGCCAATCAAATTCTTCCAGCAAACCAGATACCTAGAGCTTGCTCTGTGACAGCATTGCACAGTTGAAAATCTTACACAACGAAGTGACTGCATCAGACAAATTCTCTCCATTCTGTACACAAAAAAATACGGAATACAAAATGGCAAATTTTCGTAAATTCATAATTTTCATCACATGGATTTCTACAACCCTGGCGGCCATTTGTCCTCTTCACTGGCATCGATACGGAGATACCTGCTACTTTATCACAGCAAGTCCATATAATTGGAATCAAGCAAATAACACCTGTGCACAAAAGCATGGTGGACTGGCCATTCCTCGTTCACATATGGAACAAACCACGATCTGGGAAATGTACCTGAAGATGTTTGATGGCCAGCCACCCACACACCTCTGGATTGGCTGTAATGATATAGAAGAAGAGGGGAATTGGCAGCCTTGTCCGTTGAGGGGTGAGTCAAACGGCTACGAGAACTGGATAAACGGACAACCTGATAATGTGAATGATGGCGACTGTGGGGTAATGCATGCAAATTACGGTGGTCGTTGGGGTGATCGTACTTGCACTCAGCAGTTACACGCAGCGTGCGAACAGCCTGCAAATACCACCCACACCCCTTCATTCTGCCTTCATACCGGCTCCGATGGTCGCATCCGCTCACAGTGCCTCTCTGGTCACGTCATGAAGGAGCTACCGGCTCAGGGCGTTGTGTCCTGTGGGAAGGCCTGCCTGGCTGATCCAGAATGCCGCTCCTTCAATCTGCTGGATCATGGCCGTGGTAAAATGATGTGTCAGCTAAACGACGTAGCCAGTCACGAGGCTGCAGCAGGTGATCTCATTGATGAGGAGAATTGCTATTTTCTGGATCTGTAAACAATCAAATCAAACATGACCAAAAAAGACACAAATCCGATGGAAATTGACTTCATTATTCACCCGCTATCTACCCTCTTCATTGACAGTAATAACCTATACTTCACATGACTCTATGATTGTACGACCTACAAACACTAAATGAAACAAATGCACAAAACGGAGACATTATTATTTGCGTAAAGCGTAATGCATAGGAGATTGTAAATGGTCTTGGTATCTCTTTATAGCTCCATGGTTATACTGTTATTTTAGTGTTATTTTACCTACAGCACGGTAGTTTGATATATTCATCATGATCATGACTATTGTAGATTATTTAGCATCATGCATCCATGATGCTTAACGAGTGTTTTTCGTCCTAGGCGTGTACTCCTTTGTGGATTTTATAATCTGCACGTTACTGGCATAAAAAAATCAATTTCTTTCAATTAGCGCAGAGAGATTCATGAACGTTATAGAAATGAATACAATGATCTATTTTACCGACATGTCACAAATAGACGCACAGCCAGAAGCCAATCAAATTCGTCCAACGAATCAGTTTGTCTGTGGCTGCTTTCTATGTAACTGGTTGACTTACGTGCATCAGACTCAATATATTCATTGCTTGGTAACTGTTCACCAGAGATACGACTGCAAAATGGACACTGTTCGTACAATTTTCATCTTCATCGTTGAGATTTCTACAACCCTGGCGGCCATTTGTCCTCTTCACTGGCTTCGATACGGAGATACATGCTACTTTATTACTACAAGTCGATATACTTGGAACCAAGCAAATAACATATGTGCACAAAAGCACGGTGGACTGGCCATTCCTCGTTCACATATGGAACAAACCACGATCTGGGAAATGTACCTGAAGATGTTTGATGGCCAGCCACCCACACACCTCTGGATTGGTTGTAATGATATAGAAGAAGAGGGGAATTGGCAGCCTTGTCCGTTGAGGGGTCAGTCAAACGGCTACGAGAACTGGAAAGACAGCCAACCTGATAAGTACTATGATGGGGAGAACTGTATGGCAATGCATAATCTTGATGATGGTCGTTGGGCTGATCGTCCTTGCACTCAGCAGTACCACGCATCGTGTGAACAGCCTGCAAATACCAGCCTCACCCCTGCATTCTGCCTTCATACCGGCTCCGATGGTCGCATCAGCTCACAGTGCCTCTCTGGTCACGTCATGAAGGAGCTACCGGCTCTGGGTGTTGTGTCATGCGGGAAGGCCTGCCTGGCTGATCCAGAATGCCGCTCCTTCAATCTGCTGGATCATGGCCGTGGTAAAATGATGTGTCAGCTAAACGACGTAACCAGTCACGAGGCTGCTGCAGGTGATCTTATTGATGAGGAGAATTGCTATTTTCTGGATCTGTGAACAGTGAAGACAGGAAGAGGGAACAAGACGCAAAAATCTTACACAAGTCGTGAAATTGTGACGATGTGAAACTATACCTCTTAACATTCTTAATGACAGTTTGTGTAGTATCTTAGAATGGGATTTCTACATCGTCTTGCTTTTGCTGGCGGTCGCTTTTTCCCGTTGCTTTAGTATTTCTCAGCCATCTACCCTCTTTATTGCGTGTCATACCTAGTTAATAATGTGATACCTGTATGGATACGGACTTACATTTGACAATAATCGGCTTCATCATTTGGATGGATAGTTAACTTGATAATGTCTTCAACCGTCTTACTCTGGTTCCTGCATATTGACTGATCAGACTGGTTCGCTGGTACCCATTCGCACGATCAGGCTGTTTTGCATCTCGTTCGGTATCATACGGAAATTGCTGGGAGTCGGTTTTTCTTTTGGTTCAAAGACGGTTCGTCCTTTTAGCTCAATGTCAGCATTTCTGTGGAGCATCATTGTTTACAAGCTGTCAAATTGAGCGAAGCAAAACTATTCTAACTCTAACTATAATGAAAATATTAGAGCATTTCTTGAAAATTTTTCGATTTTCCCCCTGAGCAGATTAAATAGCTGTTCAAGTAAAGTAATGTGTTTAATAGCTAGACTCTCAAATTAAAAAAAAATCTTCGCGATCTAAATTTTATCATGAAGCTTATACAGCTATATTAGTCTCCTTATTATAAACATTAATGGTGGCATGTTTGTGACTGGTGTATATTATGTATCAAAATGAATGATTTGAACAATGATTGTATATAATGGTTACGTATATAAATAGTTAGTTTATGCGCAGTGAGATAAGATACTTCATATTTTCTTGTGACGTACTGCATCAGCCCTTAGTTGCTTAATAATGCGTGGAAGTGAACGGAATGAAACCCAGGAATATGACTGTATGTGCGACTGAAAAAGTCATCTGAAAAATCGCATTGACTATGTTGTACCACATCAGTGCATAAGCTTTGGTTTGTATGGTGAGCGTGCAGTACACGTAGAACTGGATACCTCATATCAGCAGTAGTGGGCCAAATTGTGCTTGAATCGTTCTGATGTCTAATTATTATCGAAGATGTAAATTTATCGTAGTTGTGGTAAAGTCCTTGTTAGCTGTGTACAATTTATTCTTGTTGTATGTGTAAAACAATAGAAATGTGCAAAAATAGAAATCGCATTCAAAGGAAAATGAAAACGCGCACCGTATTTACCATCGTTTGTCGATTGTTACAAATCTTATTTAAATCTTATTCCCTCGTTTCAATTCAAAATAATTTGGGAAGAATAATCATCAAGACATATTTATTTGACACAGGATACGAAAAGATGTTCATGTATACATAAAATATTGAATATTAGTCAAGACGCATTTGGAGGCAAACTGGTGGGTGGTAGGATGGATGTTGAGTATATATAACGGGAAAGCTGTACCTTTCGGCTGATATTACTTTTGGAACATTGATATATTCGTGTCAATCAACTTTCATAAAATAGTCGTTGACTGATGAAGTCAACTTGACCGAAGTACATTATTTATTGCTCTGATATCTGACAAAAATTGAACTTTCTTTTTCCGATAGTAGATGTTAATCACAATCCTTTTGCCTTTTGATATTCGCCACGTGACGTTATTGAATTATTCTAAGCAGCATTATTATATTTTCATGTAACATTACCAACCCGTTGGATGACGTGTATTTTTAGTCAAGTCACTTAAAGGTGTAATAGATAATAAGTGTTAAAATTATATGTGTTTAATCTGAAAATATATCATTGTACTGAATGGAAATCATCGGTTTGGTCAATAAAGGAAAAGATAGATAATGTTAATAATAATTGCTGAGACAATGTTCTCATTTGCAGGTGAAATTAATTCTTATTTTCAAATTTTTCGAATATTATTATTTGAAGGTAGTTCAGTAGACTGGTCTGACTCGTTGCTATTGAATTGGAAAATAGTTTTATATTCGGCAAAATTTTCATTGAAATATAAACCTCGTCGATTAGAATATTTGCATCCTGTTGCTCGCGTTAACATTTGTGGAACGATTAACATACATATTTTTCCAATCGGTTGAGCTTGCAATCATCTACATAATTAGTTTTCAAATGACATATTTGACCACTCTTTCCCTGAATTCATTTTCCCCCGAAATTTTTCCACAATTATGAAATTTTATTCGAAGCACAATTCGGATCAATCCTACTGAGAATTATATAAAATACGTAGGCAATATACCTACCCTAATATTACACTGACCTATATACACACGTGTGATGAATGGGCAACTGAACCACACGAGGCCATTATAAATTAATTTAATTATTATCGTCTCTTTTGGCGGCAGTGGCAGAAAGTCAGGCTGGCAAGCTGACAGGAAGCAGCTTAACGCATCAATGATTTTTCCTTTTATTCTCTGATTAACTCCTAATTCGCCGCCTCCAATATTGTTACAAACACCAACCCAAGCTATGAAGCTTTTGATTTATTCCCGGGAAGCAGTTAATACCTCAAATGGAGCAGCAACTCTTCAATAAAACAGCAAAAGCCTTAGACCTAGATTTTTCATTATTTGTCCACGTGGCGATTCTGGTGAAAATAATCCAATGCATAATCAATCTGACGTCACTATAGTTGTCGGGAGCCAATCAGATTCGTCCAGCAAACCAGATACCTAGAGCTTGCTCGGTGACAGCATTGCGCAGTTGAAAATCTCAGGCAACGAAGTGAATGCATCAGACTAATTCTCTGCATTCTGTATACACAAGGAATCCGGAATTCAAAATGACAAATTTTCGTAAATTCATCATTTTCATCACATGGATTTCTACAACCCTGGCGGCCATTTGTCCTCTTCACTGGCATCGATACGGAGATACCTGCTACTTTATTACATCAAGTCGATATAATTGGAACCAAGCAAATGACACATGTGCACAAAAGCACGGTGGACTGGCCGTTCCTCGTTCACATATGGAACAAACCACGATCTGGGAAATGTACCTGAAGATGTTTGATGGCCAACCACCCACAGGCCTCTGGATTGGCTGTAATGATATAGAAGAAGAGGGGAATTGGCAGCCTTGTCCGTTGAGGGGTGAGTCAAACGGCTACGAGAACTGGATAAACAGACAACCTGATAATGTGAATGATGGCGACTGTGGGGTAATGCATGCAAATTACGGTGGTCGTTGGTGTGATCGTACTTGCACTCAGCAGTTACACGCAGCGTGCGAACAGCCTGGAAATACCACCCACACCCCTTCATTCTGCCTTCATACCGGCTCCGATGGTCGCATCAGCTCACAGTGCCTCTCTGGTCACGTCATGAAGGAGCTACCGGCTCAAGGCGTTGTGTCCTGCGGGAAGGCCTGCCTGGCTGATCCAGAATGCCGCTCCTTCAATCTGCTGGATCATGGCCGTGGTAAAATGATGTGTCAGCTAAACAACGTAACCAGTCACGAGGCTGCTGCAGGTGATCTTATTGATGAGGAGAATTGCTATTTTCTGGATATGTGAGCAGTGAAGACAGGAAGAGCGAACAAGACGCAAAAAATCCTTCAAAAGACGTGAAGTTGTGAAACTAGCCTCTTAACTTTCTTCATGACATGGGATTTCTATATCGTCTAGCTTTTCCTGGCGGCCGCCATTTCCCATTGCTTTAGTATTTCTCAGCCATCGACCCTCTTCATTGCGAGTCATGCCTAGTTGATAATGTGATACCTGTAGGCATACGGACTTACATTTGATAATAATCGGCTTCATCATTTGGATGGATAGTTAACTTGATAATGCCTTCAACCGTCTTACACTGGTTACTGCATATTGACTGATCAGACTGGTTCGCTGGTACCCATTCGCACGATCAGGCTGTTTTGCATCTCGTTCGGTATCATACGGATATTGCTAGGAGTCGGTTTTTCTTTTGGTTCGAAGACGGTTCGTCCTTTTAGCTCAATGTCAGCATTTCTGCGGAGCATCATTGTTTATAAGCTGTCAAATTATGCAAAGCAAAACTATTCTAACTGTAACTATAATGAAAATATTAGAGCATTTCGTGAACATTTTTCGATTTTCCCCCTGAGCAGATTAAATAGCTGTTCAAGTAAAGTAATGTGTTTAATAGCTAGACTCTCAAATTTAAAAAAAAATCTTCGCGATCTAAATTTTATCATGAAGCTTATACAGCTATATTAGTCTCCTTATTATAAACATTAATGGTGGCATGTTTGTGACTGGTGTATATTATGTATCAAAATGAATGATTTGAACAATGATTGTATATAATATGGTAACTTATATAAATAGTTAGTTTATGCGCAGTGAGATAAGATACTTTATATTTTCTTGTGACGTACTGCATCAGCCCTTAGTTACTTAATAATGCGTGGAAGTGAACGGAATAAAACACAGGAATATATGACTGTATGTGCGACTGAAATAGTCATCTGAAAAATCGCATTGACTATGTTGTACCACATCAGTGTTTGAGCTTTGGTTTGTATGGTGAGCGTGCAGTACACGTAGAACTGGATCTCATATCAGCAGTAGTTCGCCAAATTGTGCTTGAATCGTTCTGATGTCTAATTATTATCAAACATGTAAATTGATCATGGTTGTGGAATAGTTATCTTAAGCTGTAGACAATTTATTCTTGTTGTATATGTAGAAAAATCCAAAAACTAAGTAATCGCATTCAAAGGCAATTGAATCGCGCTTCACATTTACTACCGCCTTTCGGATTTTTGAAACGACACCCTTGTACACTGAAAAAAAATCCTCACGCGCTTAAGCAATGGTCCCATGCACAAACCTATGCACGAAGTCTGGAAACTTGACCGCATGTTACTGGCTATGCCAAACATAATCAACGACCATTTCATGTCACCACTCATGTTGGTCCACGCAGACTCAACGGGCTTGCCTATAAGTGTAACACGAAACAGTCGTTTGGCATAGTCAGTGACATAAGGTCAAGTTCCCAGCCTTCGTAATATGGTTTGTACACGGTCTCATTGCTAAAGCGCGTGAGGATTTTTTTTGCACAAACGTATTGAGTCTTCAACAGTTCTGTGCATGTTTGAACTGACATGCGAGAAATTTGTCGGAATTGCAACCCCCAAAATAATCGTAATTACCACTGAAGTACCACTTGTTCATCTTTGACATGACTGTGTAGAAGCCGGCACTATTCAGTTGACTTGATTTCAGGAATTTTTTAGGCGATCTGTTTATGATTTGCATTGCTTAGCGTGGGTCGTTAGTGCGAAAGATGAAGTCAAAAATCATAAGAGCTCTAACAGACTCTGAAATCTGATATTTTACTACTTTTGTTGGACGATAAAATCGTTTCAAATAAAAATTATTTGGGAAGAATAATCATCAAGACATATTGATTTGATACGGAAAGGGATTTTCTTTTGTCGATAATAGATGTAAATCACAATGAATAAGGTCTGTCTTTTGCCTTTTGATATTCGACACGTGACGTCATTGAATTATTCTAAGCAACATTCTTATCTTTACATGCAACATTACCAACCAATTGGATGAGGTGAATATAATAAGTGGAGTTACTCAAAGAAGAAATAGATAATAAATGTTAAATTTATATGTGTTCAACACTTAAAATAATCATTGTACTGAATGGATATCATCGGTTTGGTCAATAAAGTAATAGATGGATAATGTTAATAATAATTGCTGAGACAATGTTCTCATTTGCAGGTGAAATTAATTCTTATTTTCAAATTTTTCGAATTTTATTATTTGAAGGTAGTTCAGTAGACTGGTCCGACTCTTTGGTATTGAATTGGAACATAGTTTTATATTCGGGAAAATTTTCATTGAAATATAAACCTCGTCGATTAGAATATTTGCATCCTGTTGCTCGCGTTAACATATGGGACGAATAACATATATATTTTTCCAATCGGTTGAGCTCGCGACCATCTACAGAATTAGTTTTCAAATGACATATCTGACCACTCTTTCCCTGAATTCTTTTTCCCCCGAAATTTTTCCACAATTATGAATTTGTATTCGAAGCACAATTCGGATAAATCCTACTGATAATTATATAAAATACGTAGGCAATATACCTACCCTTATATTACACTGACCTATATACACACGTGTGATGAATTGGCAACTGAACCACACGAGGCCATTATAAATTAATTCAATTATTATCGTCTCTTTTGGCGGCAGTGGCAGAAAGTCTGGGTGGCAAGCTGACAGGAAGCAGTTTAACGCATCAATGATTTTTCCTTTTATTCTCTGATTAACTCCTCATTCGCCGCCTCCAATATTGTTACCAACACCAACCCAAGCTATTGCGCTTTTTATTTATTCACCGGAACCAGATAATAACCTCAAATTGAGCGGTAACTCTTTATACTAGAATTAAAAACAAAACGAAAGCAAAAGCCTTGGGCCTGTTTTCATTTGTTGTCCACGTGGCGATTCTGGTGAATATAATCCAATGCATAATCAATCTGACGTCACTAGTAGTCGGCAGCCAATCAGATTATTCCAGCAAGGCAGATTGTTAGAGCCTGCTCTGTGACAGCATTGCGCAGTTGTAAATCTCAGGCAACGAAGTAACTGCATCAGACCAATTTTCTCGATTCTGTACACAAGGAATACAGTTTACAAAATGGCAAATTTTCGTAAATTCATCATTTTCATCACATGGATATCTACAACCCTGGCGGCCATTTGTCCTATTCACTGGCATCGATACGGAGATACCTGCTACTTTATTACAACAAGTCCATATAATTGGACCAAAGCAAATGACATCTGTGCACAAAAGCACGGTGTACTGGCCGTTCCTCGTTCAAATATGGAACAAACCACGATCTGGGAAATGTACCTGAAGATGTTTGATGGCCAGCCACCCACACACCTCTGGATCGGCTGTAATGATATAGAAGAAGAGGGGAATTGGCAGCCTTGTCCGTTGAGGGGTGAGTCAAACAGCTACGAGAACTGGAGAGACAGCCAACCTGATAACTACAACGAGGAGGACTGTTTGGCAATGATTGATTTCGATGGTGGTCGTTGGGGTGATCGTGATTGCACGGAGGAGTTACACGCAGCGTGTGAACAGCCTGCAAATACCAGCCTCACTCCTGCATTCTGCCTTCATACCGGCTCCGATGGTCGCATCAGCTCACAGTGCCTCTCTGGTCACGTCATGAAGGAGCTACCGGCTCAGGGCGTTGTGTCCTGTGGGAAGGCCTGCCTGGCTGATCCAAAGTGCCGTTCCTTCAATCTGCTGGATCATGGCCGTGGTAAAATGATGTGTCAGCTAAACAACGTAACCAGTCACGAGGCTGCTGCAGGTGATCTTATTGATGAGGAGAATTGCTATTTTCTGGATCTGTGAACAGTGAAGACAGGAAGAGGTAACTTGGAACCAAAATGCTACAAAAGACGTGCAATTGTGACGATGTGAAACTAGCCTTTTAACATTCTTAATGACAGTTTGTGAAGCATCTTAGAATGTTAACATTATTGATGACATTATGTGAAATATCTTAGAATGTGATTTCTATATCGTCTTGCTTTTGCTGGCGGTCGCTATTTCCCGTTGCTTTAGTATTTCTCAGCCATCAACCCTCTTCATTGCGAGTCATACCAAGTTAATAATGTGATACCTGTAGGCATACGGACTTACATTTGACAATAATCGGCTTCATCATTTGGATGGATAGTTAACTTGATAATGCATTCAACCGTCTTACAGTTTGTTGAAATACAAAAAAAAAATCAGTTGTTTTTTCAGCAAATTAATTTTTCAATTTGCTTAAAATATGACGAAATTGTCAGCATCAAATACAACAATCTGTTTCCAGATTTCATCGAGGAATATTATAAAAGTTTTGGTAATATTTCCGACATATTTTAGCGAAGCAGTGTATCACGCAATGCTCTTGTGGCGAAATGTTTCCAACGTTATAATTATTGCCTATTTTTTAAGCACAAGTCGGATAAATCTCACTGAAGGTTAGATGTAAGACATAGACAATAAAAGCTACCCTCATTACAGACCTACGTACGTGTGAGGAATTTCAAGAGAACCAGACAAGGCCTTCATAATTTAAATTGATCATTATCGTCTCTTTTGGCGGCAGAGCCTGGAAGTTATTACCAAGCTGACAGGAAGCAGTTTAATGCATCAACGATTTTCCTTTTCATACTGTGATTAAGACGCCCTTCAACATCTCCCGTATGTTACCAACACCAACCCAAGCTACGGCGCTTTTTATTTATCTGCTCACGAGGGCCAGATAAATTGTTTTTATACACTGGAAAAGAAAAGAAAAATGTCTGTCTGTTTATTTTTTTTTTCTTGTTTGTACACGTGGCGATTCTGCTGAATATAAACCATTGCATATTTAACCTGACGTCACTAGTTGTCGGCAGCCAATCAAATTCTTCCAGCGAGGCAGATTGATAGAGCCTGCTCTGTGACAGCATTGCGCAGTTGAAAATTTCACACAACGAAGTGACTGCATCAGACCAATTTTCTCGATTCTGTACACAAGGAATACAGTTTACAAAATGGCAAATTTTCGTAAATTCCTCATTTTCATCACATGGATTTCTACAACCCTGGCGGCCATTTGTCCTCTTCACTGGCATCGATACGGAGATACTTGCTACTTTATCACTACAAGTCGATATACTTGGAACCAAGCAAATGACACCTGTGCACAAAAGCACGGTGGACTGGCCATTCCTCGTTCACATATGGAACAAACCACGATCTGGGAAATGTACCTGAAGATGTTTGATGGCCAGCCACCCACACGCCTCTGGATTGGCTGTAATGATATAAAAGAAGAGGGGAATTGGCAGCCTTGTCCGTTGAGGGGTGAGTCAAACGGCTACGAGAACTGGAAAGACGGCCAACCTGATAACGACTACGGGGAGAACTGTATGGCAATGCATAATCTTTATGATGGTCGTTGGGCTGATCGTTCTTGCACTCAGCAGTACCACGCAGCGTGTGAACAGCCAGTAAATACCAGTCACATCCCTGCATTCTGCCTTCATACCGGCTCCGATGGTCGCATCAGCTCACAGTGCCTCTCTGGTCACGTCATGAAGGAGCTACCGGCTCAGGGCGTTGTGTCCTGCGGGAAGGCCTGCATGGCTGATCCAAAATGCCGCTCCTTCAATCTGCTGGATCATGGCCGTGGTAAAATGATGTGTCAGCTAAACGACGTAACCAGTCACGAGGCTGCTGCAGGTGATCTCATTGATGAGGAAAATTGCTATTTTCTGGATCTGTAAACAATCAAATCAAACATGACCAAAAGGACACAAATCCGATGGAAATTGACTTCATTATTCACCCGCTATCTACCCTGTTCATTGACAGTAATAACCTTGTACTTCACACGACACTATATGATTGTTCGACTACAAACACTATATGAAACAATTAATGCACAAAACGGAGACATTTGCGTAAAGCGTAACGCATGGGAGATTGTGAATGTTCTTCATTAGATACTTATTTTTAGTGTCATTTTCCTACGGAACAGTAGTTTGATATTTCATCATGATCATGACTATTGTAGATTACATGTAGTTAGCATTAGGCATCCATGATGCTTGAGGAGTGTTTTTCGTCCTTGGCGCGTATTCCTTTGTGGATTTTATTATCTGCACGTTACTGGCTTAAAAAAAATCAATTTATTTCAATTAGCGCAGAGAGATTCGTGAACGTTATAGAAATGAATACAATGATCTGTTATACTGACACGGCACTATAGTATAGACGCACAGCCAGAAGCCAATTAAATTCGTCCAACGAATCAGTTTGTCTGTGGCTGCTTTCTATTTAACTGGTTGACTTACGTGTATCAGACTCAATATATTCATTGCTTGGTAAATGTTCACCAGAGATACGACTGCAAAATGGCCACTGTTCGTACAATTTTCATCTTCATCGTAGAGATTTCTACAACCCTGGCGGCCATTTGTCCTCTTCACTGGCATCGATACGGAGATACATGCTACTTTATTACTACAAGTCGCTATACTTGGAACCAAGCAAATGACATCTGTGCACAAAAGCATGGTGGACTGGCCATTCCTCGTTCACATATGGAACAAACCACGATCTGGGAAATGTACCTGAAGATGTTTGATGGCCAGCCACCAACACACCTCTATATTGGCTGTAATGATTTAGAAGCAGAGGGGAATTGGCAGCCTTGTCCGTTGAGGGGTGAGTCAAACGGCTACGAGAACTGGAGAGACGGCCAACCTGATAACAGCGACGAGGCTGACTGTGGGGTAATGAATAGAAATTACGGCGGTCGTTGGGGTGATATTCGTTGCACGGAGGAGTTACACGCAGCGTGTGAACAGCCTGCAAATACCAGCCACACCCCTGCATTCTGCCTTCATACCGGCTCCGATGGTCGCATCAGCTCACAGTGCCTCTCTGGTCACGTCATGAAGGAGCTACCGGCTCAGGGCGTTGTGTCCTGCGGGAAGGCCTGCCTGGCTGATCCAGAATGCCGCTCCTTCAATCTGCTGGATCATGGCCGTGGTAAAATGATGTGCCAGCTAAACGACGTAACCAGTTACGAGGCTGCTGCAGGTCATCTTATTGACGAGGAGAATTGCTATTTTCTGGATCTGTGAACAGTGAAGACAGGAAGAGCGAACTAGGGACAGAATGCTACAAAAGAGGTGAAATTGTTACGTTGTGAAACTAGTTCCTTAACATGATTTATGACATTATGTGAAATATCTTAGAATGTGATTTCTATATCGTCTTGCTTTTGCTGGCGGTCGCCAATTCCCTTTACTTTAGTATTTCTCAGCCATCTACCCTCTTCATTGCGAGTCATGCCTAGTTAATAATGTGATACCTGTAGGCAAACGGACTTACATTTGACAATAATCGGCTTCATCGTTTGGATGGATAGTTAACTTGATAATGCCTTCAAACGTCTTACACTGGTTCCTGCATATTGACTGATCAGACTGGTCGCTGATACCCATTCACACGGTCAGGTTGTTTTGCATCGTCAAGTTTGACGGCATGAATTATAAAGCCATCGCAACTACGGCCATATCATGCGTCTATCGTATATAGGTTCATGTTTAAAATGTTTAAAGTTGAGAGTTCAAGTTTGACATTCTAGGAAGTCATATACCGATGATTCATCAGTACAAATTGAAACATGTGTTTGGATCGGAGAACGTTTTTTGTTATCAATGCTTGAATTATAGGCCTTCAAGGTCTCCGATACGTGTGGCGGGTTTATGGTAAACAAGTTCCTTGCAGGCGAGCGCTGCCATATACAATGAAATACGTGATAGGAGGACTACTACAACAATTATTCGCCTTCACATTTTCCATACAGTGTTGCTCATTAGGGGGAAATGAATGACATCTGATAGCAGGTAGACTGGGCAATTACAATTACATCACGTTGAATACGTTTCAATGCGATGTGCTGTCGTATAAGAAACGCACAGAATCATCTCGAACAGAGCGTTAATTGAAATCTAATCCATTTAATAGAGTCCAGCATATCGAGAGATATTTGACTTCGCTGGCGTCACTGGTGCACGTTCAGCTGACAGCCAATCAGATTCTTCCAGCGAAGCAGTTTGACACAACCTGCCAGCATCCGATGATAGCACTGCGCAGTTGTGTATTGTACAGTCGACGGGGTAGCTGGATGTATTCATCGCTCCAGAATAAGGAAAATTATTGCAATGGCCAGTTTTCATGAAGTCATCATTTTCATCATGGGCATTTCTACAACCCTGGCGGCCATTTGTCCTCTTCACTGGCATCGATATGGAGATACCTGCTACTTTATTACTACAAGTGCATACAACTGGAACAAAGCAAATGACATCTGTGCACAAAAGCACGGTGGACTGTCCATTCCTCGTTCACATATGGAACAAACCACGATCTGGGAAATGTACCTGAAGATGTTTGATGGCCAGCCACCCACACCGCTCTGGACTGGCTGTAATGATATAGAAGAAGAGGGGAATTGGCAGCCTTGTCCGTTGAGGGATGAGTCAAACGGCTCTGAGAACTGGAAATACAACCAACCTGATAACAGCAACGGGGCTGACTGTGGGGCAATGCTTATAAAACAAGGTGGTATTTGGGTTGATCGAAAATGCACTCATCAGTTCCACGCAGCGTGTGAACAGCCTGTTAATACCAGCCACAACCATGCATTCTGCCTTCATACCGGCTCTAATGGTCGCATCAGCTCACAGTACCTCTCTGGTCACGTCATGAAGGAGCTACCAGCTCGGGGCGTTGTGTCCTGCGGGAAGGCCTGCCTGGCTGATCCAAAATGCCGCTCCTTCAATCTGCTGGATCATGGCCGTGGTAAAATGATGTGTCAGCTAAACGACGTAACCAGTCACGAGGCTGCTGCAGGTGATCTTATTGATGAAGAGAATTGCTATTTTCTGGATCTGTGAGCAGTGAAGACAGGGAGAGCGAACAAGACGCAAAAAATCCTTCAAAAGACGTGAAATTGTGAAACTAGCCTCTTAACTTTCTTCATGACATGGGATTTCTACATCGTCTTGCTTTTCCTGGCGGCCGTAATTTCCCATTGCTTTAGTATTTCTCAGCCATCTACCCTCTTCATTGCGAGTCATACCTAATTAATAATGTAGGTATACAGACTTATATTTGACAAAAATCGGTTTCATCATTTGGATGGATAGTTAACTTGATAATGCCTTCAACTGTCTTGCACTGGTTCCTGCATATTGACTGATCAGACTGGTTCGCTGGTACCCATTCACACGGTCAGGCTGTTTTGCATCTCGTTCGGTATCATACGGATATTGCTGGGAGTCGGTATTGAGCAAATTGAGCAAAGCAAAACTATTCTAACTCTAACTATAATGACAATATTAGAGTATTTCTTGAAAATTTTTCGATGTTCCCCTGAGCAGATTAAATAGCTGTTCAAGTAAAGTAATGTGTTTAATAGCTAGACTCTCAAATGAAAAAAATCTTCGCGATCTCAATTTTATCATGAAGATTATACAGCTATATTAGTCTCCTTATTATAAACATTAATGGTGGCATGTTTGTGACTGGTGTATATTATGTATCAAAATGAATGATTTGAACAATGATTTGTATATAATATGGTATAACGTATATAAATAGTTAGTTTATGCGCAGTGAGATAAGATACTTCATATTTTTTGTGACGTACTGCATCGGCCCTTAGTTGCTTAATAATGCGTGGAAGTGAACGGGATGAAACACAGGAATATGACTGTATATGCGACTGAAATAGTCATCTGTAAAATCGCATTGACTATGTTGTACCACATCAGTGTATGAGCTTTGGTTTGTATGGTGAGCGTGCTGTACACGTAGAACTGGATACCTCGTATCAGCATTAGTGGGCCAAATTGTGCTTGAATCGTTGTGATGTCTAATTATTATGAAACATGTAAATTGATCATGGTCGTGGTAAAGTTCTTTTTAGCTCTGGACAATTTATTCTTGTTGTATGTGTAAAACAATAGAAATGTGCAAAAATAGAAATCGCCTTCAAAGGCAAATGAAAACGCGCGTCGTATTTACCATCGCTTGTCGAATATTAAAACATCTTATTTAAATCTTATTCCCTCGTTTCAATTCAAAATCATTTTGGAAAAATAATATCAAGACATAATTTATTGATTTTGATACGGAATACGAAAAGATGTACATGTCTATTTAAAAGTTTAATTTTTAGTCACGACGCATTTGGTGATAAACGGTTGGGTGGTAGGATGGATGTTGAGTATATATAACGGGAAAGCTATACCTCTCGTCTGATATTACTTTTGGAACATTGATATATTCGTGTCAATCAACTGAGCAGCTTTCATAAAATAGTCGTTGACTGATGAAGACATGAATGTGTTTTCTTTTGGCGATAATGGATGTAAATCACAATCTAATACGGTCTGCGGCATTATAATCTGTACATGCAACATTACCATCCAATAGGATGACATGTATATAATTATTCGAGTTATTTAAATGTCAAATAGATGATAATTGTTAAATTTATACGTGTCCAACGCTTTAAATATATCATTGTACTGTATGGAGATCATCGGTTTGGTCAATAAAGTAATAGATGGATAATGTTAATAATGATAATACTCAGACAATGTTCTTATTTGCAGGAGAAATCAATTTTTATTTTCAAATTTTAAGGTAAATCACTAACACGTCCGACTCGTTGGTAAAATTTATTTGGAACATAGGTTTATATTCGGGAAAATTTGTAATAGAAATATAAATTTCGTCGATTAGAATATTTGCAACCTCTTGCATTCGTAAATATTTATTTGACGATAAATATACACACTATGTCAGTCGATTGACTTGTGATTATAAACATATTTTGATCAAGTGACAGTTTCAAGTTGGTTTTTCAGAAATTTGATAATATTCATACTCAAATGGCGAAATTTTAAACCAATACAAATATAACAATCCGTGTCCATATTTCATTCAGGGAAATTGGTCATTATTTCCGACATATTTTGTAGCACTCTTGTGTATCTCGCAAATGCTTTTGACGAAATTTGCCCAACATTATAATTATGAGCTATTTTTGGAAGCACAATGCAAATAAATCTCACTGAAGGTTAAATGCACGCAGGCACAAATTGCTAACCTACCACGCAGATATACGCACGTATGGTAAATTTACAAAGAAACACACAAGGCTTTCTTAAATGAAATTGATGTTTTACATGTCCATTTGGAGGAAATAACAATGAGAAATAATACGAGGCAGAACGAAAGCAGTTTATCATAATCATCGATGTTTCTTTGTTCTGGTTTAAGACCCCCTCCGTCGTCACGAGTATTTTGCCATCCTATAAAGCTTCGGTGCTTTTCATTATATTCACTAGATTCATTCTTCCAATTAAGTTGTAAAGGTTCGAATTGGAAATAAATATAAAACAATATATATCAACCCCACGTCACAGATTGTCGGCAGCCAATCAAATTCTTCCAGCAAGGCAGATTGATAGAGCCTGCTCTGTGGCAGCATTGCGCAGTTGAAAATCTCACAATACGAAGTGACTGCATCATCAGACCAGGAAATTATAATACATGTACACTGTACTACCAATTTCTTCGAGCGACTCTGTTTGTCAGAGCTTGCTTACTCTCCACGATAAGATAGGAAAGTTGCAAGTCAAATGTGTATGTAACTGGTTGACTAATTTCACACGCACATTTGTGCATCAGACTCCAAATATTCATTACTTGGAAACTGTACCAGAGAAACGAATGGAAAATGGCCAGTGTTCGACAAATTTTCATATTCATCCAGCAGAGCAGCCTCTATGATTAACAGCCTCCCAGCCCTTCACGGTGATCACGTTGTGCAGATGTAAATCGAAGGAAACGGAGAAATTGGTTGATCAGACTGAGTATCAGAAAACCGAGTACTGCAATATCAAGTCCTCTCAAATTGTGCATGAGGAATACAGAAAAGAAAATGGCCACTGTTTGTCAAATTTTCATCTTCATCGTTGGGATTTCTACAACCCTGGCGGCCATTTGTCCTATTCACTGGCATCGATACGGAGATACCTGCTACTTTATTACTACAAGTCGCTATACTTGGAACCAAGCAAATAATATCTGTGCACAAAAGCACGGTGGACTGGCCATTCCTCGTTCACATATGGAACAAACCACGATCTGGGAAATGTACCTGAAGATGTTTGATGGCCAGCCACCCACACACCTCTGGATTGGCTGTAATGATATAGAAGAAGAGGGGAATTGGCAGCCTTGTCCGTTGAGTGGTGAGTCAAACGGATACGAGAACTGGATAAACGGAGAACCTGATAATGTGAACGGTGGCGACTGTGCGGCAATGAATACAAATTCCGGTGGTCGTTGGGGTGATCGTCCTTGCACTCAGCAGTTACACGCAGCATGTGAACAGCCTGCAAATACCAGCCTTACCCCTGCATTCTGCCTTCATACCGGCTCCGATGGTCGCATCAGCTCACAGTGCCTCTCTGGTCACGTCATGAAGGAGCTACCGGCTCAGGGCGTTGTGTCCTGCGGGAAGGCCTGCCTGGCTGATCCAGAATGCCGCTCCTTCAATCTGCTGGATCATGGCCGTGGTAAAATGATGTGTCAGCTAAACGACGTAACCAGTCACGAGGCTGCTGCAGGTGATCTTATTGATGAGGAGAATTGCTATTTTCTGGATCTGTGAAGAGAAATTTATATCAATTATTGGTTTCAACGGTGATGACTTCGAGAATGATTTGAGAAAAATAGTCAGCACCGTCATCATCTTAGCTTAAAGCGTCGACATTTCGCACGTAGTGAGAATCAGCTTTTTAAAGCCACATTTCGTAAAACGGAACAATATTCAGATTTAAAAAGAGAAAGAATTAAAAAACTTATTTTCTTGAACGTTTTTATTGCTCATCAGGTGTGATTTACCTGGTATTTCGCAATCAGGCTTGCTTGTAGTTGAAACTTTGAGACTGTAGCACCAATGCACTAAGCACCCATCGAACTGACTGTGTTGAAACGTATGTCAACTTATAGAAATGATTTATTGACAAATTTAGCAAAAAATTATACATGGATTTCTTGCATTAATTCAGTGCAGTTTACAGACGTCGCAGAGTGTCACAGAGTGAATTGCCTTACGACATTTTCACACAACGCTAAAAAGACTCCCAACCATTGAGAATTTCTCTCATGGGTCTGGACCTCTGTCAAAATCTCTCAAGGATTCACCAGGGACGTCGGGCACTCTCAAACATTTTGTGTCCTTTCACACGATGACACTTTTGTAAGATTTCGCAACCATGGGGGAATTTCTCAATGGTTGAGAGTTTTTTAGCGTCGTGTGAAAAGGCCTAAAGGGAGACATATATGTTTAGACGCAATTATGAAGTGTTGATTAGCCGTATCCAAACCAACTGAAAAAATAATAGCATGATAATAGGCCTATTGAATGCTTGCGCGTGTACACGTAAACGTCATGCAATTTGGGTTAACTATTGGTCAATGTGTAAATTTTGTGATAAACCAAACTAAAATTGTGTACATTTTGTGCTATAGATGTGGATATGTTTTGCTTGTGGGTATTTAGTGCTTAGTTGCGGATATTTAGAGCTCAGTTGTGGGTGTATGATGTGCTTAGTTGTGGGTATTTTTGTGCTTAGTTGTGGATAAGCTGTGCTTAGTTGTAGATTTGCTGTATATTGTATGCTTAGTTGTGAATATTGAGTGCTTAGTTGTCGATATTATATGTACGGTTGTGATTATGTTGTGCTTAGTTGTGGATATTTAGTGCTAAGTTGGTATTTTGTGCTTAGTTGTGGATATTAAGTGCTTAGTTGGTATTTTGTGCTTATAGTTGCGGATATTAATGTGCTTATTATAGTTGTGGATATTTTGTCAGTACGGTTGTGAATATTTTGTTCTTAGTTGTGGATATTAAGTGCTTAGTTGTGGGTTTTCTGTACTTAGTCGTGGATATTTTATGCATAGTTGTGGATGTTTTGTGCTGACTTGTGGATATTGTGTGCTTTGTGATTATGATATTTGATGCTAGTATCGACTATCAAGATAAACGTTCTAATTTTTGTTATTTTTCTGAAGTTCAATTTTAAACGAAATAGGCTGCACTGTACAGATGTGTTTTTAATCATCCATGCAGGAACGTACTGTATATCTTATCATTTTAATTATTCTAAAAGGATTAGCTTCAGAAATTAATTCCTTTAATAAAACAAATTCAATGAGGTTATTGCTTTCATTATCAGAAGAAACAAAGCGTTGTGTCATTTTCTTAATTCTGTTTTGTAGGTGAGACTAAACATTGATTCCTTTGACTCGACGACTGTCTGAAAATGAAGGGTTTATTTTACGACCACATAACCAAGGAAAGACGAGGAAGTATTCCCCAATACCCGCACTGGCAGAAACACATTGTTGTAGGGAATTGGTAGATACCAATGCATAATACCCATTACACTGCGAATACGAAATTCAATCATATAGCCTATGTAACAGGCTGGACATTACATAGACTTTGTGCCTTGAAGCAGCCAGCCATGGGGCCAGCAGCAACTGCAGCAACGGCAGCAGCAACAGCAGCAGCAGCAGCAGCAGCAACAACAACAGCAGCAACTGGAGCAGCAGCAGCAGCAGCAACAACAACAACAGCAGCAACTGGAGCAGCAGCAACAATAGCAGCAACGGCAACAACAGCAGCTGCAGCACAAGCAGTAGCAACAGCAGCAGCAGCAGCAGCAACAGCAGCAGCAACAACAGCAGCAGCTACAACAGCAGCAGCAGCAACAACAGCAACAGCAACAACAGCAACAACAGAATCATTGGAATGATGAAAGCTGCCAAAAAGTGTATAGTATTACCACTGGACTCGGTTAAAGTAACTGAGAGGAAAATTGTCTGGCCTTTCGGACTGGACTTAAAATGGGTAAAGTTACCATTCTCTCGGTGAGTTTGACCAAAAAAAGTCCCGTCCGAACGGGGCTTCAGTAGGCCTCGTTGTAGTATACTGGCCTCGGGTACCGCGATGACGATATTGCGATCGAGATTTTACTCTGGGTCACCTCTCGATGATCAAATCCAGGCAGTCCACAAACTCGTCATCACTCAACAGGTTAAATCTGGGTTCAGCATTGGACGCAGAAAAAGCTCAACACTAAATACACACCCGGCCCACGCACAGCCACAATATCATCACGCGTCTCAAACCAAATCGTGCATGCTACCGGTAGATTTATAGTCTGGCTCCACTGGCCTGTGGCTATCATTACCCATCTAGCAACTGATGATGAGAGAGACCGGACACAGACTGCCTGGACTATACATATCAGAACGTACTCGTGTGTCACTTCATGAAGGTAGAACAGTTGAAGACGGACGTCTCGCGTGAACAAGCTCTGAAAAGGGAAGACAAAAATACACTGAGCGGCTTCCACTATGCACTTGGCCAGAGACGCGATATCGTTTCTGTTTATCCTGTCACTGTATGTTAGGAGATGTTCTGCCGGCAGTATTTCACTCCGAGAGCTGTCGTCTGTCTACGTACCTTATGACTACGACGTGGCCGGGAGAGGCATGTATGCCTTGGCCTCGGGCGCCTCGGAGCAGAGCGCCTACGACCGGCAACATGCCACGGTCTACACGGTCGGTGAGTCCTACAAATTAATATCTAATGCTGCCAATTGCCAATAATATTTCTGGTTTTTGGCATTGTCAGAAGTTCTCATCGCGCTGCATGTTGTTGCTTGTTGTTCCTTGTGTGAGTGTGTATTTTCAGCCTTCAGTCAGTACATCTCGTCTTCTTTTTCAGAAACCGTGGTTCTTGGTCGTCGTTCGTTTTTTTTTCCATGTTACAGCGCCTCACATCCATTGAATTAATTGCGTAATCCAATTATTATAATTACCTTAAATGTCATGTGCAATATTGGTAACAAAACCTAACACTACAGAAATTTTTACAGACCTACGTTGAACTTACAGGGTATAAAGACGACAATTTTAGAAACATGCTGTTAAACTTTGTGTGCCTGAAATGCTGTATGTATCCATAAAAGAGTAGACTCAAACACCAAACATCTTTGATCTTGGGAAGATGAAACATGAGACAGCTATTCCCACACAATTTGGCGTAACAATTTCAATGGTTTTTCGTCGTTTTCTACTGTTTTCAATGATCAGTTGAGCTGAACATTTCACGGGTTTGTTTTTATTCCATGACAAATCAAATAATGAGCAGCCCGCAGCTGCTATGTCTCCTTTACCAACGTTGTACATGCCCTTTAATTGGTCGGTAGCTCAGCAAGCTTGATTTTTTGAGTAGCTCTTATTTCTGTGGCTTCGTATACTTAATTTGCTTCGATGAAAATTCTTTCCCATCGGCTGTTTGGAAATGTTTGCACTGCAGTGCCGGTCTCAAGTTCACGTGAATTTACACAAGCAGATAAGACTTCCTCTTATCATGATTAAGCTCCACCATTTGTGTACTTTTCCCATTGTGTGCAGCCGTAAATGAAAAAAAAAAAAATCAAATAAACGAAATTTATAAACGAGCTGTGGAAAGAATGCAAAGTTTGTTATGAGTCTCATCGTGGTATTGATAAAATGGACGCATGCATGGATGTACTGTATGTGAGTTAGCATTGTCATACTGCAGTGACATTCAGCCTGTGTTTCTGAATTCTGTAATCATTCTGACGACAAGCTGAAGGCTCATGCACTGCAGAGCAGGCTTACATTATCAAACGATCACAAACGTCACACACATCGTGCACCACTTTTTTTCTATATAGGAAACCCCATATCATGAGCAGAATGATAATTATGTGATTTGGGTCAGTTTTGTGTGGCCTGGACGGCATGAAGTAGGACCCCTGTGTTTTCCTGGAGTTTTGCTAGAATGCTTTCAGCGCTAGCTGCTTAAAGAGAGAAAGCCCGCTTAGCAAAATATAAGCACCTTTAAATGATAAGCTTTGTGTACAAACGTATACAAACCTGAAACATGTAAACTACAATATCGGTTTAATCTTAATTCATTGGTAAATACACATTACATATGGTGACAGTACTAATTATGTGGATGTGACATTTCATGTGATATTCACGTGTAAGTCATACTTATGTCGATGGCAGGGCTTTTTTATTTGTATTGCCGTATGATTGAAGCTGACTATATAGTTCATGAGTTATTGGCCTAGAAGCCCTATAGATAATTTGTTATCATTGGAGCTAGTGCTTGTCTGGAAATTGAACTGCCATTGTCATGAAACTCAAACGTACTGGGATGACCCATAATGAATGATAATCAGTTTTTTAGAGTCAACTTTTTGTAGGACCTCCGTCAGAGGTATATCATAGTTTGTGTACACGGGGTCGATTTCACTAAGTCCTACGATCGATCGTAACTACGATAGCCCATCGTATTTCTAAATGATTGCAAGAGAGTGAAAAGCCACTCTTTGAAGAGCCATAATGAGAGACGTACAACCCTTTTTCGAGCTATCTCCCACTCTTTTAGAGTGAAGTTTGCATCGTTTTAAGTGATATTTCACTCTGTCCCAGAGTGACAACAACTCCAAAAGAGTGAAATATCCGCCACTCTTTTTCAAGAGCCATATGAAGGACAACTCGATCTTTTTTGAACGAGTGCATGGTATTTGTCACTCTTTTGCATTTTAGAGAGTAGGGCTGCAATGCAATAGTTAGAAGACAGAAAGAGGTCGTAAATATTAGGGCCATTACTTGTCATCTGGTCTAAGTAGTGATGGAGACATTATGTCCGACCATGTCTGACCATGTCTGACCACTGACCAATATCTCATGCATGAAGGTACATGCATTGACAATCAATACATAACTTTACGATGAGTTTGGTGAAATCGACTCCAGGGGTCGATTTCACGAAGCCCTAAGATCGATCGTAGCTCGAGTTACGAAGGATAACCTATCGTAGGGGGCCTATCCTACGTAGGGCTGCAATGAATAAACTAGATGTGTTTGTTGACAAATACTGAGCTGTTTCGCGTATGTTTTTATAAATAATATGAAAAACAAACATGAACGCAATTGTCTCAGTACAGAGAAATTGTGGTGTTTTAATTGTCGTAAACAACTTTAAGGAGCGTCGTCACTCGTCCATTAATATACATATAGATACATGTACATACACACGACCATGAGAAACACAGAAATGGCAGAGTGTACTATATAGGCCAGCGCGCACAAGTATGTATGGTTGTGCATGGGTGGTGGAAACAGCAAAATGACTGATTTTCTAGCTCGTCGTACTACGTTTACATGTACACAATTGGCCAACTACTATGGAAAGCCATATCAGCGGTCCAAGAATTTGCAAGGCCCGTGTTTGTGTTATGTTTGACTCTAAATGGCAAAATTAATGATTCAAAAAAATCAATACAAATTCAATCGATGACGTCATCGTGACGTCACTTCACATTAGGGATACTAGTACCATTTCCTTCCTACCCACCAAGTTTCATTTCGATCGGATATTCGCTTCTATGTGTTTCCGTGAAAAAATGGCAAAATTAATTATTCAAAAATCAATAAAAAATCAGCCGATGACGTCATCGTGACGTCACTTCAGATTTAGGATACTAGTACCATTCCCTACCTATCCACCAAGTGTCATCACCATCGGATATTCCCTTATATGTGAATCAGAAAATCGGCTTTTTGATGACGTCATCATGACGTCACACCTTGTTGGTATTTTGTGGCATTTTCCTATAGCCTAACAAACATTTTACCGAAAGAATTTCGAAAATACGATTTGTCGTTCATGAGATATAAAGAAAAGGTCCAAAAATTGAATAATTCGTATAAAATCACATGATGACGTCATCAACACCTGACTGCAATTTTTGTCTATAACACGTCCCCATATACTTACATACCAAGTTTGAGTTGCATCGGACTTGCCGTTCCGGAGATAAAGAGCCCTAAAATTTGCACTTTTATGATTACGTAACTGTGCACGTGATGACGTCACGATGACGTACATACGCGGGACACTATTCGGGGTGGTGGTCTAACTTTGTGCCAAGTATGAAGTTGATCGGAATTGGCATAATGGTAGAAGTGACTTGTAGAAAACCCCTGTGTTATGTCTATGGGAAAAAAGTGGAAAAAGAAGAAAAACTAGAGATTCTATGTCTGTCTGCAACAGAGCATAGAGCTTTTCCGCTCCATGTTTTTAAATTAATTTATGAATCCATGCAACATTAGATCTAAATATGTATGTGTCACAAAGAAAGATCTTGCTTAACGTTGAAAGAATTATGATCCTAGCTCTACTACTTTTAAATGAGGACCTACTTCCTGTTTGACCGGAAGTAGAGGTCACAGAGGTCAAATAATATGTCACAAAAATCTACCTTGCCTAACATTGTTATTTGGTGAAAGAATCACGATCTTAGCTCTTACCACTTTTAAATGAGGAGCTACTTCCTGTTTGACCGGAAGTAGAGGTCACAGAGGTCAAACAATATGTCACAAAGAAAGACCTTGCCTAACATTGATATTTGGTGAAAGAATCATGATCCTAGCTCTTACCACTTTTAAATGAGGAGCTACTTCCTGTTTGACCGGAAGTAGAGGTCACAGAGGTCAAACAATATGTCACAAAGAAAGACCTTGCCTAACGTTGATATTTGGTGAAAGAATCATGATCCTAGCTCTTTCCACTTTTGAATGAGGAGCTACTTCCTGTTTGACCGGAAGTAGAGGTCATTAGAGGTCAAGCAATGTGTCACAAAGAAAGACCTTGCCTTACATTGATATTTGGTGAAAGAATCATGATCCTAGCTCTTACCACTTTTAAATGAGGAGCTACTTCCTGTTTGACCGGAAGTAGAGGTCACAGAGGTCAAACAATATGTCACAAAGAAAGACCTTGCCTTACATTGTTATTTGGTGAAAGAATCATGATCCTAGCTCTTACCACTTTTAAATGAGGAGCTACTTCCTGTTTGACCGGAAGTAGAGGTCACAGAGGTCAAGCAATGTGTCACAAAGAAAGACCTAGCCTAACATTGAAATTTGGTGAAAGAATGAACTTAATATCTCAATCGGTTGATTTATTGTTGATTTTAAAATATTTTTATTATTAAATTCAAATAGCCTGTCACATGACACCTGATGACGTCATCGTGACGTTTTTCACGCGGACACATCTATGCTGTATGTTCTATGCCTGTACAAACTTTGAACTATGTCAAATAAAGTTTAATGGCAAAAAAGTCCCGTAGAATAAAACGTGTGCAAAGTCTATGGGCCGTGGGAAAAAAAGGAAGAAGAAGAAGAAGAAGAAGAAGAAGAAAAAAAAAAATCTTAACAAACAGTATAGCTTTTCCGCAACTATGCGGAAAAGCTAAAAAAAAAAGAAAGAAAAAAAAAAATAAGAAAAACAAAAGCTGTTCCGCTGCATGCGAAACAGCTAATAAGTCCTACAATTGATAGTAAGTTATGATGAGTTTGGTGAAATCGACGCAATGTCTGACTTCACGAACTGCGCATCGAACTAAAACTGTTTCGTTTCTTTTGCTGTTTTCAATTGGAGAACCTTATTATAGAATTTTGGACACCTGGAGGGAAAATTTGGAGCAAGGGAGACTAGGTCGAGATTGTTTTTTAAAAGGCCCCTTTCCCCTCCATATTATGCACTGATGCATCTTGCTAGATCATCTCTCTACAAGTCTACTTTTCGTAATGTCTTCCTATTTTCATTTCAATACCTAAATTCATTTATATCGTACACGGGTCAATCCTCAAATCTTCAATAGACCCCGAATGTTCTGCCAAACATTCCCGACCCACAAGACCTTTTTAAAAGCCCCTTCCCCCACCCATGCAGCTTATAAGAAATCGGTCGACAATTATTGTTATTACGGTATTTGAGCCTCGTGGGCTTTCATTATCTTGATTCGCTGATAGACACACGTTGCTGCCGTGCGATATTCGTGTGTGTGACATTTCACGTGGTCGTCTCATGTAAGTCAGATTCTGTTCTGATGGCAGGTCTTCTTTAGATATGGATCTGAAGTAAATTAATCCGACTGATAGGTTGTCTGATCGTAAGTGAGCTACTTGGAGAGAGACTGGTTAATAGTCATTAAAAAATCATTGAAAAATACTCAGAACTCTCAGGTTGCACAGAAAAATGACGACGAACATGTAACCTTTCTTTTTCTTTTCATTTTATGGTGGGTTGAACATTGAATTTTTGAGATATACTCATCCTCAGCTGACCATCCTTAAAACAAAGTATGGTTCATTAAGCCATTTTCAAAAATACATATGCAAATCGACTTAAAAAGACCCTCTTTCGCACCGGATTGCATCAAAAATGGTCATTAATGCAAGCCCCCCAGTCCAGACACGAGGTCCAGTGCCATATTTCTTTAAACTCCCAATTTCATGGCTCTCAGAATTCTCTCATTTATAATAATTATATTGAGTGCTTAACTTTTATTAACGAGCTCGGCGGATGGATTTGGGGACTATTTACGTGGGTGCACCCCTATATAGGCCTTATTCATGGCGCATCTATATTTCCATTTTGTCACCTTCCTTGTCTACCATTCGGAAAAGATAACACCAATTCTAAAAAAAAAATGGGTACCCGACTATTTTGAATCCAAGCCTCGGTTTGGCTCCACCGCTTCGAATGCAGCATGGATGCACCGTGAATAAAGCCATACTTCAGGCTTATGAAGTAAACATGTACACGTATAGGCCTATACTCAAGGCCTGTCTATATAAACACCCATAAACATTAACATCAGACAACATTTCTCTTTAATGTCAATTCCCTAACGTTGAATTCCTTCCTGTCCAAAGCTGGAAGCCATTATTATAACCTCCCTTCACACAAAACAACATTTTAAAGGGTCCACGAAACGGGTTTCCACATTCACTGATGAAAAAGGGAATAAGTGTGCCATTTTCATTTAAAACGCACAAAATGATCTTATTTAAGACAAAACATACATTGATTTGTTTTCAACTTTCAAGTTCTATTCACTGGTAACGCTTCTGCTCTTCCATGCATTGCGGTGTTCTTATCATGGGACGTTGGAGTAAAGTTTAGGCAACGGGTTTCTTTTTCTTCTTCCCCTTTTCACGGTTTTTGATGGCGAATCATAGGCCGTGTCCCAATTCTCTGGCTGCGGCTGCAAATTACGCATGTACCTTTGGCAGCCACTAGCCAGTGACAGCAGCCGTTTCCATAGACTTGTGTGTTATTTGCGGTCGCTTTGATGTTGATAATTTGACTTTTCTGGTTCTTGGTTTCTTTTCACGACAAGGTTAAGACACTTCCTCACACTGTTTCAGGGTTAACAACAGGTTTTTTTTTTGTATGCTAATTAGAATTTCCATATTCATGAGCAAAACTGTGATTTTTATCTGGGTAACTGAGAGCAGTAATCCAATTGCTTTGTGCACAAAACGTTTGGGTTGTTTTATAGATTTTCCTACAAACCTTTCCCCCTCAATGGGTTTTATTGTGCTGAATGTGTTCCTTTCACTCAACTGGTGGTGTAATTTTTTTGAACAACCATTTCTGCGGGTCATGTTTGCCTCTTGATTTGTTTATGTTTTTTCATTATATTTTGGCTGTTGGTTCCCTACATGAGTATGCATGAAAATCCCCCATTTTTCAAAGCCGTTCAAAAGAAAACCAAATGCTGGTTTGAAACCAAAATAAGACTTGCCATTCATTATCTGTCAGTATATTCTTTGTATGAAGGCAATAAAATAACCTGACTGAAAAAAGCACTGCATGAACCCTTTAATTATGGGCCTGTTTGTTTCACACGCAAGATCACTGATCCTACTGATCCGGATCCTATTTTAGCGTATCCTACATGGGAAGTGGATCTGTATATCTGGGATTCCGTGCTTTTAAACTCTTTAGGCCTATGCAACACATTGTGATTACGCGCCTTTAATGTTCCGGTCTGTTTCGGATCGGAGTGCCTTGGGTCTGGTTCCCCAGAGTCTTGAATATTGCTGGCTGTTGATGTATACATGCAGTTGAGGAGCTCGTGTCTGATCAGTATGCTTGACAAATGTGTTCCTTGTTAAAGGTATAATACATGATTGGTAAAAGTCACAGAACAGCACTCACACTCTGTTAAATCCAGCATCATACATAAAGTAACACACCTGCGAAAATTTGACCTCAATTGGATATCTGAGTCACGAGAAAATAGCGAAAATACAACTCAATTTTTTCTTATAAAACATTCAGAATGGTTTTGATCTTACCCCGAGATCAAAACTGTTTTCGGTATTTGTCTGACCATAATTTCTGGGTAAATACACCATTTCAGGCGGAAATGTTTTAACTGGGTGTTTCTACCAGCACTATCTGTCATATGACATATGATCTGTATGTCGATAATTCGCATTTGTGCTGATGAGTAATTAATGCAATTTCGCGGGGTGATGCAATTAACACAGTTATACCTAAACTAAGAAGAGTGCACATGCTAGTTTCGTTTTTAATCCTTGCGTAGGCGGGGCACAGAATGAATTAAAGGGTGTTATATACAGTGTGTCCCAAAACAAAACGATACCCAGTTTCAACAAATTATGAAAAGAAATTGTATGTTTTCAGCTATTTGATTGTTAGTCTGTTGCATTCAATATCTCCCAGGCCATGTTCTGACGAAATTTCAATGCAATCCATTCATGCATCACCGAGCAATTACTCATTATTTTTTTATATAAAAAAACACTTTCCTGCCATTACAATTGAGTTTCTTAGTTGTGATCTGTAAACCTCCCCTCGAAGTGGCCTCCCACATTCACTTCACACAAAGAACCACTAATTAAGATGACCACAACTGTCACTTATTTGTATTATCCCACTCCAGTCAATTTTTCTTTGTTCACTTTTCAATGACTTAAAAATTCAGTCAGTTTCCCTTGTGGTTGTTTGATGATTACTTATTTGTATTGGTAGCAAAATTGACTGTACAAGACAATATCAGTAATTGCTCAGTGATGCATCAATGGATTGCATTGAAATTTGGTTAGAATTTACTCAGTGAAATAGTGAATGCAATAGACTAAAAAAATCAAGTAGCTGAAAGCATACAATTTAAGTTTTCATAATTGTTTGAAAATGGGTATCGTTTTTTGGGGGGACACACTGTATATCTCCTGCATATTGGGTGTCTGTGTTGTCCTGAATTGGGTCAACCCCGTACGGCGTTTTCGTGCTCCCATAGTCTATCATGTCTAAAATTATATTTATCTTGCATGTACAACTTGAAAGGTGAAAACATTGGCTTCGCTTCAGTCATTCTTTTAAACTTCAAATTGTTTGACAATTTCATACATAAATTTGTTGATTTTTCCAGGAGATAACTACATCCACGTGATCGATTTCAGTGACCCGAGGACCCCGACCATTGTCCACCATGCTCCCCTGGCCTCGGTGGGCAACGACGTGGAACTCTGCGGGGATCTCGTGGGCGTTGCTGTGGACGGTCAACCGGGCACCGTGGAACTGTACCAACTCTTCGATAGACAGAGCGGCAAGCTCCCACACGTTACGAGTATCGTCGGTAAGCCGATCACAATATCGTGGGCTTATTCATGACGTGCTTTTTTCACCAGACAAGACCAAGCAAATTCCCATGATATATTTTATTTAGTCTGTATAGGCTGCTTTTGTTCAGTTTAGTTGTATTTCTTTCCCCTTAGTTAATTTGAGGTATGCTATAGTCCTACAAAGATAGGCCGTAGTATCATATTTTGGTAGCATACCGAAACAGAAAACCCCCTAGATTTACCTATAGGCTAACTTTCAGGGTATATAGATGGTGATTGTACAAACTTAGCATTAACATTTTCTGCCTGAAATGCTGTATTTATCCAGAAAAGAGTAAAACCAATGACCAAGAACAATAATTTTTATCTTCGAAAGATCAAAAATAACGGTGACAAGATTTCAAAAATACCGTGGGCGTTTTCACTGTTTTCTCAAAAAGTGGACCGTCGTTTTGGACTGGGAATTTTACAGATCTTTCTTGATATCTTTGCCCCTAAATCTGCGTTTCGAAGTATGGAATTACCTTTAAAGGCATTGCATACGTTTGGTAATGACTCTGAAAATGTATGGCAATAAAAACTTACTTGGTGAGAAGTACAGCTGCCTTGGATAGTATAATGCATATTGAGAAACGTTCAATTCGAAGTACCGCGGTTATGGAAAAATATGTCACTTTTTATCTCCAAAAATTATGAATCTGAGAAGCGTTATGGCCGTAACGCTTCTCAGCCATTGACTTACTGTTCTCTGGCGTGAAATAACCGCTCTAGTTTTTCGCCAAAATCTCAAAAACGCTACCACCTTTTGAATTGAAACTTGCACATGTTAGTTTTATGATATATATATACAATTATATTGGTTTGAAACAAACAGTAGGCTCAAATTACCAAACGTATGCAATCCCTTTAAGTTTAATGTATTTAATAACCCAGTTTCTCCCAGCAGTGACTACTCAGGTGTTGTATATAACAATAGGCCATGATATTTATCTATCTACCCAGAGTGCACTTATGGAGTCTTTACAATAGGGTCACTGATAATACACAAGTTCATGTCCACGTGTATAACTACATAAGGGCCTGTTTGTTTAACGCACAGGATCACGGATCTTGCTGATCCGGAGCCCATATTAGCGTACCCTGCATAGGACGTGGATCCGCAAATATGAGATCCCGTGCGTTTAACAAACAGGCCCCAAGTTCTTACACCGCATGCATAATGGAAACTTCTGCAACACAAAAAGCATCTGTACTGTATAGCGGTGACTAATTTCACTCCCCACAAAATCAAAATGAAAGGTGAATGATATTTTGATCAGGAACTGGTTGCCTGTAAATGGCCTCCTGCCCGATGTCACTGGCCCAACTTTCATTGACGGTATGGTAAAGGGTAAAAGAACCCATGACCTTCTTAGCAGGAACATCTGACTGGGAACTCCGGAAGAGTGTCCACCATAACTGCATACGGATGACTCGCTTGAGTGGGCTTAACGGAAATGGATGTTGTCATTGTTGCACTGTACATTTTATCAAATGTAATGTTACCTTAGAAACAACGAAGACCACCAGCCATTAATTACACAAAACAATGAAATGTTGGGAGTTCGACAATTTATTTGATGGTGTGTCAGAGAGTGAGCGAAGAATAACAGGTCCGTAAAATTGTACTCTGATACTCTAGGCATTTCCATGTAAGCCTACATACAACTCCAATGTGTCTTCTTTAATTGTTGCCAAAAGATAGGCCTCCCCATCTCCTTCACAAGGTATCATTTGCAGTCATTTCATTCCAAGTTTCAAATTTGGTGCTGAGGGTCTCGTATTGTTTTTTATGTCGACGTATAGTTGGCAGCAGGCCAGACATGCTGAAGTTCACTCATGACTGTCGGAGGATCGTTGTGGCCAACGAAGGTGAACCGTACGAAGAGTCGGGCTACATTGTCGACAGTGAGGGCTCGGTGTCGATCATCCACCTCGACGACCGTGAAACCGTTTTGGAAACCAAAAACCTGTTCTTCACAGCATTCAATGACCGGTACGATGGGGATGATTATTCTATATCGGTATCAGGTTTAATTTTAAATGAGAAGGCCTTATGATAAGATTTACACTTGAGGCAGTGGCGACCCTCAGAGAAGTGGTATCTCGACATTTGGTCGGTTCAACTCTGGTTCTGTTTAGAACCTATCTGAAGGAATACAGACGATTCACAATAGTGCGCCTCCAAAAGTTTGCAAAGCTTTTGTGGCCAATCACAATGCACGGAATTTGTCGACCCGTTGCAATGCTCATCTGAAAATGGACGACCGATTCCGCGCATTTTGATTGGACAACGCAATGCAAACTCTTGGAGGCGCCCTGTAATATGAATCGCCCGTATTGTTACTGAATTATAGGGCGTTTTCGAAACGGAGGCTCAGGCTCCGTTTCAGGCTCCGGCTCCATTTCGTGAATCCATTCTAAAACAACGGGCATCAAAATAGAGGCATTTGGCTGCGGTTCTCAAGTATATTCTCTGGTATGAAAAGGAAACAGAGCTTCAGCTTCATTGAAAAACCACAACCTATATTTTCAGCAAATGGATGCCAGAGCTGGAGCCTGAGCCTAAGCCTCCGTTTCGAAAAGGCCATAAGGCCTCTCACAAACCTCGACTCCGGCTCGGGCTCCGCCTCCATTTCGTAAATCCATTTCAAGATTACAGGTATCAGAGCCTTTTGGATGCAGTTAGGAAGTAGATACACTGATTTGGAAAGGTTAACAGAGCTTCAACTTCAATGGAAAACCACAACCTATATTTTCAGCGTATGCAAACAGAGACGAAAAAGCTAGAGCCGGAGCTGGAGCCGAGCTTTGAGAAAGGCCCATGATTACCGTTTCCTCACTATGAATCCGAGACATGGTCACTTCCATCTCTTCAGTCTTGTCCTTCTCATTCACGGATTGTAGTGGTAAATAGTTACCAATTTTTAGCAACTGCTCGCAGCATAGAAGTATATTTCTCAGCTAATTAGTGGAGTTAGAACACAACATACTTTCATGACGTTAATTACGCAATAACGTGACAACAGCATAGCTAATGCGTCGTTACCCCTTGTTATTTTTCTTTCAGAGCGGATGAATACGTTCGCCGAGGAGTGAGGTGGCCTTACAAGGGCGAGTTGGGGCAACAGCCCAACAATTTGTCCCAGTCTTTGGAGCCGGAGTACATCACTTTTAATAAGCAGGACACCAGAGCTTACATATGCCTTCAGGTATTGCAAACAAAAGTCATACTTCGAAAAGCAAAATTTAATATGTGTGGGGAAATGGAGGAAAATGTAGAATCATTTGTAACCATGGGGCCAATTTCTTAGAGATGCTGAAGCACCAAAATTTGCTTAAGCACAAAAAACCTCGGTAAATAAAATCAGCATGCCAGCCCAAACTCCTTGTGATTGTTATGCTCAGCAAACGATGGCCGAATACAAGTCAAAAGCAGTAAACATCACATAAAAGTTTGATTTGTAATCCTGTTTGATCAAAGAAGACTTTTCATGCTTAGCCAATTTTGTGCTTAAGCAGCTCTATGGAATTGGCCACATGACGTATTGTTATATCCACTGCATTCCTCCTCTCTGCTTATAGAAATTGTAGGAGAGCAAAATCTACATGTACCATTATCTTATACTTTATCAAGGTTATAGTCCTGGGGCCAATTTCATATAGAACTGCTTAGCACAAAAATTCACTAAGCATGACATTTCTGTCTTTAGTAAAAAAAAAAAAACAATTTCCGTGTATTGTGTATCGATTGTGACTATTCTTTGGCTGTTGTTCGCTGACCATGAATATCAAATGGAATTTTTAATGGTGGTTTGTTTTATTGGGAAAGCTATGTTTGTGCTAAGCAATTTTTTTATGCTAAGCAGCTCTATGAAATTGGCACCTGGTTCTTGTACGATAGCTGCATGGATTGTAACAAAGTGGCCGGCTGTGGTTTAATTAACTCGGTTGCCCCTCCGTGTTTCTCCAGGAGAATAATGCCGTGGCTGTGGTGGATCTGACGGCCGACACCATCGTGGACATTTACCCCCTCGGCTTCAAATCGTGGCGAGATCTCTCACTGGACGCCAGCGATAAAGACTCCGGTAATTACAGTGTTCGGAAAGAAAACTATTTTATGCAGCTTTGCTGAATCACATCTTTGTCGAAGGTGCATGTGGTGTCAATCTCCTTTCTAATGTTCTATTTTAGTTGGTAGAACGCCGCGCCGTTACGGTATTCCAGGCGAATCGCTGGTTGGAATCCCGTCTCCAGTCAACTTATCTTCGTTCACTTTTCAATGACTTCAAATTCAGTCAGTTTCCCTTGTGGTTATTTGATGATTACCTTCTAAATTTTCAGTGAAACTGATGGGGACTACATCATTTCATGTGAAAGTCATTTCTATTTTTAGGATGAAATACTAAATCAAGTACGAATATCGAGTGGAGCGTCTACCCTGAACGTATTTGATTCTAAAACAATATGATCGCTAGTTTAGTCAGTAAGAATGAGATTCCACTGGAAAGAGGGTATTTCCACTCTTTGAAATAGGAGAGTAGGCCCTCTACCAAAATTGCAGCAAGTTTGTACCTATAGAAATCCCTCAGTGATGTTGAACTATCTGTAATCTGGTATCATCATTATTTTCTCCATTGGTGCAAGTCGATGTTACAATAAAAATGGAGATGATATAATTTCAGGAATCAACTTAAACTCGTACGACATCTACAGCATGTACCAGCCCGATTCCATCAGGTACATGGAGGTTGACGGAGTAGGGTACATCATAACGGCTAATGAGGGCGACGCCATGGACTTCGAAGCGGGTGGCAAGGAGTGGAAGGAGGCGCAGAGAGGGAAGGACTTCGTGGACGGTAAGCATCCTTCATCTCCGGAACTTGTCTAGGGCAGCATAACTGGAACAAACATTAAACTAATTTCGGAATTTGTCTCAGACTAACCTAAAATTACCTTCTTCAGATTGGATAACGGCTGGCTGTGAAGATTGTGCTCAGTGCACAACCCGTACCGTGCTCCATTTTAATAGTATCAGATAGATCGTCATAATGTGGTGCATAAGATATTTCAGTCTAAATTAATATCCGGACGTAGGGCAGTTAAAACTGAGTCTACATCTTTAGGAAGTTTTGGAATGATGACCGTTAGTTAAGTAAGTGTCAAGGATCGTTTTTGATAAGGCTAAGGCTTAGGCCCACTCTTGAGAATCTGCATTTTACTGATGTTAACGTAATGAGATTGTTTGCGAAATCTGCTCTTTCTTGAACACTCAGATGACCAGCTTTCTGACTCGGTACCGGACGCAGTGAGGAGTGCACTGGCTGACAAGGAGCTGTTAGGTAATGAAGATATCCCATCGATCTTTCTACACCTTTTTATATATCGGTTGAGCAACCACTCATCTGATCACTGAATGATAGTTCCGTTCAAATTCCCCGTGATCAGTCTTCAAAAGTGTTTTTCTGTGTTTTTCACTTCCAGTGGGATCAGTATAAACTACGTATCGCTTGAAAACTATTGCCAGGATAATTTAAGAACATCACGAATTTAACATGGATATGCCCTAATTTATTCAGTTTTTGTTGGAACAGACAATATATCTGTTGTCACTCGATGTGGTCAACGGTAGAGATCGCGACGATTCGTATGCAAACTGCAATAATTCATTAGACAATATATCATTCAACTTAAAACTCGTCCGTAATGCAGCAAATATAGCACTTCAACCTAAGTACTCCATCTCAATAAATGTTTACCTTTTGCCGTCCCCCGAAACCCACAAGCAGATCGACACATCACCTCTTGGTGACATTTTGCTCTTTCACACATCAGGTCGACTTCAGTTCAGCACTGTCGACGGCCAAAACCCCGAAGACCCCGCCAAGTTTGATCGACTTTATTTCTACGGCGGTCGGAGCGTGGCCATCTTCAGAGCAGACGATTTCTCCGTTGTGTACGACAGCGGGGACGAGATTGAACGGAAACACGCCGACTTCTACCCGAGCGTTTTCAACGCCGACTACGACAGTGACGAACCGGACGATGAGTCGCCAGAAGACACGTTCGACGGCCGGTCAGACAACAAGGTCCGTTTAACTCCTGAAAGCAAACTTCCTCCACAATCACTTCTCAAAGTTTCCTTTGCAACGCCAGAACCTACGTTCTAGCCTACCAATTAGATGGCACATTTTTTTTAGATGAACTGATTTTAATGATCAGTTCAGCTGAAAAAAATTCACAGGTTTTCTTTTATTCCATGACAAATCAAATTATGAACAGACAACAACTCTTCTGTCACCTTTACCAATCGTGTACTATAGCATTAAGCCCAATATTGAATCATTCAACATGAGTAGCTGGTGTGTGGTATACTTCACGGAGGTGCCTTTAAGTATAGATGATTCATCGTTGTTGATTTTCTTGCCATTTTTGTCAGGGGCCCGAGACTGAATCCGTTGAGCTTGGAGAGATCAACGGCAAGCGACTCATGTTCGTGGGCAACGAGCGTACCAGCACCCTCATGGTATACAGCTTCCAGGAGGACTCCATCATGCCGACCTTTGAGTCAATCCACCGCTCCGGTGACACCAAGGATTCCTTCTCCAAACTCATGGAAAAACGGACTGCTGGCGACCTGGATCCGGAGGATTTGAGGTACGGCTACACCCTGGTGTAGGGGGTTGTGCTGGGAGCTCCTCCTTCAGCTCATTGCTATCATACACTGACCCACAAGTTCTATTCATACACATCTCAATAAACCCGCCTACATTACGCCCTAGGCTCTTCGCTTGCCGATTCTTTATGTTGTGTTGATTGTATTGAATGAAAGTTTCCTTCAAACGAGGCTCACGTTCCACTCTTATAGCTGGAGGGCTGTATAGGAAAGTACATCTTCTAAATGAGCCACAAATTAAGCCAGTGAGACGGAGTAAAAAATTAGACAGATTCAAAATGTGGAATCAGTCCAACTCCTCATTGTTTGTTTTTATTCAACTTCTAACCCTCAATTCTGATATGAAAATGATGAATCACGATATCACTTTCTTTGACAAAATATGATCAGATGATCTACACTTAGTTCCAAAATATGACAGACAATTCCATAACTCGGGGCTGTGTCACACGAGGTACCCAGAGGTAACCAAGTGTACCATTGCAAAAGTAGATCATCGGCAGCGGAGTAGATATTTTACTGCCATGCAGTCTTTTGCTGCTCCAAAGAAAAAGATACATTTGAGATGTGATCATCGTTTCGTATAGGGCTTCGTGAAATCGACCCCAGCTTTGTCATCTAATTTAACTCCATCTTTCAACTCGGTTTGGTTTGATCGATCAGGTTCATAGAGGGTTCTGACACAGCACTCGGCAAACCCATGCTGCTGGTCACAAGCACGAAAAGCGGTACGGTCTCCATGTACGAGGTTGTAGACAGCGAGGATGGAGACAGCAACGCTGGACTTGAAGGTTAGTCTTCCTCGTCCCCTGAAGTTACAAACGTCTTTACGGGTGCAGACCAGTAAATAAATTCCCATAGGCTCCCATGCTGAATAGCCAATTTCCAAAAATTATTAAAAATACTCAGAAGTTTCTCAGACACTCAAGCTATACACCAAAATGAAGCTGAAAACTTCAATTTTCATTTTCATTTCAATTTTTTATAGGGAAACCAATGACTTTTTGAGGAAAATCCATCCAAAGGAAAATACCCTGAAAACGGCCATGTTGAATGGTGCCAGACTGAAAAAATGTACCCCTCCCCTACAGGCCCAAGTAGAGCGAGTTTAGGGGCAGAATTCATCCAAACAGCTCAAAGTTGCAAGTCCAAACTCTGGCGACCGGGTTCCATCCATTTTCTTTACAAGACTTCCTATGTAGGGCCCAGCAAATGATTTTATAAAAAAGATTTCGAGGGTATACAAAAAATTAATGAGCTCCGCGGACTGATCATGGACCTATTTACTGGTGTGTACCCTTACCTTGTTTCAAGTAGTTGTAAACTCAGTTCCAGCGTGCAGATGTAGTCCTTGGCCTAAAAGAAACTGATACAAGAAGTAAAAGTCGACCTTTGACGACCTTCTCCTACCATTTATGAGGTATAGGAGGACACCTCCAGATAAATATCGCAGAATCTGGTATATATATTGGTCTAGAATACGAGTCCATATGTTGCACTGCATGAGCAGGATTCAAACTATAGACCTTTATTTTGCAACGTCACAGCCCAAGTCTTTGCCAACCAACATGGCGGAAACTATGGAGACTAGATCCGCCGCTTGGAAAGAACTCACTGTGGGAGATGAGATGGTTTCAGGAATGTTAAATAATGTAGCCCAATGACCAGGGGATAATGATAATCTGCGCCTCTGAATGGAACTGTCCAGATACTGTGCGCATTATAAATTATTTTGTGTAGTCGAAACGTTGAGACCTTACTAGAAGTGCGAACGAAATAGAAATGCGAAAGTAGTACGAACGATTCTTACATGGTGTTTCCGCAAACCAATTCACATACCAAAGCCACAAAGCCTGAAATCTTTCTTATTTTGTGTTCCTTTGTTTGATCTCATTTCAGGTGGCAGTCAGAAAGTCTACTCGTTCGGGCTCACGTCGACAATCACAGTGTCTGTCATTTTTGTTCTCTTTATTCGATTATTCAACTAGCAAAAGTGATGATTGTGCACACAGTCTTGTATATAGGAGGAGACATACAGCAGTTTGCTGCCTAATGTACATGCATTAGATATCTTTATTAAAGGCCACTGCAACCTATTATCCTCTGTAGGCCAAGTTAGACTGTTATATTATAAACCCAGCCTGTCTCGTACTTGTACACGATTTTCCAATCTCGAGTCATTTGCACAGATCTGCCTAAGCACGCAACAATCATGGCTATTCCCGGGGGCGTGGGGCGTGGCGCACGCCTCCCCCTTTTCTTCCAGCAAAACGAAAAGAAAAAAGAGAAGAAAAAGAAAAGAAGAAGAAAAAAAAAGAAAAAAAAAAAGGAAAGAAAATAAAGAAAATAAGAAGAAAATAAAAAGAAAAGAAGAAGAAAAAAAAGAAAAAAAAGAAAAGAAAATAAAGAAAAGAAGAAGAAAATAAAAAGAAAAGAAGAAGAGAAGAAAAAAAAATTTACAGAAAAAAAAAAAAAGAGGCAAAAACAATTACATAGGCAAGGTGAAAGACTCAGAAAAAGAGGAAAAAGGAGGGGGAGAGAACATTAGCTAGCTTTGAAGGACCCGAAATGCATCCGTCACTATTGAATAGAGCATTTGATTTCCAACCCCCCCCCCCTTTTTTTTGAAAATCTTGGGTCCTCTCCTGATGTATAGAGTCTGTATTAAAAACACAATAATTATTATGAATACAACAAATACCATAAAATGTACTTTTGATGAAGCGAATTTAATTAACATATTTATTTTAAGTACATTAATATATTTAAGGTCACATATACTTTAAACAATTACGACAGACCAATGAATTACCGTGATATTTTGACATTTTGGCCCAATGCTTAGGTCGCTAGAGCCCCTAAGAAGATTCGTTGAAAACAGGGCCCTCGGCCAAACTGATAGCAGCATTGATGACAATTATTTTGCTCATTGTTTTTAAAATATAATCTTCACTGTCTTTCTGAGTGATACTGAAAAAAAAAATTGAGAGAAAATGTTGTGAAGTATATTATGTTACCAAGATGAGATTATGTGGCATTACAGTCAACACTTTTTGTTGTATTTCAATTTAAAAAATGGTTAATGTTGTTAATTTTAGGGGGCTATTATTGTTTTGACCTCATAATTAAATAATGGTATTTTAGGAGCATTTGTAAATGTTTATGTTAAGCAGGTTTATGTTAAGCAAGTTTATGTTAAGCGAGAATATTTTCTCAAAAATAAAAATAATTCTTATCGGAACATCATCTTATCAACAAATCACTTTAACCTATGCCGATGTACTTTAATATTAATTTGCCTCGAACTTTACGCTTTGCAGTAATTTCGTTGACATCAACTACACGTACTCGGTCTCAGAGTGCGATATAGTTTGAGAACTGGACAGCGAAGTTGCTCAAATCCCATTTCTTCGATCGATGTTCAGTTAACTTTACTAGTTTACTAAAGAATCACATTTGCGACAGAATTTATGGACCGTTAATTAGATAATCATTTTTTACAATTTACATGTCTGAGTTTCGACTGATCATAAGCAATGGTTGCACATAGAGGGCGCTGTTGCAAATGCCATCTCGGGCATGCGCTTTGCACTGACTCGGCTAGTGTGGTCACTTTTACAATTCAGTGTAAACATTGCTACACGAACTTTCTCCGTGTGGACCGTATGGATTTACTCATTAATTTGCTTAAACTTGGACCGTGCCGTGGGAACTTGCTTGGAGAGACTTGTACAGCTTCCTGGGCGTTGCTGCTTAGCACAGTAAGTGTCATTTATTTCTGAAAGAGCATAATTGTTTCACTCGTATTCGTATTTGGGGCCAAGCCAGCGACTGGACTATAGGGCATGTATCGCCGGATAAATAGCCTATGTGTGAGACTGCAGCATGCGTTTTGCATTGCATCCATGTGATTGTATTTGACTTGAGCAAGCATATTATCTTGATGTGGTAAATATTTGGAGCATAAGTTTGCCTTGGTGAGTGACAGAATTACTTAATATTCTTCTTAAGTTCTTGGTCACAGCCTTTCAAAACTGGAAGCCCTGCATTAATTATTGACCACAGGGGCACTTATGTTTTTAATAACAAACATTGCCTACATCATTACACAAAATGGTAATTAATATGGCCACTCTCTGGTCAACTGCAACCTCAACGGAAATCTCAAACAATTTTGTCAAAAAGGTAACAATGCTTTACCTGGAAGGGTAATTAAATATGTCTAAACTGGTGACCTTTGATTGCTATAATTTTTCTTTAGTCTGATAATTTTTTTTATTTCTATTTTCAATTGAACAACTTTCCATGCATGTTCCCAACTCTATTTATCCACAAATCTGTATGAAACCGGAAAAAGGGGAAATACTGTGCTAGCTTCATTTACAGAATTTGATGATTGTACTTGAATGATACCATTTGTCACATAACATGTGGTTAAAATTGATTTAACACTGTTGAATACTAGCTCAAACTCTGGTCACTGCTACCAACTGGCCTTAATGAATCCCTGAACACAAAATTAAAGGTAATTGTGACGTGGTTCCCAAGAAAAGGACAAGTGGTTTCTAAAACTATAAAGGTATTGGAAATGAAAGCAACTTTTTATAGCTTCTACTCTCCCAAACGATATTTTTGACTTTCAGCAAATGGCTCGAGTCCCAGTAAAACCCTAGATTGAAGAATTTTCTCCAACATTTCAGTGAAAATGTACAAAGTTTTCTTACTGCTTGTTGCTATAGATGAGGAACCACTTGTCCACAATTACCAAATTAAATCATTCATTATTAAATACAAATGCTATGCATTAGTCAAAAATAATGACTAAATGCAACTGAATTTGAAGACTGAGTTTAAAGGTAATATAATACTTTGGTTTTTGTCAAAGAAACTAAGATTCATGGGCAAAAGTATCAAGGAAGATGCAGTAAAACTAATCTGTGAAAAATTCAGTCCCATACGATTCCCACTTTTTGAGAAAACAGGAAAACAGCCACAGTATTTCTTAAGTCTTTTCTCTTTTATTTTTGATCTTTTAAAAGATCAAAAAGATTTTCGGTCGTTGTTTTATTAATTTCCGGATAAATACAGCATTTCAGGCGGAAATATTTTAACGGTAGGTTTCTACCAGCATCATCTTCATACCCTGAAAGTTATATGTAAATCTGTGAACATTTCTGTTTTGGTCTCTTACCAAAGTATGATACATGTACAACCTTTAACTCGACGAAGGCTTATGTAGGCCTACTGATGCGTTAATAAACTCCACAACGTGTTGCTAGGAATTAAACCTTGCACGTCGAAATTGGTGAATGGACATATTAATGTGCCACATTGACAACCGCTGTTTACTGACCAAATATTTGTACATATTGGAGCAATCTTTTGGTTATAACATAATTATATGTTTAGTTGCAAATAATTATACCATGTAAATTACTGGGGAAAAAACATTAGCAATTCGTGTGAAAGTACTCAATCTAATCTACTTTGCACCTTAATAATCGCCCGAATGAGTCGGGCAAAATTAAACAAACTCCAATTAAATTGAAATAACAGAACCAACACGCAGCTTGCTCTTTGACGTTTTTACGGCTACTTCTGAAAATATTTCGAGCCACCTGACTTCCATACATCAGTTTTACCTCAGCGCCCGTCATCTGCCTCTTGAGGCCGCTATTAGCCGCTCCAGTTGTGGTACACGATGACGTCACGGAGCAGACGGGAATCAAGGGTGGCTTGAGCTGCGTCCGCCATCACTTCCATGTTGTCTCCTCTCTGGTATGGCCAGCACACATTGTTGGTGGGATTGGCAGGGTCTAACATGATAGGCCTGTAATTAAGAGATTTCCATTTAGCATTTTACAGAGAGTAACTTTATTTTTTTTTTGGGGGGGGGATTATTTCATCCATATATCGACCGGCATACATTATCGACAATCGAAACATCGTCAATATTTTTTTTGGAAACAATTTATAATGATTCAGCCTGTTATCAGGTCTTGGATCCAACTTCCGTATAGCACTGTGTTCGTGTCAGTAGCCCTAACACCCTATAGTTTGCGTGCGAAATCATACTTTAAATGTTGCGAATCTATAACTTAACTAGCTTCTTGCAGCTTGATTCAGAGGCACAATATCCACCTTACCCTGTTCCTGATCTTAAAGGGTCTCTGCAATAGGAATACTATGGCTTGAACATGTGCCAAAAAAGCAACTGTTTTATGGGGCCTGTGATTTTACCCACTTCCTCACAGTGGCGTCGCCAAGGGGGGGCCGGGGGGGGGCACGTGCCCCCCGCCCCCCCCCCCCCACCCCCTGGAAAACCTCGTGCCCCCCGCGTGCCCCCGCGTGCCCCCCCCCCCCCATTTGAGATTTGGGTTGGTGAAAAAAAATATAATATATATTATTGTAGTGCCCCCCAACAATTGCTAGTGCCCCCCAGACTCAAAAGTCTGGTGACGCCACTGCTTCCTCACACTGTTTCAGGGTGAACAACTGTTTTTTGGTTTGTATGCTTATTAGAATTTCCATATTCATGAGCTAAACTGTGATGTCATCTGGGAAATTCAAATTGGGGTGTTTATATGCAATGAAAGAAGTCTGCGTACCAGATACTATTCAGATTTAACTCGCAAATGGCTTATTGTTTTGTGCACGAAAAGTTGGGGTTGTTTTATAGGTTTTCTGACAGACCTTTTCCTTCTCAATTGGCTTTATTGTGCCGAATATGTTCCTTTTACTCAACTTCTGGTGTAATTTTTTTTTGCCAAACCATTTCTGTGGGGCGAGTTTGTCTCTATTTTTTTTTTTTCAAAATCCCCCATTTTGCAAAGCCATTCAAATGAAAACCAAATGCTAGTTTGAAACCAAAATAAGACTTGTCATTCATTATCTGCCAGTATATTCTCTGTATGAAGGCAATAAAATAACCTGACTGAAAAAAGCACTGCATGAACCCTTTCAACATGTCGGTTGTAACTTACCTTGTGGGGTGAAGTTGTCGGATTGACCTTTCCGCCATGTTTGTGTCATAGTTTTTAATCCAGTAGTGCTGCAAACTGGATAGATCCGTCAAGACCTCAAGGACATCCTTCACCCCCTGGAGCATCATTTGCCTTCCGTATGGCTCCCCGGCCTTCTCCCAGCGATAGATGGTGATCAGCTCTAGGGGATATGACTTCTGGAGATGGTCTGGTAGATTGGTGTAGGCCCAGTACTTCACCAGGCGGATAAGCTCCTTCACGTAACCCGGCTGATTTCCAAAGAATTCCCTCTGGAGCTTGACGAGAGATGCAGAGTAGAAGCCCATGTCCCATCGTTTAAGGAGCAGCATTTCTTCGAATACTTCATCTGCAGAGTGATACGTCGTTGCCCCAAAACCATTAGAAAGTTTGATTGTGCCAATTGGGAAACGATCGAAAATGTTCTTGAAGAAACCAGGGCTTTGATCTGATCGTCTTTGGGATAATAAAGGAGCAAGCACAAATTATATAACTCAATACAGCAACAAGTTCAATTTACATTGACTCAAGGAAGGGTCATGGTCATAAGAATCGGTCTTACCAAGGTTGCGTCCATGGACGTTGTCTGCCGTGGGAAGCAGATCGACTTGAATGCATCTAGAGCCAACGTTTAATTCGAAGTTGACAAGGTACGCGTCACTCTTTATGATCGTCACGTCGGGCAATCGACTCACTGTGGTCTTCAGGTCCTTGATAACATCCTGTAGCTTGCTTCTGTAGTGTTCTGGCGTCAAGAAGCCAATGGAGCGCAAATGTGGTGGATTGATAAACGCCACTAGATCCACATCAGATAAATCCTTCACCATTGTACCTTTCCCGAGGGATCCACCCTGCAATATAAAGTGAATGTAATCAGTGACACTTTGCATTCGCACAAAAAGGACGAAAGATATTTGAATGTTATACAGGTTTGCGAAATAACGAGTGGAATTCAACATTTTCTCTTACAACTCATTCAGGTTTATTCGTGTCATTCTTTATAGGGTCAGAAAGGGTTAGCCTGTACTTTAATTTATGCCGTAATAAAGCTTCATTGTCTCTGCAGCTAGCTTGACTGTACCATTTAGCTTGTAAAGTTTAAAAGTACAGGATACTGGTTTAATATTATATGTGTATATGGTTTTAGACGTTTTGATCCAGAATATCGAATGTCACGGGAATGTTCTTGTAATTCATTTAACCGAGGATGGGACCTTAGGGAGACTTTCCCATAGGGTCGTGCACAAACTTTACTTAGGCTATTTCTAAACATCCTCCAAACCAATGAACTTGAAACTGACATATGTTCATATTGAGAGCATTCTCTGTCTTCTATTAAAATATGGACATTAAAAATATGTCTTTAAAAGGTAGCTGGTACCTTAGGGAGACATCGAAAAGTCTCCCTAAGTCCCGATGTCTCCCTAATGTCCACTTTTAGATGCTAACGTATCTCCCTAATACCCCATTTGTAATTATTCAGATATCAATAATATTATTATCATCGGTTTGTGATGGTTTGAATCCAGATGTGTACTTGAAACCTGATTATCCTCATATGATTTCTCGATAATGTAATGATGTATTCCAAGCAATAAGCACCGGAAACAAACATGACTTAGGCCTAGTATGGAATGAGGCATGTCAGTAAAACAAGACATACACCCCAACGTACATACAAACAAAAAACAAGGACTCCCACCTTGATAATTTCAGAGACGTCACATTCATGATGCATCCATCTGACTACTTTGTCCACGGCCTTACAGCAGTCATCGTCAAAGAGTGTTGTGCCAGACTGAATGTTGTCTTTATACCACGACCCAAGTTGCTTTGGACTAAGACTAAGGCGCCAAGGTTCCCCCTTCCTGGGCTCATAATTATAACTCGACTCAGGGTCGTCTCGACTTTCGTACCGAGGTTCAGCCTCACTTGAAGATAACCAACCTCCCATTTTGCTGGAATGATACAAATTTCATGGATGTACATTATTATTATATCATTATTATTGGTGTTAATTAGCAGTTGATCGATTCCTATGTGCTACGTTTTATTTCTCAGCCTCGATGACAACAACCAACGAACGAAAGAATTCCAGGAACTGCTAAGGATCTAAACCGGAACCAAACAAAGATCCGGATCGGGAAAAGCAGGTAAGCCTACACTTCACATCTTAAGGGCTACATTATACGGTACTCAAAATTACTGCCCTTGACTGATCAACTGCGATCGGTAAAAAACGCTAATATACAAGTGTAATTATACGGTTTGAAATGACTCAATCTAGTTAACAAAAGCTAGAATCAAACGATATTCATTCGAGAATGAAACGTTTTAAGTCTGGACATTCCAAAAGCCCGTCCAGAATTCGAAATTCTTGGAGGATTCGGTTTGCTGTAAAGTAGTTGTGTTCAAAAGGATTGCCAGCCTTTGTGCAAAATCATTGTGATATAGCGCTGGGGTCTTCGAAGCTATAGCACAGGCATGATAATGTAGCCTGAAACCGCCTATCGAGTCGGCTTGCATTTTTTTTTTTTAGCAAACTCTGACATTGAGTCTCAGTCCAATCTGTTTAACCAGTGATATATACCATGGGTCCAATCCCATTGCACTTTATTTTGTGCCGAACAGCCGTTAGAAAGCGTGCTTAAGTCATCAACTAATGCTGACTGTTTAAATCTATGACGCGATGAGCACAACATTTGAAATTGCCATATGAAAGCAACATGCTGAAAATGTCTGAAGTAGATATCGCTCAACCGCCTCAACGTTAAGATCGAGGGGCTGTGAGATCGAGCTTTATAGTCCGTTTTCAAACCAGAAGTTAAATTTGTATCAACCATGCGAGCTTACTTATAATATGAAACACTTTTAAAAGTTCAATCAAATGGCATGCATTCAAGTTCCAACAATTAATATGTTCTCGCTTTCTACTCAACAAAACATTAAACATATTTTATCGTCAACATTGCTATTTAGTATTTGCTACATTGTCATGTATAGTACCGAATGTGCCGTACGTTTTATTGATAATATACTTACTGTGATAAACTATTGTAGCAGTAGAGTTAACGAATTCCGTAAGTCCAGTCTGCTGGAATCTAGGAATCGTGTGCAGTCAGCAAGCAAAATAATTTTGTGTACGTCTGACGAATACACGACTCGTACTCATGTTAACTGTGCACGCGACTCACACTGTACGTGCAACACAGCCCTGCACAATATGGTTTTTCAGCTGGTTGCCATTGCGAATGAGCAGCGTAATATGCACTGCTGCAGCTGCCGGGTACCACGCAGTAGTTGGAAATCCCAGCGATGAGAAATACCCACTGATCTCTATCAGCTGCAGTGGAAACACCAATTATCCTGCGCGTGCTCAATCTACCCTTTCACATGCAGTTGACTTTGAAACATGGACCCTACTCCATGGTTTGAACTTCGCAGGGGGTATACTGTTAAGTGATGTTGTTTCCTTTGTACATGGATGTCTGAGTCACTTCGATGCCAAACCGATTAAAATAATTACAATAAATGCAGGCAGTCTAAAATCTGGAGAACTTTTCCAGGGGTTGATTTCACCAAACGCCATCGTAACTTACTAATTACTATTAATCACAGGACGTATGGTGCGTTGCAGCCCTACATAGGATAAGCCCCAACGGTGGGTTGTCCATCGTAACCCGAGTTACAATCGATCGCAGGTCGTTACGTTCATACAATAATGTTCATACTAGCTTCTATACAATCATGTTCGTGACCCATCAGAATAGCCTTCGCAGTCCTGAATTTACAAAATATTGTAGGGCCTATGTGGTTTTGCATAGATTATCTTCCTGTCGTTATCTTTCACACGAACTAGTAACCGTGCATCGTACATCGCCTCGATTGTTATAATAGGCTGATAAACTGTTTAAAGTTCAAACCGAGACATGTTTTATGCCTCGCATTTAATAATATCGCAACATTGAAAAATAAATACTCGAAAGATGACTTTGAATGTGAATTAATTCGTCTACATCTCAGTCGTGAACTCGCGCAATTCCAAATAGTGCGCCACCAAGAGTTTGCAATGCGTTGGCCAATCGCAATGCACGGAATTTGTCGGCCAAATAGGTTATTCACGTGACGTCATTGGCCGTCAAGCACAATGATTGCACACGCGAAAAAATACGCTTCAGTGCACACGCAACGTACAGTGTCCTACGGGTAACCATGGACAACATAGAGAAGCTTGACGGCCAATCACGTGACTTTATGACGTCGGTGAATAACCTCTTAAAGAACTCGGCCCAGTGTGTGTTTGGAAAGAGTCAACAGATTCCGCGCATTGTGATTGGCCAACGCGTTGCAAACTCTTGGTGGCGCACTATGTGGAATTGCTCGTGATTATTTTCACGTCTTGTTATTCAATCTACATTACGCATACCTGTACGCATACGCATTCCACATTAGGTTTTTCACTTCTCGTGGTACCTTGCTTTAGCATCATTAAAATGTCACAGTAATCCGGGCCAGTACCGTTATTGGGACGTCACTTTCAAATTCTGACATGAATGACTAAAGTTTAACAGGTTTTTATACATTTACAGATGGATTTACTATTTTTTATGTTGAATAAGAAAAAAACAAGGAAAAAACGAAACAGTCCCGGTGCTTTTTTCACGTTTTTGACCTCTCTTTTCGCGCGATAATGCTATGCAAAATGTTCGCTTGCGTACGGTACGCATTGGCCTTAACCCCCCCCCCCCCCACCTGTAGGCATGGCGTACGCATCGGTAACAACCCCCTCCCCCCTTCGTGCGTACGTACTTTATGGACGGCCCCAACGGACAATGATATACTTTTGAAAACGGCAATTTGAGATTAAAAAACTACATTTCAGATACCTTTGTAAAGATTTTTTTATTTGCGATACTTCAGACAGCAACATTAAATTGAGATGCTAATTTTGAAGATTATTTCAGAAACTTTTGAAAAATACATTGTTTTCATACTTTCTTGAACTCAATCATTTCAGGCACTTGTTTAAACTACATTTTAAGTACTTTTAAAAATAAAATCATCTGAGATAGGCCTACCTCACAAAATAGCAGTTAAAAATATTTTTGGAATATTAAACTATATACATCAGTTTATGTATTTTTCTCAAGTACATTTTGAGATATTTTGAACACTTTGTTTAAGTACATTATCAGGTAATAATGATAAAGGTACCCTCATGGTTTAGTTAAAGCCTAATTGATAAAAATATAACAATATCATCGTGTAAAGGTATTTTCTAAAATGGTCCAGATGATTGGAATTTAAAAGAAATTGTACAAAAACCTTCATCTGCTAGCTAACTGTGAATTGATTTTACGATCATGATGAAAATACCGTATGCGTTTTTCACTGTTTTCTTAAAACTTCATAATTTCGAGATAATTTTGAGAACTACTGTATGTTAACTTTTGAGATTTTCTTTGCAGACAAAACTAGATTGTTTTTTTTTCTGTCCGTTTGGTAGCTTAATTGATCCTTACTCATGTTGCTATCATACAGTACGTGCAAACCATGGTACAGTTGTATACATGTTGATAATATTGAGATGCATTAACAAAATACTCGATGTATCAACTCTGTTTGAACAAGATCCTTGTGAAACTGGGAAACAAAGAGAAATGCTGTGAATCTGGGGTCATGAACCCAGACATTGTCACTGCTACCAACTGGCCAAAGGAATTATCCCTGAACATTGTACACAAAATTAATCCATAATCCATACTCTTACTACGTCTCATTGCTCAAAGATTATAAATAAATTAAGCTAAATTTGGAGACTGGCAGGGTTCTCCCCACGTACAAACTTGTGTATCGGGGCCGATACGCGAAAATAATTGCCGATACGCAAAAATATCTGCCGATACTCACTTTTTCAACCCCGATACGCACAATATGTTTTTAACAAGGACCTGTATTTATTCCACGATCTTGAATTATGTGTATTTTTCCACTTGCAATGCGCTGGTATCTGAACAACAGCTTATAATTTCGGGTGTTTGAAGCCCGAAAGACCGATGGAAACTTCGGCCGACAACCATTGGCACACGTACATGTACGTTCATTCCTCGTGCACCGTGTGATCGGTGGCATGATCGGTACGGTGTGCATGTGTGGTAGCACGATGCGTGATTGTATTCTAGCGTAGGCCAGTTCGCAATTCGGTAGGAGTAAACTTGTTACAAAGCTACCACCGCTTCGCAGCAAACACGATCGACTCTATGTGCGAACGGTGTTGGCCCTTGTGCTCGCTATGCACAAGGCTGCTGGTAATTTGATGTCCTATAGTCGTAAAAACATCATGGCCTACATTTTTCCAAGATTTTATTTGAAAAGAAGTCCTGGATTTTGCGTTCTCAATGGCAGTGCGTTTTGTATCAAAATTTGTTAACAAGTGAAAGGACTTGGGCTACTCTATGGTTTTTGCAGACTGGTACCCTGCGTGTTATAACTTATGCTGACTCTATTCAAAAACGGTGCCAGACTACTATCAGACACCGCGTGCCTCGTGGCATACCGATTCGCGAACGGAGTAATTTGCACATCGTCAAAGCGTGTGTGAACGATCTTCCGTGTTTGGGCACGAAAAGGAACATAGGCCTAGGCCTATTTCTGTTCACTCTTTCTGGATTTATTCGATTTTCTGAAAATCGGAGTATTGCTCGTACATTCACGAAACCATAGGATGCCTTTTTTGGAAATTTTTAGCTACATTATGCTTACGTAAAGATGAGTTTGAGACTGCAATTATTGACAATTCTTGCAACAACGGGATTTTACCGTACCGCGACGTACCGTGTGACGGCCGTGGGGCTAATGCTTCGTGTGGCCGGTCAACATTCCGCACGGGTACGCTACCTACGTTGTATGCCGCGTTGCACGTAAACATTTGTGGTTTTTATCTCCATGCAAGAATATTTCGTGTTAATCTGTTAATGGATTGTTTTTCACTCTTAAACTTAGATTTACTTTTATTATTTGTCATAAGTCATTACTTTTGTAATGAATGTGAATTTCTCTTTGATTTTTCTGTGAAATTTTATAGTAGATGTTATAAAGGGGTGCTATTTGTTTGTTTGTTTTTCATGTAAGCTTATTATCTCATTTTTACTGTTCAGTCTATGTAAGATTTTGTCGTCCATATTTGATTTACAGTTTTGTATGTAACTTGTATTTCCTGTTTGTATGTTTGTATGTTCCTGCAAAACTAATAAATGAAATGAAAATGAAATAAAGCTAGACCCAACTGTCTAAAAAGAACTTGCCTCGACAAGAAGCAAATTTAGTGCAACCTCCTTGGGCTATGCTAAATAAATTCATATTTTTCGTTTTAAATAGTGTTTCTTGTAATTGGCATTGGTCAATATTAATGTTCTTGTTGGTACAGTATGTAGTTTCAATTATAAATCTGCCAGTGAATCCTTTTTTATATTTTTGAATTTGAATTTTGTTGTAATTAATTTAAAATTACAAAATTATTGTTTCTTTTCATACTGCATCTAAATGAAAACTATTTGAAAACAAACTTGCCACCTAATGATTGAAAAAAATTTCCAGTGCTTGGTCAAACATGTCAAATGTTGGTAAAATCCCAAAAATCTATAAAAAAAAAAAAAAAAGATGGGGAAAAAAAATTATGAAATAAATGAAAACAAAAAAGGAAAGAAAAGTGAAATCCCATTTTATTTTCCATGACAAAAAGCTATAAAGAAAGCTCCTGAAATACTCTAAAATGCACCAGAGAGCATCTAAAGCCCAAAATTTTTCGGGGCCCTTAAGCGGGCCCCGAACCCCACGCCATGGCTTCGCATATTAAAAAATCCCCCACACTTTTGAAAAATCCTGGGGAGAACCCTGGACTGAGTTTAACTCAACCTATACTTTCAGATGCGTTTATAATTTCTCACACACGTTTTACTACTAGGAATTAAACCTAGCGCGTCGAAATTTGTGAATGGACAGAGCTAGTAATATTGAATACCGTGGTTAACTGACCACAATGTACATGTATACTTGTTCCTTAAAGGTGCAACCTTTGCAGTAATTTGCTATAATTTAAAGGAAATGAAAGTATGCACCCTGATTAAATTGGAAACAACAGGAAGATGGAATGATTGATTTCCCGGGTTGTTTGAATTGGCTATAGTGAAATTCAGCGGACGATCGTGCTCTGCTTTTACCCGGATATCGGTTAACCGATCCGGATTTAGATCACCCCGCCACTTTTTCACTAACCGCTAACCGAAACTGAAAGGGAAAATACAGAGACCAACCTTCAAATTTGCTCATGCTCAACAACCAAAAAGTGTAGCATTTCAGGCAGTTATTTTGTCAATTTTGCCAAAGTAGAAACACGTTTATCACAAACTGGATCTAACGGAAACACATGTACTGATCTAAATGTTAGCTAAAAAAACAACATAGGAAAAAGCATTTTGAAAGTGATGATCACATTGAAGAAGACGTATATGGGCAATTCTCCATGGGAGAGGAAAAAATGTCAAAATTAAATCTGTACATATTGAAACTTTTTTGTACTTTTTCCAGACCACAATTAAATGGGGAATTCAGATCAAAAAACAAAATTTCAAAAAAATGTATATTTTTGGTAAAAACAGTGAATTTTGCAATTTATGTTTAAAAACGTGCAGATTTGGTAAAAAATATTTTTTTTGAGTTTATTTACTTTCTGAGTAACAGGGAAAAGGGTTGATTTATTTTTTAATGGTACATGTTAGCAACATTACTGGGGGTCATAAAAATATATATATAAATATATATATATATTATATATATAGTGTAGGCCTCAATTTAAAAATGTCAATTTTAGCACGTAATTCCGTTACCGAAAAAATGGCAAAAGTTACTTATTTCACAGACTTTCTGGATTTTTTTTCTTGAAATCATGGATGTTAGGAAGGGCCCTCCAATAAACATGAATGAAAAATGAAAACTTAAAAGAAATAATTTCTTGGCATTTTTCCAAGTGGTAACGGAATTACGAAATGGTAACGGAATTACGGTAACGGAATTACGCATGCACAAAGCGTATACATTTCCATATATATACAGTGTACATATCACACAGTTTAAGGTTACGTGGCCAGAGCATGAAGATGTTGAAAGTTATTGAGAAAGCAAACATCACATTGATCCAACCTGAACCCCAGATGGATCTAGACACATCTCTCAATCTACAACATCCAGTAACCATGGTAACTGGTGTTTTTTTCCACAGCGTGTACAGTCTTGTTACATTTACCTTTTCAGAGATGCAAATCAGTATAGTTTGAATGTATTTGGCACGTTGAGCCAATTCAATTTTCAGAGTAAAGTATGATTTCTGGTGAAAAAACACATAAATGCTACATGTATGACTCTTTGAAATGTTCTACATTGCACCATTTAGAGCATTTCCCATGTGTACAACTTTTCCAAGTACAACTTTCTCTCTCAATTCAGCTGCATTTTCAAATATATACCAATTTTGCTTCGAAAAATACTGTTACTCTGTCGTGTACATGTACTGTAGGCCTACTCTTTTTGTGAGCATACTGTAGGTTGCCATCTCTGCTTGCTGATCCATATGAAATTTTTAGAATTCTATGCAATTTGATAAAATGCTGTTTTCTGAAAGAAGTATAAATTAAGCAAATCCTTATTGAAACGTACTACAGTACACCATACATTGTTTCCATTTGCATGGAATTATCAAATCTATCATACATTTTTTTAACATGGAACAAACCACAGAGTGAAAAAAGATATGACCAAGAACCAAGCAAATTTAAAACATTTGCAGTTCATACATTTCACATATTTCCATTTAAGGCCAGGACACATTAAAGGCAGTCTTACATATGACAATTTTGTTTTCTTTTGAAAGATTACAACAGATCAATCCATTAAGCCTATCCTTAAATATTAATGCTACCAAAAGTCAGCCAGGGTAAAATTCTCAATCTTGTATAGTGGTGATGTAGGCAATCCTGTGATTGGTCAATATGTAAAGAGTAGGGCTCAATGTATTAGTCCAACAATTGGGCAAAATTTAAAATCTCTAAACCAGCAATTGAACCGGCAATGCAGTCATCACCAGACTGCATTTGTCCTTGACCTTTGACCTAAAAAGTAACCCCTAGACATGTTTAGGCCTAAAATTACCTTTTGATCTGCTAATTTTCACCTACATGTAGCCTACATGTACATGTACATGTAGCTTTCCCCTGTAACATTTTATAAACTTCAAAAATTTGTATTGTGATGAGTTTATGTTGAATTTAATGTTAGATATTGCGTTTACTGTAGAAACACTATGGCGTAATTCCGTTACCGCCCAGGCGTAATTCCGTTACCGTGATTAAAATGCAAATTATGAAAAGAGTGATTATTTTTTCAACTTTGCTCTGCATTGTAGTTAACAACACCCCTGAACTCTACAAATAACAGGTAGTGTCCAATTTTAAAATTTCAGAACTTCAGAGAGTTTTATCAGTTTATGCAAGAACTCAAATATGCTTGTCCTCGGTCCGTAATTCCGTTACCGATATTAAGCTCCGCCCCTTAAAGGGTAATTTTGTGGGAATTTTTTTTTTGTAGTGGTCAATCAATTCTATTGGTCCTTGGCTCCCTTTCCATGTTTAGATTAGTTGTTTAGCATAGAACATATTTTCTTGGTAAAGAATAATCCCTGACAAAGTGACAAATGGGCGTAATTCCGTTACGGAAGAATCGCCCACATACCATAAATCGCACATGTCACGCATGTCGCACGTGATTACATAGGTTAACCGTTAACCTGATTAGGTATAATTACTCGTATCTCACTTTACGGAAATCTTGAAGAGTTTTGTGCTGTGTAGGCCTATGGCTCAACCCGCACAGAACCATTCTCAAATATTTTGCTGCAACGCGGAAAATCCATTTAAAAATCTGTGTAATTGTTCAGAGTGTTTTGCCTGATGATGGCTAGCAGTTCCAGCAGCCGAAACGTCGCTACCAACAACACGACATCGCGTGACTTTGATCACCGTTTTCCTTATCTGTACCTACCGCGATGAATAACCCCTTTTTTTCAGTGTTTCGACCCGTTACATAAAAGTGGAGAAACCCTAGTCTGGGTGTGTTTTTTTTATTTATGTTTAATCTATTTATAATTATAATCATCAAATAACCACAAGGGAAACTGACTAAATTTAAAGTCATTGGAAAGTGAACAAAGAAAATTGCCTCGAACCGGCGACCTCCTGAATACCATACAGGCGCTCTGTCAACTGAGCCGGCCAGCCCTACGTCGGTGGTGACCCCAAAAGTGAATTATCTTTGTTCGTTTGGCAGTCAGAAGCCATGAAACCACGCACATACCGCCATACCCCAAGGGTCGTTTCAATGATACACGCAGCAATGCTGCAACCTGGGAACGGTACATGGGAGATACGGCTTTTTAATAAATGTAATCATCAAATAACCACAAGAAACTTATATTATTTATAATTATTTATTTTGATCACCATTAAAAAATTTGGAACACTCAGCGCCCAAAATTCAATAGTAATCGTTGTAGTAGCCCGACCAGTCGGAGTACACGGTGACTCCACGAAGCAGAGTGGAATCAAGGGTAGATTGGGCTGCGTGCGCCATCACATTCATGTTGTTACCTTCCTGGTAAACCCAGCACACATTGTTGGTGGGATTGGCGGGGTCCAACATGATAGGCCTGTGAAAAGAAGAACCACATCAGCATCAAGATTTGTATGAAGAGTAAAAGTTGTGTTTTTGTTTTCTATTTTGGAGTATTGGATTATTGCGTCATTATGGATTGTGTAGCCAATGTGAGGAGTACTGTGGCCTAGTTGTCTGGCCTGTTGAACTCAAAGTCTTGAGGTCAATCTATGGATTGTGGGTTCGAATCCAGCCATGGGTTAATGGTGCTTGCGTCCTTGGGCAAGACGTTCTGTCACATTATTGCTCCTCTTCACCCAGGTGTAAATTGGTCCATGCGAGGGTAGTGATGGCTTTGTGGTTTGATTAGCCTCTGTGCACTGAATATGGTATAGCCGGGGCTGTATACTCCCCAGGGAGTTGAGATGGTTTCAGGAATGTAATATGGCCCAGTGACCAGGGATAATAATAAAGTTGTAATGCCAGTAGAGTATATTCATATAGTAGCTGCGCAATATAAATGTCCCATATTATTATTGACGGTCAATGTATCGACCCACAAACATATCGACAATAACATCAGTTTATTTGGAAACAAATAAAATAATTCAGCCAGTTATCGAATCAGGAGGTCTTTGGGTTCAACCTCTGTCGGACTAAGCCGGTGGATTTTCTTCACAGGTGCTCAATGACTAAGCACTAGGTGTTTGGCATCATGTCCGTGTCATTAATGATTGTTGTGAGAATCCAGAACTAAACGAGCTTCTTTTAGCTTGATGAGTACATGCATGCTTCTGCATAGGATACCTTATCCACACCAACCTGTTCCTGATCTTACATTTTTGTCGGTTGTGACTTACCGTGTATGGCTCAGTTTTTTGATTGACTTTTCCGCCAAGTTTCTGCCATAGTATTCTTCCCAGTAGTGGCGCAAACTGGATAGATTCGTCAAGACTTGAAGGACATCCTTCAGCCCCTGTGCTTTATTGAATCCGTGAGGACTTCCAGCCATCTCCCAGCAATAGATGGTGATCAGCTCTAGAGGATATGACTTGTGGAGCTGCTCTGGTAGAATGGTGTAGGCCCAGTATTTCACCAGGCGGATAAGCTCCTTCACATGATTCGGCTGACTTTTGACGAAATCCCTCTGGAGCTTGACGAGAGATGCTGAGTAGTATCCCATGTCGTAGGGTGTAGTGCGCAGCATTTCGTTAAATACTTCATCTGTAGAGTGAGAAGTTGGTGCCCCCAAACTCACAATTATTAGAAAGTTGTGTGTACGATATCAATTGGGAAACGAACAGTTTTGGGAAGAACCCAACATTTGTTAACTTGACGTCGCGTAATTCCGACCGGTTTGCTCTGATAGTCTTCGGACCACATTATGCACCAAACAACTCTGAACAGGCCTATCCGTATCCGTTTTTTCGGTTTTCCCCGGTTAAACATGAATTTAATTTATACGGTTAGGAAACAGCATACACTCGAGTCAAGGGTCATGGTCATAAGAATCGGTCTTACCAAGGTTGCGTCCATGGACGTTGTCTGCCGTGGGAAGCAGATCGACCTGAATGCGTCGAGAGCCAACGTCTATTGCAAAGTTGACAAGGTACTCATCACTTCGAATGATCTTCACGTTGCGCGATTTTCTCAATGCGGTCTCCAGTTTGTTGATGACATCTTTTAGTTGGCGTCTGTAGCATTCTGGCGTGGAGGAGCCAATGCGGCTTAAATGCGGTGCTTTGATAAATGCCACAAGATCCACATCAGATTTATCCTTAAGCATTGTACCTTTCCCGAGCGATCCACCCTGCATCGAATTGATAATCAAGGAAAAGGGAATGTGAATGAGCATTTTGATTGATATTTTGTATTACGAGAAAGGGACGAATGGAAAAATTCACACGACATTCTGCCGCAGCACATGGAACTTATAGCAACTAGTAATTATTATGCGACATAAGGAGTAATGTATTAAACTTAATATTTTTCTTTAAACACCTAAAACGAACACACATAACATAGAAGTAGTAAAGTAGTAATCTTAATGTTAGTCAATATACAGAGTCATTGAAGCTTTGAAGCTTTACAACTGAAAAAGTAAGGTATAATACGCGTATACTTTGTTCAGTTGGGCAAGTACGTTATTCTTCGTAGTCACTTTAAAACTGAGTCTTGTTTTTAACTTGGGCATCTTTCTGTAAATAATTATGTACATTGTTCAATTATAATTGTTCTACCTTTTCAGTTAATTTCTTTATTCACGTTTGTATGCATGTCTAATTTGGGTTTTTTTTGTACTGGAAGTAATAATTATGATGTGTATTTATTGTCTATATTGGTAAGACTGTGTACTCAGTTTGCAGTATGAGATGAAATAACTGAGTTTTAAACTCCATACGACAACAAAAAATAATGAGGCCTACCTTGATAATCTTAGAGAGGTGAAACAATTCACCGCTGTAGGCACATTTCTGATGCATCCACGTGACTACTTGATCCACGGCCTCGCGGCATTCCTTGCCAAAGAGTTTCGAGCCAGATTGAATGTTGTCGCGGTACCACGACGGAAGTTCGTCTGGACGTAGGCACCAAGGTTCCTTCTCATTATCAGACTGAAGTCCGTTTTGAATTAGGCACAACGTTTCTTCCTTATTGAAACCATGATTCGAGGAACAACAGCCTCCCATGTCGCTGAAATACACACATTTTCATGGATGTATACATTAATATCGGTTAATTCACCATTAATATTTATGTTTTTTTTTGTGGAGGAGATAGAATTATGCAAATTAGGTTTGCCCTTCACCGACGTAGATGAGCACTGCATATATATAGGTACTCACTATATACGCCACCATACTAGCTGGGGTTAGCGGGGTTACCGAATCCAATATCGCGGCTTGTATATTTATATTCTGCAAGTGAAACACTGAGCATATGAATGTATAAAGTAAGCATAAAATACAGTCATATGTCACAACTAAAAATATTAATTGCCACATTAAAGCTGAAAACACGCATAAACCAAAAACTGAAGTGTCTCAGCAAACCATTCATAGACGCTATCGTCATGGGAACTGTAGTTACTTTTGGAAGGAAGTCTGCGAGTTATCGATGACGACACTGCGTTTTTTGTTATTTTGTCCAAGAGTGACAGGAAGTGATTATTGTTTGCAGACGGGTACCCCATGTGTTTTAGCTTATGCCAAATGTATTTCAAAAACATTGAGCCAGCCTACTATCAGACATCGCGTGGCTTATCATGCATCGCGAACGAATGAAAATACGTACAATAGCATGCTTATCAGTGTCATGCACGAAAAGGAGCATATTTGTCTTCATTCTGTCTGGATTAAATTTGCAATTTTCATGGAAATTTAATGTTCATTGTAAAATACAGTTCAATATATTAAAAATAAAACAATTGTAAAGTATGACTGCACGGCGAGAATTCTACCACAAGGCCGTACTTCGAAAATTGGCCGTGTTTCTTCAGTTCAAAACTCGTGTAAATCTCGCATCAACATCAACCCTAACGCGTAGCGATCATAAGTATACAGGTACACTGTCTGTACATACTGAGTCGTTCCCGTAACATTCCCGCTTGTTACTTATTCCTGGCTTTTTTTTATTATTATACATTTTCCCGCTCATTTTCCTTATTTCTGGCACTTTATTTCCCATCCACATTTTTACTGAGCAAAGGGGGGATTTATTATATAACTGCCCCCCCCCCCCCGCGTGCGCACCTGGATGCTTCCAGCAATAAATCTGTTATCATATTATTTCATACGCAACAACACATTAACATGTTAATATTATTCAACATGGAATTTTTCACTAAATGATAATTGCCCTTAAACATGCACTCCCGCACAGCGATCATCATGTTGCTATACGTACTACCAGATATGTCACAAATTCTACTAGTACTTACTCTGGTGAACAGCCGTTGCAGTACAGTTACCTATTGAAATTCCACCAAAAGACCAACATTGAAACAATGTTAGTAAACAAGCATATAATTATGTGTACATGCGTCGAGTATAGACCGTGCCTACACCGTACACGTACACCCCCTCATAACACAACTGTTATTGCGCAATACATGTACAGGTTGGAAATCCCTGCGATGAGTAATAGGGGGACAACCCATAGAACTAAGGAAGCTTGTATAGGACATGGCCGATTTCCATTCGTCTTCTTCTTCTTCTTATTATTATTAAATACTAATCCACCTTGGCAAAAATGTGATACAGTCATGTTTTAAATACGCTTTTGGATAGTCTGGTTCCCGGACCCAAAAAGCTCCCGACTATTGTCTGTCAAATATAGAGTCCGGTATCGGCTAAATTCACTGGAGGGTCACGTGACCAAAAAAGTAAATTTTTGACTTTTTACGGATTTATCCGAAACATTACGAAGTTGTTTTCGTCCAACTTCGGATAGTTACGTCATGCTGTCGGCTATTTCCGACAGGTCACGCGAGGTCACATACAGGACAAGACACGTCGTGTAAATATGTTTTATCCCGTGCTACAGTTACCCCAAATAGAGCATGATTATTGTCCACATACAACAGAGCACTCTTCATGACTTGTATGCACTTTTGGGAGATTTTGTTGCATGGTTTGTTCCCACTCTTTAAAGTCTTATTTTGCCCGGATAAAATTGCATGTGATTTCAAAAGTGCAAAAACTAATGCTGAAAAATAATGGTAACTTGCCAGACCCTAAAACTAGCTTCCGCGCAGGCGCAGACATGACAGCTGTGTCATATTCTATTTTGAACCGTAGCGGCCGTAGCCGATACCTGACCTAAGATTTTTAATAAGAGTCGTTAGGGAATCTTTGGCCAGGGAACTAGACTAGCTTTTGGAGTGTCCGAAATCTCTATCTGCGGCTGCAAAATAATACACACGCACCTATGGTAGCCACTAGCCAGTGACTGCTGCCGTTTCCATATAGATTGTACGTTGTTTGCGGTCCAGCCAGAGATTTGGGGACACGGCCATTCATTGACCGACTAAACTGACTGTCAGTTTTTCCGGAAGCATCTCTCGGAATTCTAGAAATCGCAATGAGTTCTTAGACTGTGTCAGTGGCGCACCCAAGGGGGGGGGGGGGTGTCGGGGGGCTTGAGCCCAGCCCACCCCCCCCCCCCCCCCTCAAGAGCCCAAGAGGGTGCCTGAAAAACAAATGGGGGAGAGGGAGAGGAGGAGGGGGGGAGTCTTAAAATGTTTGTTGGGCTTCTTTTTTTCTTTGAGCCCCCAGGCGCGGTTCTAGAGCCAAAGTATTTGGGGGGCTAGAAGAGCCATTTTTTTTTTCGGGGGGGGGGGGGGGGGGCGGGGGCTAGAAGACCCAATATTTTGGGCTCTTCTAACACTCGGTTCTGCTATGTCTTATTAGGGGTAGAAAAACATGCACATTATAGCCCACACAACGCGTTTTTATGTAATTGCCGCTTAATAAATGAAAAAATCAAATTTTTCAAGTTGTTTTTTTCATTTGCATTTTATCGGAAGGCTAGACAATTTTTTTTTTTGAGGGGAACCAAGCCACCCTAGCCCACCCCCCACCAGCCCCCCCCCCCCCCCCCGCGCCTGGAGCCCCCCTAAGACAAAATCCTGAGTGCGCCGGTGGACTGTGTAGGCTTAGGTATTGACATGAAAAAACTATAGACAGACCAATAATTTAGCACACGTGTATGGAGCAGAGAATAAGAATTATTGCAGGTGATTTTATTCATGAGATCAGTTGTTGTGTCATGCAAATGGAGACATTGTATTGTCACTCATGGTTTGTAAACATACAGGTTGCCAGAATTCTGGGGTTTTTCTTGACGTTAAGTCTCGAAATTAGTTTTCTTCTTAAAGGTAGTATCATACTTTGGTAGCATACCGAAACAGAAATCTCCACAGATTTACTTATAACTTACAGGCTATAAAGATGGTGATGGTAGAAACATACCGTTACAATTTTTCTGCCTGAAATGCTGTATTTATCCAGAAAAAAAAGGAAAACCAGTGACCAAAATTATTGTTGATCTTTTAAATATCAAGAATAAAATAGAAAAGATTTAAGAAATGCCGTGGCCGTTTTTCACTGTTTTCTCAAAAAAGTGGCCATTTACTGAAATTTACACAGATTACTGTTAGGCTACTGCATCTTCCTTGATAAATGTGCCCATGAATTTGTATTTCTTTGACAAAACCCAAAGTATGATATTACCTTTAAAATGAATATTGTGACTAATTGAAACAAAATGCAGGTATATTCTTGTGATGAAACTCACTTCAAACAATTATAACCTATGTTAAGGCCCTATGATACATCGTATAGCATTCTTCTTTATTTATTAAAAAACAATTGAGATAACACTGCAAATTGATATTTAAGATATCTTGAGAACTTCGTTTGAGATTCTTCGTGAACTAAACACCATTTTGAAATACTCTTTTAATAATATTACTTTGAGGGTTTTTTTTCAAACCGACAATTTTGCGAACTACATTATTTCAGATACTTTTTAGAGCCTAGATTTGAGATACCTTTCTGAAAAACATCATTATTTTCAAATACTTAAACCAAATTATTGTATCATTTTGAGATACACGAAAATGCTTTCTGTCAGTGATCGTTTGTACACTCATTAAATTGATCCTTTGACTCATGTTGCCATTTTAATACAATACGTGTACTATGGTATACAAGTAATTTTGATTTGAATTTTGACATATTTTATATTTTATATTTTATATTTTTATCTTATATTTATAGTGATGGTTATTTTTTACAAAAAGGGTATTAGGGAGACAGGTTGGCTTGTCTGAGAGAACATTTGGGAGACATCGGGACTTAGGGAGACATTAATTTTAGTCTCCGTATATGGTATCAGCCACGGTACCTTATAAGGCCTTAAAAAATAGAATTTGGGGTCGGTCGGTCGATTTTATTTTATTTATTTATTTTTTTTTTTTTTGGCCGACTTTCAAACATTTAAGAATAAATACAGAATGTATGGTCACCATGGCTTATAAATCAACGGTCTCGGGTCGTTTTGAGGAGACACGCTTTTTTACTGCTAAATCTTACATTTTCTGTCAAAAATGGTGAGTTTTTATACTTTAGGACTCAGAGAAAAAAAAAAAAAAAAAAAAATCCCGACCGAAAGTTTTGTAATTTTACGGTCGGTCGCTGAGGGCAACACAACAATATTTTTTTTTAGGCCTAAGACAGATAATACTCTCAACATGAACATAATTATGTCGATTTCAAGTTCGTTGGCTCGGGGGGTGTTTAGAAAAAGGTGAGTAATGTTGTGCATGTATGTGCACGACCCTAGATGGACGACCCTAAGGTGCCAAATAGATATATTTTTCTAAATTGTATATTAGGGAGACAGGTTATCATTTTGGTAGACATTTTGTTGTCTCCCAAAAAAATTCTACATCTTAAAGACATATTTTTACTGTCCATATTTTAAAAGAAGAAAGAAAATGCTCTCAAAATGAACATAATTTTATGTCAATTTCAAGTTCATCGGTTTGGAGGATATTTAGAAAAAGGTAAGTAAAGTCGTGTGCACGTCCCTATGGGAATGTGTCCCTAAGTACCCATTATCGGTTATTATTATTATTAATATATTTTCCTTATAATAGTTATTGTTATTATTTTGACAATGTGATTACGTCGTGTACGTTGTTCATCACCAATGAAACAGAAATAAGGTCTAGTTTCTCCAGCCGGAAGAAACGCTGACGCCTCTCAGCAGCTTGGACTGAAGGGTTGTTTCGGCGGCACGCTGAATTGTCCCGATGTTGTCATCCTTGTGGTAAACCCGACAGACATTGTTGGTCGGGTTGGCCGGGTCAAGCATGATAGGGCTGAAAAAAAAATAGCAGTCATTATTTGAATACGTTTTGAAAATGTTGGGCGAAATTATTTGGTGAAAAAAATAGTGGATAGGGGTGCACCACACTAAATATAGCTCAAAAATCAATTCGCCAAGCTGATTATCATATTCTGTGTACCATCAAATGTTTTTTTAAATATGCAATTTGGGGGTCATGCAATTTATATATTGTTTATTTATGACTGGTTATCACTAGATATCTGGGGGTTCAGTGCTTCAGCCTGTTGTGGAGACTTGAGATATTTTGGTTAAAATCTGGCCCTACATTGTTTTCAACGTGGAGGGTTGCATCATGAAAACTGGTAGCAAGTCGGTTACGGAAAACGGACATTTCGGGTGGTTTTTTTTTCTTGGGGCAATTAGCAAACAATTTGATTGGCTACCAAAGATAAAATTGAAAAGAATTGGATAGATGAGGGTTCAAACTACCATTTACAGTATTGCACCAAAAACTGAGAGATTAGTGAGGTTTCTTGAACTCTGAAGTTGAGGGTTACACCAAGGGTCAATGGGAGTTTATTTAGTGTGGTGCACCCTATGGATCATTGTCGAGTTCGAGGCTGTCCCCGACGTTAAAACAGTTTCCATGCAACTGGAAAGAACATACAAAGTGTTTGTCATAATGAACAGTTGGCTTGATTGCTGTTTCTATTTATATGTAACAGATTGGTTTTATAATTGGATGAATATCGATGATATCATTTATTCTTGACTATTGTGGGCTCTCTGAAAAATTAAGATGCCTTGGCATTGTGCCACCAGAATGTATTTGTTGTGCACCAGGAGTGGAGTGTATCACCCATTTCGCTGTTGTACACGCACATGCATTGCGATTTGAGTTTTCAAATGTGTTCTATCAAACTGATGTACATGTACAGTATTGTTAATTATTCAACTACTGAGCTGTCACGCCATTTTTAAATGGTAAAACCGGCTAGTTTAACATGCCGGTTTATATTAATATTTTAAATTGACTGCAATATTAATAACCGCTAGCACTTGAAGCAAACTCACTTGGTGTACTCCTGCTGGCGTATGGATTCCTGTGCGAGTTGTTCGCCATGAAGAACCGTCCAGTTGTGACGAAGAGCTCTCAGATTTCTCAAGACGTTGAGGACGGCCTTCAACCCTTGGACTTTGCTGAATCTTTCCGGTTCGCCGGCATTCTCCCAGCAGTAGATGGTGATCAGCTCAAGCGGATAGGACTTGTGCAGGCTTGGTGGCAGACGGTCGTACGCCCAGTACTTCACCAGACGGATCAGCTCCTTCACGTAGCCAGGTTTCCTGCCGACGAAGTCGAGCTGGTGTTCGGCCAGGGAAGCCGAGTAGAACTCCCTGTCGTATCTTCTTGGCAATTGCAGCATGGCCCGGAACATACTGGCATGATCTATGTACAACAAAAAATACAGATTTTTAGGCATGAGGATGGTGGCTTAATCAGAATCCCTTGAAAAATCAAATTACTAGACATTCGGCAGTGCGATTTTGCTAATATTTCGGGCAGCAATTTAGTCTGCCGACGTTGGCACAGAGGAAATATTTGACCATACATCTTCAGTGTAGTTAGCAATGCGTCAAGTGAGGTAACACCTTGTCAGAGGAATTTGGGCCTAAATTATCCTGCAGCAGAATTTGAAAGACCTACCCCGACCGTGTCCAAGGCAGTTGTCCGAGGTAGGCAGCAAATCCAAGTCAAGGGACCTTCCTGTGCTACCGATGTTTCTGATGGTGAAATTTACCAGGAAATCGTTGCTGCTGATACCCGTCACAAATCCCAAACGTCTCAGAGCCTGCTCTAAGTCCCGGATGACCGCGCTGAGCTTCCGCTTGTATTCTGCAGGGCCAAGCCTTACGATCGGTTCCAGATGAGGGGGGTTGACGAAGACTATCAGATCCACGTCGGAGAGATTCTTGACCATTGTGCCCTTCCCAAGGGAACCAGCCTGGAGGTATAAGACGTCATATTTTGTCAACATTAGACTTCAATTTAAGGAATACTAAGTGTATTCGATTCCATTGTTAGATATTGTTGAACTTTTCAGGATAGACAATTATTAAAGGGACTGAAGGAAAATGCGCTCTCTAGTTTTTTTTATCCCAAAATAAATTGAAGGAAAATCTTTGCCAAAATTGTGTATAAATTGATTGGGTTTCCTACTGTTGGTAACATAATTTACACAGCCTCACTCCTGCACAATATGCAAGAGTGAGGTATTTTCATTTTATGTAAATTCGAATTTGCATAAATACAACTTGCCAGTTTATTTTGAGTCTTAAGATGATACTTAAGATATGTGCCACCACAGAAAGTGTTGACACGTATTTGAAATAAATATTTCTGTCGCGAGTTTCTTTAAAAGCGGTAAATGTTGAATATGCCTACCTTCACAACTCGATCCACGTTGAACATATTACCGTTGACAGAGCAAAACCTGTGCACAGACCTAACCACCTCGTCAATAGCTGTGCGGCAGTCTGTATCAAAGGCGCCTGTGCCAGCTTGAATATTGTCATTGTACCAAGTTTCCAGTTGCTTTGGATCTAAGCTCCAAGGTCCCTCCACCCCAAAATAGGCATTGTGTCTCCGAGTCGATGTACCTAAAATGATGAGTAGAAATTCAATTATATTTCCTGTATTCCAAGACTTCATATAATTATGCACAATATATGCAATATTAAAAACGTAGAAAAATCGTTCCAGGTGTTTATACACACTGCAATCGTATAAAATTGATAACGTATTATATTTTATAGTTTGAGAATAAATTGTCACTTTTGAGGTTAAAGATGGCTCTGTAATTTGATTGATGGCTAGCTCCCTGGGCTGAAAGCTACAGTGCAATATGCTAATGTCGTCGTCGCTTTCGTTGTCGTTGTCGTCGTTGTCGTCGTCTTCATATGCGAAAATGTGATGGAATCAAATAAAGGTTGAATCTTCAAAATGACCTTGCAGTATTCCGTCCCTAATTTATGAAAAGGAATTCTATTCATGGTAAAAGCGCGGCTATTTCACTAAGATTTACGATTCATCTTTTAGATGAGTTGTATCTGTTTCCATAGTCACTAGCATTGTGACATCACACTTTGCTTAGCAATTAAGATTGATACGCATGTTTCGATGTGTCTATAGCCTTTCGTGAAAATCGAGCCCAGGTTATCTAGTGCGCTACACCTAGTACCAGGCAATTGTCTTGCGTAGTGAGTGTGAAAACCCCGATGAGAAATCACTGTAATTATCTTATCATTTTGACATGAATGTCAAGGGCCGTGGAAAGGTCGTTAGACCCATGTCAGAGCCACTACCCCGTTAAAATACAAATATACACAACAAAAACAAATTAACTGAAACACATGACAAGATAAACTTACATAGAAGACAAGAGTTAAAAAATAGATGAGATAGAAGTGCAGCGATATTTGTACAACAACATAAAAAGGTAAATAAAAAGAGTTAAATGATTGTAGTTCCGATAATAGATATCTCTTAAACTTGAACTTTAATCAGTCATTTTAAACACCTCATACCACCCCATGTTCCATAGGACAAGGCATTGTCTTTTCTATTTTCTCTGTATACTTCCCAGGGAGTTAAGATGGTTTCAGGAATGTATTTAAATTGTATATTAGTGTATAAACTGTGTATATTAGTATAGTAACTGCGCAATATTGATGTCCTATATTATTATTTATGATTACTTTAAAGGTACAGTATAGGATTGGTAATATACCCAAACAGAAATGTTCACAGGTTTACGTATGACTTTCAGGGTATGGAGATGGTGCTGGTAGAAACATACTGTTAAAATATTTCCGGCTGACATGCTTTATTTATCCAGAATTTAGTAAAACAAAGACCGAAAACAGTTTTGATCTCGGGGTAAGATCAAAACCATTGTTTGTGTTTTATAGGAAAAATTGAGTTGGGTTTTCGCTGTTTTCTCATGACTCAGAAGTCCGAATTAAGCTCATAAGTTCATATTTGATCAGGCAAAGTGTGAGGGCTGTTCTGTGACCTTAACCAATCATGAATTATACCTTTAATAGATTCCCATAATAAGCACGTCAAATTACATGTTGTGGGTTCGAGT